>CM029677.1:2644019-2973427 GCA_017311315.1 Dendrocalamus latiflorus
CATGTTGTCTCAACTTGATTGTCGCATTTTTGGTCTTGAAACTATTAAAGCACAATATGCTTTTGATGCTGATTTTAAGGATGTGTTGTTGCATTGTAAAGAGGGACAAGTATGGAATAAATTCGTGATCAATGATGGGTTTTTGTTTAGAGCTAACCGTCTATGCATTCCAGTTGGATCCGTTCGTCTTTTGTTGTTGCAGGAGGCGCATGGAGGCGGTTTGATGGGACATTTTAGTGCTAAGAAGACGGAGGATGTTCTGGCCACACACTTCTTTTGGCCAAAGATGAGGCGAGATGTTGAGCGGTTTGTGGCTCGCTGCACTACATGTCAAAAAGCTAAGTCTCGCTTGAATCCACATGGTTTATATATGCCTCTTCCTGTTCCTTCTATTCCATGGGCAGATATTTCTATGGACTTTGTTTTAGGATTTCCCAGGACTAAGAGGGGGAGGGATAGCATTTTTGTTGTTGTGGATCATTTTTCTAAGATGGCTCACTTTATACCATATCATAAAACCGATGATACCGTTCATATTGCTGACCTCTTTTTCAAAGAGATAGTTCGTTTGCATGGTATGCCTTCTACTATTGTTTCATATCGTGATGCCAAGTTCTTGAGTCACTTTTGGCGTACTCTATGGAACAAGTTGGGTACAAAGTTGTTGTTCTCTATAACATGTCACCCATAAACTGATGGCCAAACCGAGGTGCTGAACCGCACATTGTCTACCATGTTGAGAGCTGTTTTGAAGAATAATTTGAAGCTGTGGGAAGAGTGTTTGCCGCATGTTGAGTTCGCATATAATCGAGCGGAACACTCCACCACCAAGGTAAGTCCTTTTCAGGTAGTGTATGGATTCAATCCCCGTGCCCCTATTGATATTTTACCTTTGCCTACTAGTGAGAGAGTTCATAATGATGCTAAGGAGCGTGCTGATTTTATTGTCAAAATGCATGAGACTACTAAGACAAACATTGAAAAGATGAATGAAAAATATAGGATTACTAGTAGTAAAGGTAGAAAGAAAGTTAAACTTGAACCGGGTGATTTTGTTTGGTTACACTTGAGAAAGGATAGATTTCCTGAGTTAAGAAAGTCAAAATTGATGCCTTGAGCTGCTGGTCCTTTTAACATAGTTGAGAAGATAAATGATAATGCATATAAACTTGAGTTGCCTCCCGAGTTTGGGGTTAGTCCCACCTTTAACATTTCAGATTTAAAGCCATACTTGGGAGGAGAAGATGAGGCTGAGTTGAGGACAACTCCGCTTCAAGAGGGGGAGGATGATGAGGACATCACTTCTTTGGATACACACAACACTCCTCCACTTGACATTCAAGGACCAATCACTAGAGCTCGCGCCCGACAATTGAATTTACAGGTGAGCTCGTTCCTAAGTACTTCTTTTTGTTCATTTGAGAATCGATTGCTACCTAATGATTTAATTATGATTAGGAACCATGGAGAGGACCTAGAAGTACTTGGAGAAGGGCTACGAGGCGCACAAGTCCAGCAAGGGCGGTCGAATCATGTTGGAGGCCCAACTCAAGCCGACTTCGAATCCAATTCGGAGTCCAGGACCAGGCCGCACTAAAACGGACTGCCAGATCGCATCCGGGCTCCGTTTTGGACGTTCTACATATGTATGGAAAGCTGAGAAGACGACCTTTCCAATGGCTCTAGTCCCATATCAAAATTTTTTCTGAGTCAACAGGAATCGTCAAAACAATTGGGCATTCAGAATCTGTCAGGGTGCTGCGCCACCGTCTTTTGGGCCATTCGGCTTTGTATCGTGTTGGAGCCCATTAGGGCGCGTCCAGGGGTTTTGCATGCCCCTCACTCCTCTATATCCAGCCGCCACCCCCACCATTAGGGTTTGGGTTTTGCTTAGATTATTCTGTCTTTGAACAGTTTCGCCGTTCATCGGTTTGTGAGACCCCAACTTTCGAGTGCTAAATCAATACATCTGCAATTTAGTTGTGTTCTTCCTTGTTCTTGCTTGTGTTCTTCGATTTGCAGGTGAGGATTAGCCTTCTTGGCGAGGTCAACCGGGCTGCGCACGGTTGATAACCTGAGGAGACGTGTTGCTGCGATTGCGGGGTTCGGAACGTGTTGTTCGGAAGCCGGACCGATTTGTGTCGCGCCTCCACCAAATCGAACTTACCCAGAACTTGTTGGAAGATCGGGACCCCGTTCCTATCACCTTCATTTCCCACACACGTAAGTCATGAGCTGCGAGCATCTGATGAGCGTTGTCCGAGTCGAGGTTTGTGAGACCGATCGCTCGGAGGTTACTCAAGATCTTGTGAAAACGCGCAAAGCAGTCATCGAGGGACTCGCCAGCGAGCATTTCAAACTTGTTATAATCTCGCTTGAACTGGTCCTGTCGAACTGTCTTGATCTGCGAGGTGCCCTCATGGTATGCGTCGAGGGTCTCCCAGATGTCGATAGCCGACGAGAGATGAGAGATGCGGTCGAACTCGCTTCGGCTCAACCCCTGGATTATGATGTTCCTTGCCTTAGCATTTGCCTCAACATCAGCCATGTTCCTGGCATTGATGTTCTCATCGGCAGGAACAACATACCGTACTTTGACCTTACGCCAGATGGCGTAGCCCTGAGCTTGGATGTAGGTCTCCATCCGGCTCTTCCAGAAGGGATAGTCAATCCCATCAAAGACCGGAGGCTTGGTCGAGTACTTATCCATCGCCATGGCTCTAGAGACCAGTTAAGATCTATTGAGAAGAGCTAACCGGCTCTGATACCAATTGTTGAACCAAAATGGCGACAGAGGGGGGGGGGGGGGGTGAATGTCGACTTCTAAAAATGACCCCTCGCGAGAATCCAAACAAAGATCCTCTCCAATAGCTATGTGGAGCTATTAAGTAGGTGAAAAATGTTCTCTGGTAGACTTAAGCAGAACACACAAAGGAGCACAAAAAAACGGAAGGCAAAACCCTGAAGAAAAGCAACCGAAATCAGCAAAAAGACCACTAGCCGGTCAGACCGAATGGACCAGGCCGGTCAGACCGCCACATGTAGGCCGGTCTGACCGCCACATGCTGGCCGGTCTGACCGCCACATGCTGACCGGTCTGACCGCAGGCCAAACGGCGGTCTGACCGCCCCCTGAACCCAGGCAGCCCGAGAGTGCAGCAGAAAACTGAAACTTCAAAAAATATTTCAGACCTTCACAAACTTGAAAAATTGGGGGATTGCTCCCAATCTTTCCAGCCTACTGCAGCATACAATACTCTAAATAGCAAGGGAAACTTGGAAGACTCAGGAAACCAACTAAAAATCAAGAATTTCAGGATTTGGACAAAAACCTGAAAAATACAGAGAGTTGCCCAAAAACTCAAATTGCCATTCCATCTCTGATCCTTTGGCCATGAAACGTTGAGGATAGCTAAATAATAGCCTCAGGACTCAGTATACCAAATTTCATGCCATCTCATGAGGGGAATCAAGAATCACATCGAAACCCTAGAAATGAGCAAGAACTAAACAGGGACAACTCAAAACTCAAATTGCTCAATGGTCTTAAGTCCTTTGCTTATGAGATTTTGCAGCCAAGTTAGCAATACCTAAAGGACTTCTCAGACCAAAAATCAGGCCATCTCCTGAAGGGAATCAAGATTCTTCCCAAAACCCTAGAAATTGCAAAAGAAGAACACGGGAGCTCAAAATATAAAATCTGAGATTAAATGAGATTAGCTCTTGGGAAAATCGATCAAATGATCTTGGGGCACCATCCCATAAAAGAGCAACCCATTTTGGGCCTTCCCAACAAGAAACAACTCAAAAACATGATATGAAGAAATCAAGCCAAGAGAGCATCGTAGGGCAAAAACAACAGAGAGACATAATCTTAAACAGAGTCATCTTGGATTGATATAGATGAAGAGAGATGACACAATTACATATATAGGAATGATTACAAGCTCATCAATCCATCCTCTCCCTCTCACAAGCCAAGAACTCACCGTCTACATGCTTGGAGAGGAGACTCACTCAAGAACACAACGAAGGAAGGACAGACAGCACTCTGCCTTCTCCACCCACTGTAACATCCCAAAAATTCACTTTCTGAAAAATTTAATTTTAAATTAATTATTTTAAAGTATTTGAGTTTTATTTGGATTTATTTGGCTTTTATTTGGTTTTCTGAGTTTTCTGGAGTTTAAAACCTATTTTTAAAATTTAAAAAGTATTTTAAAATATGAAAATTAAATACCAAAAGTAGTTGGAAATAATTTGATTAAGTCCAAAATATCTCTAGGAGCTTCTGTAAATTTTTCTGGAATTTTTGGAGGTATTTTAATATTTTTCTAAGGCCTAAATAATTTCCTAGCCTTTTTTGACAAATTAAAATCAAATTCTAAAACCAAAAATCCAAAACCCTCTCTCCGTCCGACGCGTGGACAGCCCAGGACCGCCCACATCGCCGCCCGCCAAATCCCAGCCGCTCTTCCCCCTCTCTCTTTCCGCCAAGTGGGCCCGGCCCTGCCTCCCCCTTCTCTCGGGCCGACACCTGACCTGGCCCCGATGCGCACCACGCCGCCCGCGCAAGCCATCCCACCGTCCGCACCCCGCTCCCCTCTCCTCTCGGCCCCGCAGGCCCCGCCCGTCAGCCGCCCGCGCCCCGCTTCCGCTGCCACTCGGCCCCGCCTGTCAGGCCCTTCTTCCCCGCGGAGCCGCCTCCTTCCTTTTTCTCTTCCACCTTTCCTTTTCTTCGCCGGCCGACCGAGTCCCCCGCGGATCCCGCCCTTCCTTCCCCGCCTCCCTCCGGTTTTGGAAACCCCGGGCACCGCCGCGACCAAATCCCCAAACCCCCGCGCCTCTCTTTCCTTCCGCACCCCCTCTTTCCTTCCCTCCCCTCTCCCTTCCTTTTTCCGGCCGCCATCTCCGGCAAGGGATTGCGTGCCCGTGCTCCCCCTCCACCCTATAAAAGCCCCCCATCGGCTCTGCCTCTCTCCGCACCACCTCCCACCGCTCTTCCCCTCTCTCCCCGAGTGCCCCGCACCGAGAGCTCCCCGTTGGCACCTCGGTGAGTACTCCGGCGAGCAATCACCATCGCCCCAGTCCTCCCCAGAGTCCGCCGCCGCCACCCCGAGCATCCCCGTGGCCGTGCGAACCTCCCCGACACCATGTGGTCGTGACCCCATGAGAGTGATGAGTAATTGACAAGGGTTTAGGTCAGTCGAAGTTTGGTTTGAGTGGTTCGGTGTCGAGTCGTTGCGTGGCGCAATCGGGCTCAGTCGGACCTTGGTCAAACTTGGTCGTATGGGATTAGGATGCATATTCTAATATTTCGACAGGTTTGGACTTCATCATGGGTAAGCATGATGTGTTTATGATATTTACGCTTTCATGTGTCGAGCGGTGCTATTTGACGTATTTTCTTGTCTGTGTGACTGCAGAACGTCGAGTTGGAGTCGTGGCGAGACACGGTAGACCGGACTAGGTGCAGGTGGCGCTGAGGTCAAAACGGTCGGGATGTGTCGAAGACGACGTGGACTCGAGGTGGTTGCGAGGCATGTGAGGCAAGGAGCGCGGAAGCTTCCCGGAAGGTGCAGGAGGGGCGAATCGGGAAATTCGCAAGGCTGCGCAAGCGGGAGCGGGCTCCGTTCGACGTAGCGGGCGTAACGGGGCGGAGACCCGTTAGCCAAGCGCTATAAAAGGAGAGGAGGGGCTGCATGCCCACTTGAGCACTTGTAGGGAATTAGGGTTTACACTAGTCAAAAGAGGCTTTGGAAAGGTTGTTTCCTTTAGCTCTTTAGTTGGTGTGAGTTGTTGGAGAGGCAGAGTGTGCTCCCTCTGTCCCCTTCGATGGGTTCTAGGTGAGTGTCCAGAGTGTGTTCATCCCTTCTCAAGCTTGTATGGTTGAGGGATTGAGAGAGGGAGAGGGTGAGGATTGAGTGGAGAGTCTTGTAATCATTCCTCGTTCTAATGTACATGCGTATCGGGACTCCTTTGTGTTCCATTTGATCCAAGGAATGAAATCTCTGAAGTTATTTTCTGTTCTTGGTCTCAGTTCTTCGATGCCCTCTTTTAGTGATTTGTGACTTTCTTGATTTCTTGTTGTTTGTTGTTGGGGAGTGGCAAAATGGGTTGCTCTGTGGTGGGATAGTGCCTAAAGATCATTTGATCGATTTCCCAAAGAGCAAACTTCATTTTATTCTCAGATTTCTCTTTTGAGCCCTCTCTGTTCATGTTCTGTAAGTTCTAGGGTTTTGTGGAAATCTTGATTCCCTTCTTGGAATGGCTTGATTCTTGGCTTGCAGAGTCCAGTGGCTGTTGCTAACATATCTGCAAAGTCTCATTGCCAAGGGATCAAAGATGGAGGAGCAATTTGAGTTTTAGTCCAGCCCTGTGCATCTTTCAGGTTTTGGGCATTTTCTGTAATTTGTGGTTTTAAGTTGGTTTCCCTTGCTTCCCTTTCCTCCCTTGCTATTTAGGTTATTGTTGTGTAGCACTGGAGTGAAAAAGTTGGGTTCAAAAGCCTCAATTCATCAGTTTTGGAAGGTCTGAAAAACTGCTCAAAATTCAGATTTTTCAGGGCTTCTCGGGCTGCCTGGGAACAAGGGGGCGGTCTGACCGGACCCCCGGGCGGTCTGACCGATGGCACCATACCGGTCCGACCGGCCGAACCATGGCGGTCAGACCGGCCAGGGGCGGTCAGACCGGCCTGGACATGGCGGTTTGACCGGCCCAGAGAGGTCTGACCGCCTGGGGTGTTGAAGTCTGACCGACCCTTTTTGATTTAGCTCTAATGCCTTTGGTTTCTTCTGGTTTTAAGTGTTAGGTCTCCTCCTCTGTGGATAAGGGCTTTTTAAGTGTGCTAGTATATTTTTCATAGCCTTGTTGCTTTTAGAGGAGAGTTTTCATTCATAGCTTTCAATATCTATTGGAAGGAACAAATTGGTGAGCCCTTTTTGCATGACTCTGTTTTTCTTGAAGTTTTGCACTCTATTCTAGCTCTGTAGCTACTAGAGTGTCATCGTTTTCGTGAGTACTTTTTAGAGGGGCTAGTTTTAGAAATCGACATTTACCCCCCCTCTGTCGCCATTTCGGTCCAACAATTGGTATCAGAGCCGGTTAGCTCTAATTCATAGATCTTAACCGGTCTCAAGAGCCATGGCGACGGACAAGTACTCCACCAAGCCGCCCATTTTCGATGGCATGGATTACCCCTTCTGGAAGAGCCGAATGGAGACACACATCCAGGCTAAGGGGTACGCTATCTGGCGGAAGGTGAAGGTGCGATATGCTGTTCCTGCCGATGAGAACATCAATGTGGCGAACATGCCCGATGTTGAGGCAAATGCGAAGGCAAGGAACATCATTATCCAGGGCTTGAGTAGAAGCGAATTCGATCGCATCTCTCACCTGTCGTCCGCCTATGATATCTGGGTGACCCTCGACGCATACCATGAGGGCACCACCCAGATAAAGACGGTTCGACAGGACCAGTTCAAGCGAGAATACAACAAATTTGAGATGCTTGCTGGTGAGTCCCTCGATGAGTGCTTCGCGCGCTTCCACAAGATCTTGAGCAACCTCAAAGCGGTCGGTCTCACATACCCCGACTCGGACAACGCTCGTCAGATGCTCGCGGCACTTGATCTCCGTGTTTGGGAGATGAAAGTGACTACCATCAAGGACACGACAGACCTCTCGACCTTGACTCTTGATGCGCTGTACTCGCGCCTCAAGACTCACGAGATTGACGTTGTCTCTCGTAGGTTGAAGTCACAGTCGATGGCTTTGGTCACTGATCCCGCTTTGGCTTCTGGTCTCTCTTCTGAGTCTTCTTGCGGTTTCTCCCTTGCTGCTCTCTGTGACATAACTGATGATCAGTTAGAGCAGCTTGTGGATGATCAGCTGGCCCTCCTTGCTCGAAGATTCTCCCATGCTTACAAGGGGAGGAGGGACAGAAAGAGAGGAGGACCTGTGATTTGCTTCGAGTGTGGTGGCCCCAACCACATTCGGGCAAACTGCCCCAAGCTGGAGAAGGGCAAGAACGACTACGGCGGTTCGGGCAAGATCGACTACACCGACAAGAACCGCAACAAGAAGCCTTCAGCTCAGACGCCGGGAAAGAAGAAGTTCCGCAACTTCGGGAAGGCCAAGAAGCTCTTCCACCGCGTCCTCACCGCCTTCGACGACCTCGACCACAGCGAGGTGGAGGGATGGAGCGACGACGACGGGACGGGTGACCAAGAGCCCAAGGATGGCGGCGACGACTTCTCCGGCATGTGCTTCATGGCCCTCGAGGGAGAACTCAGCGACAGCGAGCTGTACTCCGACTCGGACGAGGTATGTCCCACCTACGACCAGCTAAATCATGCTTTTCTTAAGCTAGGAGGTTTTCATGCTAGAGCTAAGGCTAGGTGTGCTGAGTTAGAGAAGGAAATAGATAGACTGTCACTAGAGATTATTGCTCTTACATCTGCTCCTTCTAGTGATGACTGTGATACATGCTCTGCTTTGCTGGTTGATATGGAGAAATTAAGGACCTCGCATGATAGTGTGTCCTCCGAGCTTGATATTGTTAAGGTGGAGAATGTTAGTCTGCTTGCTGAGTTAGAATTGAGTAGGATGACTGTTACCCTACTTACTACTGATGAGACTACTTCTCCCACCTCATGTGAGGTTAAGGACATTGCTGTTAGAGGACCTTATGCCATGCTCCTTGATCTGCCCGAGTCTTGTGAAACTTGCTATAACTTGAAGATGAATTTAAAACGGGCAGATCATAAAATTGCTGAACTACAAGCTTCTTTACTTGAGCCGATTGATTCATGCTTGAACTGTCCCAAGTTAACTGCTGAACTTGAAGCTGTCTCCAAACAGTTTCAAGAAATGATTGATCATGATAGGAAAATGGCTTAGTATGCTTCTAAGGACCCTGTTAGCTCACCATGTATTAACTGTAACAAACTAAAATCTGATTTGATTGCATTGGATGAGAAATGTGTGAAGCTGACTAAGGACCTACTAGAGAAGCAACCTTCTGCTTGTATTGTCTGTGCTGAGAAGGGGGAGAAGCCCAGGGTAGGGTTGAGACGCTTAGCAACGTGAACCAACCTGCTAGCAGTAGGACTGTCTATTCTGAGTCGGCTGTGCGTGCACAAGTCATTAGTACCTCTGCTGTTGGTTTTTCATCTGTTCCCTTACCTACTGCTGTTCCCTCTTCTCCCTGCTCTTCTTGCACCTCTCTCTTTCGGGAGTGTCAGTATCTTATGAACACTCTCGAGAGATTTGTAGGTGGCAAGAAGAAGCTTAATCTTATTCTAGACCAGTCTAAGATTTGCAGATTTAATCAGGGTCTAGGATATGATTATTATGAGGACATGAGGAAGCATCCACCTGCCGTGCTCAGACCAATAGCACCAGGTGTGATCAAGACCGAGCCCAGGACCGAGAAAGTCCAATTTAAGTCAGCGGGCTATGTCCAGGGGATTTCTGACAGCAAGGTGATTGCACCTGCTGCTTCGGCCTCTCAGAAGGCGAAGCCTGACCGTGCTACTTCTACCCCTCAGAGGATGAAGTATCACTGCACCTTCTGTCAGAAGGATGGACACACGGTTGATCGATGCTTCAGGCGCGCCAAGATCGCGCGTAGAGACCGTGTTGAGTCTCTTAGGCGTATTCAGGGTCAGCCCCAGATCCTGAGTGCACCTAGGACCAGCACGAGGTCTAGGTTTACTGCTGTTGATGGGTTTGGGCAGCATCGAGGACTTGTTTTTTCTGAGTCTTCTGTTTTTCGTCCTCATGCTGCTCCTGGTCATGACTTCCGCCGTCCTGAGGGTACATCTCATTTCCTCCGTCGAGACAGTTACCCGCGGCGTGTTCAGCGTGTTGCCGGTGTTCTGACTCGCTCTCCCGTAGCAGTCGGACCCCGCAACGGCTTCAGGTCTGCTCACAGACCTTCTGCTGTGAGTGACAGAGAGCGTAGGGTAGCTAGAGGTCAGTCGTGTGTGGCTACTTCTGCTACTCGACGTGTTGTTCAGTATTGGGTGCCAAAATCACTCTTGATTTACCCCAGTACTGAGACTTTACTCTCTGTTTGACTCAGGTTCGCCGGGCAGGGAAGGGAAAGGTTTGGCTCGTAGACTCCGGGTGTTCACGACACATGACCGGAGATTCCCGTTGGTTTTCTTCCCTTGCCTGTGCTCCAGGTGATGAGACGATCACCTTCGGAGATGCTTCATCTGGGCGCGTCATCGCCAAAGGTACAGTGCGCATTAATGACTCTTTCATTTTAAAAGATGTAGCCTTGGTTAGTAAGCTGCAGTATAATTTGCTGTCAGTATCTCAGCTTACCGATGACGGTTTCGAGGTGAGCTTTAAGAAAAACGATTGCAAAATTCTTGATTCTTCGGGTAGTCTGGTTTGCGGGATTTCTCGTTTTGGGAGGATCTTTCGTGCTGATTTTTCTGAGTCTTCTGGCGATCCTCTCAGGTGTTTAGTTGCTTCTGAGTCCCGCGACCTTTCTTTCTGGCATAGGAGACTTGGTCATATAGGCCTTGACCATTTGACTCGAGTTAGCGGTCACGATCTCATTCGTGGTCTGCCGAAACTCAAGATGGTCAAAGATCTTGTTTGCGCTCCATGCCGGCACGGCAAGATGGTTGCCGCTTCTCATCCTCCGGTCACAGTTACTATGACCGATGCACCGGGACAGCTGCTCCACATGGACACAGTTGGGCCAGCTCGAGTGCAATCAGCAGGAGGGAAGTGGTATGTTCTTGTTGTGGTCGATGACTTCTCGAGGTATTCTTGGGTGTTTTTCTTAGCCTCGAAGGATGAGACGTTTTCACATTTCCGAGGTCTTTTCAGTAGGCTATCTGTTGAGCTCCCAGGTGCCTTACGAGCGATCCGCAGTAACAATGGCACGGAGTTCAAGAATTCCTACTTTGAGAGTTTCTGTGGTGAGACAGGTGTAGAGCACCAGTTCTCTTCTCCATACGTCCCTCAGCAAAAGGGGGTTGTGGAGAGGAAGAACCGTACCTTGGTCGAGATGGCCAGGACGATGCTTGATGAGAACTCTACACCGCGGAAGTTTTGGGCTGAGGCTATAGCCACCGCGTGCCATGTCTCAAATCGAGTTTTTCTGAGGGCACACTTGCACCGCACTTCTTATGAGCTGAGATATGGGCGAAAGCCTAGCGTATCTCATTATCGTGTATTTGGTTGCAAGTACTTTGTTTTGAAGTCCGGGAACCTAGATAAGTTCGAGTCACGTTCTTGTGACGGGATCTTTCTAGGCTACTCGACTTCTTCGCGGGCTTATAGGGTCTGGAACTGCGAGTCTAGCAAAATGGTAGAGACCTGTGAGGTGACCTTCGACGGGCCAGTCCGGGGACTAGGCCTGATATCTCAGGTTCTTTAGAGCAGTCCGAGACCATCTTCGTGGATGATGAGGACGATGGAGACGACGGTTGTCTACCTGATCCTATCCCTCATCCACCCCCTTGAGGTGCCGTCTTCCACTGCACCTCGAGGCGATCAGCCCATGCCTTCTGCTTCTTCTGGAGCTGGTGGCTCTGTTCCTACCTCGTCAGCTCATGAGGTAGAGGCCACTTCTTCATCTCATCCTGGACCTCCTAGACATATCCAGAAAGCTCATCCTTCAGAGCAGATCATTGGAGACCTTTTCGAGCGTGTTACCCGCTCAAAATCTGGCTTATCTCAATTCTATCTCCATTCTGCTTTCATTGCCTCCTTTGAGCCCAAAGATGTTTCTCATGCTTTATCTGATGAGTCTTGGGTCAATGCCATGCATGAGGAGCTAGAAAATTTTGAGAGGAACAAGGTCTGGTCGCTTGTCGAGCCCCCGCGAGGTCACAATATTATTGGGACTAAGTGGGTGTTCAAGAACAAGCAGAGCGAGGATGGAGTGGTTATTCAGAACAAGGCTAGACTGGTAGCTCAGGGGTTCTCCCAGGTTGAGGGTCTAGATTTCGAGGAGACCTTTGCCCCTGTAGCTAGACTTGAAGCCATTAGAATCCTGCTTGCCTTTGCAGCTTCTAAGGGTTTCAAGCTTTACCAGATGGACGTCAAGAGTGCCTTTCTCAATGGCTTTATTGAGGAAGAGGTCTACGTCCGATAGCCTCCTGGTTTCGAAACCCCCAAATACCCAAACCATGTCTTCAAGCTTTCCAAAGCTTTGTATGGACTTAAGCAAGCCCCTAGAGCTTGGTATGAGAGGCTTAAGTCCTACTTGTTAAGTCATGGTTTTGAGATGGGTAAAGTTGACAAGACCTTGTTCATCCGCCGGCATGGCACTGATTTTCTGCTCGTCCAGATCTATGTCGATGACATTATCTTTGGCGGCTCTTCCCATACTCTGGTTTCACAGTTCTCGGATGTCATGAGCACCGAGTTTGAGATGAGTATGATGGGGGAGTTGACCTTCTTCCTTGGCTTCCAAATCAAGCAGTCTCGGGAGGGTACATTTCTTCATCAAGGAAAGTACACTCGTGACCTTCTGAGATGCTTCGACATGAGTGATGGTAAGCCTGTGTCGACTCCCATGGCTTCTACAGCCTATCTTGACCCAGATGAGGATGGCGAGCCAGTTGGTCAGAAAGAGTATAGAAGTATGATCGGCTCCCTTCTTTACCTCACTACCTCGAGACCAGACATACACTTCTCCGTGTGTCTGTGTGCTCGTTTTCAGGCTTCTCCTCGCGTATCTCACCGTCAGGCGGTGAAGCGCATCTTTCGGTACCTTCGAGCTACCATTGATTATGGTATCTGTTACTCTTCCTCATCCTGTCTTTCCTTGAGAGCCTTTTCGGATGTAGACTTTGCTGGCTGTAGGATAGATAGGAAGAGCACTTCCTGCACTTGCCAATTCATTGGCACTTCTCTCGTTTCCTGGTCTTCGAGGAAGCAGTCCGGTGTTGCACAGTCCGCTGCAGAGGCCGAGTACGTTGCTGCCGCCAGTTGCTGCAGCCAGGTACTTTGGATGGTTTCGACCCTGCGGGACTTTGGGTTAGCCTTAGACAGTGTTCCACTCTTTTGTGATAACACGTCTGCTATCAACATTGGTAAGAACCCAGTGCAGCACTCTCGGACCAAGCATATTGATATTCATTTCCACTTCCTTAGAGACCATGTAGAGAAGGGTGACATAGTGCTCCAGTTTGTGGAGAGTGACCACTAGTTGGCTGACATCTTCACCAAGCCTTTGGATAGTTCGAGGTTTTCAGCTCTGCGGGGAGAGCTTGGGGTGGTTTGTCCTTATGGACTGTAGTGAGGGGGAGCTTTGTGCTTTACTGCTTTACTAATTTGATTATGCTTCCGTCTCATTTCTGTTTCATTGCACTTGGGGTGCATTTGGGTTTAGTCCTTCCAGCATAGGTTAGAGTGGTTTTCTTGCCGAGTTGCTTAGACTTCTTACTCTTATCTTGTGCTTCCAGGATTAGCTGCTTCTTATCTCACTAGGTCGAGCTCACTCACTTCTTGTAGGTTCTAGCGAGGGTTGGGCCACCCTCGGGTAGACAGGGTACGTGTTTGCTCTCTAGTGTGTGTTCGACGATCGGTTGTTAGTCCTGGAGTCATTTGGGGTAGATGAGAGTCAGTCTGAGCCATAGTATCCTTTATATCTTATCTATGCTTTAAGGACTGCCTATTTGGTTTTCTTTCCCAGCTTCTCGATTTTATTGCTTTGGTTCAGGGGGAGTTCATTTGGGAGCTTCTGGAGCTTAATTTTGACTTAACTCAACTTGAACTAAAAATTGCATCTAATGTTGAGGGGGAGCAGGACTTTCTTGCATTTTCAGCATTCTAGCATTATAATCAATCTGCATTGAGCCTTGATTATTATCCTGTTATGAGATGCTTCAATGCTTTACACCTTGCCATGTCTTGTGCTTAGCTTGCTAGATTTATCATGACTTCATATGTAGACTAGCTTTCTGCCATGATAAGTTAATTAAAATTGCTCAACTTAAATTAAAACCTGTCATGTTAGCACTCGAGATTAGTCTTGCTTGAGCTATCTCTTTATGATTCATGCCATATCAAATAGGCTGAGTAGAGCGTTGAATCTATATTGAGCCTTCGTTTGAGCTGTTTTAGTCTCTTGGTGATACATGAGTTAGTACAATATGTTAAAAAAAAGCAAAAAGATCTTTTTTGTGCGAAAAAACTGATTTCACCAATTCTTTCCTATGAGACGGCTTGCCATTGCACTTGGCATGAACTTAGGGGAAGTTTTGGATGACCTAGACTATCTTCTTAAGCTGCTTGCTTGGAGTAGTCGCATAAGGCTTGAGATCTAGCACATGATAAAACAAAAATCTGGTTAGCAAACGACCATGAATTTCAAAAGAAAATATGTCATTTGTGCTCTATTTGCTTAAGCTTCAAAAAGAACCAAGTACTTTAACCAATGTTTCAATCTTGAGCTTATAGCACTCTATTTGGACTCATTGTTAGCTTCCTTGTTCCGCTTAGCTTATTGACATGGCCTGCATCATCCTTAGATATCTCTAGTTAGACTTTGCTCATTGATGACTTGACTTGCTCACTAAATGCATTACATTTCAGATTGTCATCTATGTGCTCTATCTGGCTTATATATATATGTTGTCATGATTTAGATAGCGGTTTATTGAGTTATGGCTTGGTGTATTACATTATGGTCAATATGGATAATTCTCATGGCTCTAAATGCTTAAATAAACAAACTTCAGCCATTTTCATCCATTGACATGTCATATTCTCTCTATTGCATCTTGATGTGTTTATTGCCAAAAGGGGGAGAATAGAGAAGAAAAAGTCTGTTGGGAACAGTTTAGAACTTTGGAGATCAATTTGCTCTTTCTTGTTGCTCTAGTGTTCCTTCTGTCGACATGGTCATTAGCTTCATTTCATTATTTGGACCATGTTGGATTCTTCAAACTCAAACTCTACTTAATGCTTTTTCTGAGTTTGTCAATATACTCATCAAGGGGGAGATTGAGAGACCATGTGGTCGTGACCCCATGAGAGTGATGAGTAATTGACAAGGGTTTAGGTCAGTCGAGTTTGGTTTGAGTGGTTCGGTGTCGAGTCGTTGCGTGGCGCAATCGGGCTTAGTCGGACCTTGGTCAAACTTGGTCGTATGGGATTAGGATGCATATTCTAATATTTCGACAGGTTTGGACTTCATCATGGGTAAGCATGATGTGTTTATGATATTTATGCTTTCATGTGTCGAGCGGTGCTATTTGACGTGTTTTCTTGTCTGTGTGACTGCAGGACGTCGAGTTGGAGTCGTGGCGAGACACGGTGGACCGGACTAGGCGCAGGTGGCGCTGAGGTCAGAACGGTCGGGATGTGTCGAAGACGACGTGGACTCGAGGTGGTTGCGAGGCGTGCGAGGCAAGGAGCGCGGAAGCTTCCCGGAAGGTGCAGGAGGGGCGAATCGGGAAATTCGCAAGGCTGCACAAGCGGGAGCGGGCTCCGTTGGACGTAGTGGGCGTAACGGGGCGGAGACCCGTTAGCCAAGCGCTATAAAAGGAGAGGAGGGGCTGCATGCCCACTTGAGCACTTGTAGGGAATTAGGGTTTACACTAGTCAAAAGAGGCTTTGGGAAGGTTGTTTCCTTTAGCTCTTTAGTTGGTGTGAGTTGTTGGAGAGGCAGAGTGTGCTCCCACTGTCCCCTTCGATGGGTTCTAGGTGAGTGTCCAGAGTGTGTTCATCCCTTCTCAAGCATGTATGGTTGAGGGATTGAGAGAGGGAGAGGGTGAGGATTGAGTGGAGAGTCTTGTAATCATTCCTCGTTCTAATGTACATGCGTATCGGGACTCCTTTGTGTTCCATTTGATCCAAGGAATGAAATCTCTGAAGTTATTTTCTGTTCTTGGTCTCAGTTCTTCGATGCCCTCTTTTAGTGATTTGTGACTTTCTTGATTTCTTGTTGTTTGTTGTTGGGGAGTGGCAAAATGGATTGCTCTGTGGTGGGATAGTGCCTAAAGATCATTTGATCGATTTCCCAAAGAGCAAACTTCATTTTATTCTCAGATTTCTCTTTTGAGCCCTCTCTGTTCATGTTCTGTAAGTTCTAGGGTTTTGTGGAAATCTTGATTCCCTTCTTGGAATGGCTTGATTCTTGGCTTGCAGAGTCCAGTAGCTATCGCTAACATATCTGCAAAGTCTCATTGCTAAGGGATCAAAGATGGAGGAGCAATTTGAGTTTTAGTCCAGCCCTGTGTATCTTTCAGGTTTTGGGCATTTTCTGTAATTTGTGGTTTTAAGTTGGTTTCCCTTGCTTCCCTTTCCTCCCTTGCTATTTAGGTTATTGTTGTGTAGCACTGGAGTGAAAAAGTTGGGTTCAAAAGCCTCAATTCATCAGTTTTGGAAGGTCTGAAAAACTGCTCAAAATTCAGATTTTTCAGGGCTTCTCGGGCTGCCTGGGAACAGAGGGGGCGATCTGACCGGACCCCCGGGCGGTCTGACCGATGGCACCATACCGGTCCGACCGGCGGAACCATGGCGGTCAGACCGGCCAGGGGCGGTCAGACCGGCCTGGACATGGCGGTCTGACCGGCCCAGAGAGGTCTGACCGTCTGGGGTGTTGAAGTCTGACCGACCCTTTTTGATTTAGCTCTAATGCCTTTGGTTTCTTCTGGTTTTAAGTGTTAGGTCTCCTCCTCTGTGGATAAGGGCTTTTTAAGTGTGCTAGTATATTTTTCATAGCCTTGTTGCTTTTAAAGGAGAGTTTTCTTTCATAGCTTTCAATAGCTATTGGAAGGAACAAATTGGTGAGCCCTTTTTGCATGACTCTGTTTTTCTTGAAGTTTTGCACTCTATTCTAGCTCTGTAGCTACTAGAGTGTCATCATTTTTGTGGGTACTTTTTAGAGGGGCTAGTTTTAGAAATCGACATTCACCCCCCCCTCTGTCGCCATTTCGGTCCAACAGAGCCAGAGAGGGTGGATGGAACCCGATGTTTCGAAACTTGTTCGGTTAGAATTGGTTAACTAGTGATGGTGGATAGAACCTTCACTATAATATGCTTATTAGTTTCAGTTAAAACAATTACTTGTTAAATTGATGCATTCGAAAATAATTAGTAGTAATTGAAATAAAATATTGCTTTGTGCAAAAGAACCATGTAGCCTTCCTTTGTCAAGCCTTGCATCTATTGCATTTTCCCAAGACTTGCGGAGTACTTTATGCACTCACATGCTGCACTCAAAAATAATACTCAGAGGAATACGAAGCTCAAGAGGGAGACTACGACTACTTCGCTTGTGGATTCGACGAAGGATTCCCAGAGTACTAGGTCGCGCTTCCCCAGTCAATTGCCTGTGGCGTATTGATGGGTCTTCGCCGGATTTATCTTTTGCTTCCGCTGTGTTTCGTGTGTGCGAGGTCTTGAAACCTCAATTGTAATAATGAGACCTTTCGGTCAGTACTCTTATTTATTGTAATAACATGTTGCTGGTTTTGTATTCATTTCTGTTTAACTGTGTGCACTAGCGTTGATCTGGGACTAGTGCTGTAATACACAGAGGGCCCGGGTTCAGAAATCCGGGGTCCCGACAGAGATGGTATCAGAGCCAATTTGACTGTAGGACGTGGCCTAGTTAGAATGGTCAGTAATAGAAGAGCTTCAAAATTTATTTTATAAAATAAAAATTTAATAATGTGCTATCCTTGTCTTTTCTTGTCTTTCCATCCTTACCTTCGTCATGGCATTCTCCCTTATCTATCTGCTTATTTCCTTTTTGGAATGGTAATTGTACCCCTTCCCTTTTGTAATTTCTATAGACGGTTCAGTGAGTTGCGTCTGAGAAGCACCTGGAGAAGCGCGTCATCATGAAGGAGCGAGGACTAGTTCTTTAATTGTAGTACCCAAGTAAAGTACTACGATTTTAGAACGCTTATATATTATGTTTTGGTGTGCTAGATGGACTGTACCGAGTCTTTGTATACTTGTAGTACAGCCATCCTTAAAAACTATTTTGATTTCAAGCTAAGTTTCTTCTAAGTTGTTGCTTGCTTCTTTCTTGTGTGTTGGGTTGGGTTGTTGTTTAGTTTTCCCCCTAAGTCTCTTACCTGTGCTAGTTCCCTCTTATCTTTTTTCTAACCCCAGGAACCGCTCCAGATGGTGAACACAAGGAGCAACCCTGGTAGCAGCCGTGACGCCAATGCCCAACCGGAGAACAACATTCCACCACCACTTGCTCAAGCCCCTAACTTGGAACAGACGATGGCGATGCAACTGCAACTACTTCAAGCCCTTGCCCAGAATCAAGTGCAACAAGCTCCGCAGGCACCAAACCAAGCACCGCAGTCTAAGTTGGGAGAGTTTATGAGAACAAGACCTCCTACTTTTGCTGGTTTAGTGGATCCATTGGAGGCAGACGATTGGATTAAGGATGTAGAGAATAAGTTGATCCTAGCTCAATGCAGTGATCATGAAAAAGTGTTGTATGCCGCCCATCAGCTTAAAGGAATTATTGCTAATTGGTGGGAGAATTGCTGTGCTGCCCATCGGGATATGCAAGTCATCACATGGGCTGAATTTGTTGAAGCTTTTCGTACTGCACATATTCCCATGGGAATAATGGAAATGAAGAAGGGGGAGTTTCACAAACTGCAGCAAGGAAACCTTAGCGTTTCAGAGTACCTGAATAGGTTCACCCAACTATCCAGGTATGCCTCAGAGGATGTTGCTTCGGAGTCAACAAAGATCTGGCGGTTCATGCAAGGACTTGATCCCAACCTCAAGGCGCAGTTGGTGTCCAAAGATTTTTTGACATTTCAGCACATGGTAAACAAGGCCCTTGTCCAGGAAGATGCTCAATATCAATTGCAGGAATCTCGTAAGAGAAAGATGGCTTTTCAGACACAGTATAATGCAAGCAGTTCAAGACCCCGAATGAATCCACCCCAATTCAACAAAGCTCCAGCCGCAACAAATGCACCAAGAACTCCAGGATCTGCGCCTCGTTCAGAGATGCAAGAACCCCACATCTTTACCGGAGTCCGACCTCAGAAAAGCAACACATCAGCAGCAGGGGTGCAATGTTTTCGGTGTCACGAGATGGGGCATTATGCAGGCAATTGCCCACAGAAGCCTCAGGCTATCGCTCCAATTCCTTTCAATTTGGGAAATACACCAGCGCGAACTCCAGTTGTAGGACAAGGACGGGGAGTATCTCCAACTACAGGAAAAGCTCCAAGAACTTCGTAATCACAAGGAAGATGATGAGTTAACCACATCACCTCAAAAGGTGCCCCAGGGGCAGCAGTCATGCTTGGTAAGTTCCAATTTGGTTCAAGGAAAGAAGCAGCTTGAGAGCACAGCAAGGAACCAAGAGCTGCGTTTTCCTCTCCTTTCTTTTTCCTAGTCCGTCCGAATCTAGGGGACGAGATTCTTTCTAAGGGGGGGTAGATTTGTAACATCCCAAAAATTCGCTTTCTGGAAAATTTAATTTGAAATTAATTATTTTAAAGTATTTGAGTTTTATTTGGATTTATTTGGCTTTTATTTGGTTTTCTGAGTTTTCTGGAGTTTAAAACCTATTTTTAAAATTTAAAAAGTATTTTAAAGTATGAAAATTAAATACCAAAAGTAGTTGGAAATAATTTTATTAAGTCCAAAATATCTCCAAGAGCTTCTGTGAATTTTTCTGGAATTTTTGGAGATATTTTCATATTTTTTGAGGCCTAAATAATTTCCTAGCCTTTTCTGAAAAATTAAAATCAAATTCTAAAACCAAAAATCCAAAACCCTCCCTCTAGCCGACGCGTGGACGGCCCAGGACCGCCCACGTCGCCGCCCGCCAAATCCCGGCCGCTCTTCCCCCTCTCTCTCCGCCAAGCGGGCCCGGCCCGTCAGTCGGCCCCGCCTCCCCCTCCTCTCGGGCGGACAACTGACCGGCCCCGATGCGCGCCACGCCACCCGCGCAAGCCATCCTGCCGTCCGCACCCCGCTCCCCTCTCCTCTCTGCCCCGCGGGCCCCGCCCGTCAGCCGCCCGCGCCCCGCTCCCGCTCGGCCCCGCCTGTCAGGCCCTTCTTCCTACGGAACCGCCTCCTTCCTTTTTCTCTTCCCCCTTTCCTTTTCTTCGCCGGCTGACCGAGTCCCCCGCGGATCCCACCCTTCCTTCCCCGCCTCCCTCCGGTTTTGGAAACCCTGGGCACCGCCGCGACCAAATCCCCAAACCCTCGCGCCTCTCTTTCCTTCCGCACCCCCTCTTTCCTTCCCTCCCGTCTCCCTTCCTTTTTCCGGTCGCCATCTCCGGCAAGGGATTGCGTGCCTGTGCTCCCCCCTCCGCCCTATAAAAGCCCCCCATCGGCTCCGCCTCTCTCCGCACCACCTCCCACCACTCTTCTCCTCTCTCCCCGAGCCCCGAGTGCCCCGCACCGAGAGCTCCCCATTGGCGCCTCGGCGACTACTCCGGCGAGCAATCGCCGTCGCCCTAGTCCTCCCTAGAGCCCGCCGCCGCCACCTCGAGCATCCCCGTGGCCGTGCGAACCTCCACGACACCTCGGCCGCCTCTCCCCGCCGCCGGATTGCCGCCGCACCGGAGTACCCGTTGCGCCACCGCTCCCTCCGTCGCCGGCCACCTCCGCTCGTCCCCGAGCCTCGCCGACCCCACCGTCAGATCCGCCTTCGCACCAGGACCTCGTTTTGGACTTCACCCGAACCACTCGGGCCACCCCTTGCCGCCGGCGCCACTACCTCCGGTCACCTCTGCCCGGCCTTCTCCAGCAGGTACCTCAAAAGGGTTGCTTACCCTATATGGGTAAGCAAGTGACCGACTGGCTAGTAGCGCTATCTCTTTCTCCCCCTGGCTCCCTCGGCGCGCGTTCGAGCCCCGGCTCCGCACGTTGAGGTTGGGCCTTTCCTTTATTTTTCCGCGCTGACAGCCGGGCCCCACGCGTCAGCGGCCGCCGTCTGCGCTGGCCACTGCCGTCTGGGCCCCACTCGTCTGCGTCAGCCACTGACAAGTGGGCCCAGAGCCTGATGGGTCCCACCTGTCAGTGACCAGCAGCTTGTGTGATCACTGACAGAGGGGTCCCACGTGTCAGAGACTGAGCGCAGTGGGCTCACTGCCGGTGGGTCCCACCTGTCATAGACTCAAAGAAAATAATAAAATAAAAGATTAAAATTTAAATGCTGCCAGTGGGTCCCACCTGTCAGAAATTTCATAATTTCTGGATTTATTCAAACTGAGAATTTCAAATGAGCATAACTTTCTCATTTTAACTCCAAATTCAGCCATTCAAATTTCTAAATTCGTCTAAAATCATAATCTATCCAAATATGGCCTCTTTTTGAATTTTTGAATTTTATTTGAATTTTGTTTGTATTTATTTGTTTTGTTGCTCTGTCTTTTCGCGTGTAGAATCCAACGTTGTCGAAGATCTCTCCACCCCGCAGCTGGAAAATCCAGAGAGCGTGCAAGAAGGCAAGTCTCCTTTGATCATTTTGAACCTATGTTTGTGAAATGTTTTAATTATTTTAAATTATGTGCATTGCTATTTACATAAAACATTAGTTCCAATCTTAAGGTATTAGTTAATCCAACTTTGTTATGCCCTCAATTGAAATTGATTGCCATGTACCTTTGTAACCTTAGAATTCCCTTTGTCTCATTAATGAGATTATTATAATTATTTGCGAAGAATAGAATGGTAGTATAATGCTTAGTCATGCTATTTAATACCTTTGAAATCTTGAAAATGGGAAATTATGATTTATTGCAATAGCCTTGTGTTTATAAATTTAGTGGTGATTGGAGTTGCCACTGTTCTTTTAAAATAAAATAAAATGTGGAAGTTGGTTTAGATTAGGGTGGATGGTTGGTTTGGGTTGGTGCGGCAAGCACGAGATCTTGTAAAGTGTATGTTCCACCCTAGTCAACTAAGGACCGACGCTTGTGATTGTCCAGACTGAGCACTACCGCACAACCCTAAGTCTATATGGGTACGACCTAGCTGATTAACTCATGATAGTCTAGTTTAGGTGCCACCAGTGGAAAGTGGGTGCCAGGGATTTACTGGTCATTCACAGTGAGGGACAGGGATTTACTGTACTCATATGGCGTAAGAGGGGGCTTCGGACTGGGCAGATTTAACCCTTCTGCGGTGAAACCTCAGCAGGTGGTGTCTAGCTAGTCTAGAGTGAGGTAAAGGCTTTGTGATATTTTATCTGTGTCTCATGCCAAAGGAAGCGTGGTGACTGTTAAGATAATTTATCTCTTAGGGGTAAAGTTGTACAACCTTTGCAGAGTGTCAAACTATTCGAATAGCCGTGCCCACGGTCAAGGGCGGGCAAGGAATGCATTCACATGGTAGACTTTTGGTTTTGGTTTTAAAATCAAAGTTTTGGTATTTCGAGGGTGGAGGGAACTCTCGGAAGGGATCCTGGCGGTTGGAGCCAGAGAGGGTGGATGAAACCCGATGTTTCGAAACTTGTTCGGTTAGAATTGGTTAACTAGTGATGGTGGATAGAACCTTCACTATAACATGCTTATTAATTTCAGTTAAAACAATTACTTGTTAAATTAATGCCTTCGAAAATAATTAGTAGTAATTGAAATAAAATATTGCTTTGTGAAAAAGAACCATATAGCCTTCCTTTGTCAAGCCTTGCATCTATTGCATTTTCCCCAAGACTTGCGGAGTACTTTATGTACTCACATGCTGCACTCAAAAATAATACTCAAAGGAATACGAAGCTCAAGAGGGAGACTACGACTACTTCGCTTGTAGATTCGACGAAGGATTCCCGGAGTACTAGGTCGCGCTTCCCCAGTCAATTGCCTGTGGCGTATTGATGGGTCTTCGTCGGATTTATCTTTTGCTTCCGCTGTGTTTCGTGTGTGCGAGGTCTTGAAACCTCAATTGTAATAATGAGACCTTTCGGTCAGTACTCTTAATTATTGTAATAACACGTTGCTGGTTATGTATTCATTTTTGTTTAACTGTGTGCACTAGCGTTGATATGGGACTAGTGCTGTAATACACAGAGGGTCTGGGTTCGAAAATCCGGGGTCCCGACAGAGATGGTATCAGAGCCAATTTGACTGTAGGACGTGGCCAAGTTAGAATGGTCAGTAATAGAAGAGCTTCAAAATTTATTGCATTTTCATGAACGTAGATCATGTACTAACTCATGTGTCATCAAGAAACTAACATAGCTCAATCTAACGCTCAACAAGGATTCAGGACTCAACTCAACATATTTGACATGGCATGAATCATAAAAGGATAGCTTAATAAAGACTAATCTCGAGTGCTAACATGACAAGTTTTAGTTCAATTGGAGCAAGTTTAATTAACTTATCATGGCAAAAGCTAGTCTACACATATGAAGTCATGATAAATCTTGCAACTAAGCACAAGGTAAGGTGTAAAGCATCGTAAGCATGTCATAACAGGATAATAATCAAGGCTCAATGCAGTTATATTACAATGCAAAGATGCAAGAAAATCCAGCTCCCCCTCAACATGTAATGCAACTTTTAGTTCAAGTTGAGTTATGTCAATATTAAGCTCCAGAAGCTCCCAAATGAACTCCCCCTGAACCAAAGCAATAAAACCGAGAAGCTGGTAAAGAAAACAAAAAAGGCAGTCCTTAAAGTATAGATAAGATATAGAGGATACTATAGCTCAGACTGACTCTAATCTACCCCATGAGACTCTAAGACTATCCACTGTCCACCTAACACACTAAGAAGCAAACACGTACCCTGTCTACCCTAGAGTGGCCCGACCCTCGCTAGAACCTATAAGTAGTGAGTAAGCTCAACCTAGTGAGAAGAGAACAGCTAATAAGCAGCATCCTAGAAACACAATATAAGAGTAAGAAGTCTAAGCAACTCGACGAGAGAAGCACTCTAATCTATGCTAGGAGGACTAACGCAATGCACCCGTATGCAATGCAGCAGAAAGGAGTAAGAGCATAATTAATATAGTAAAGCAGTAAAGCACAAACTCCCCCTCACAACAGTCCATAAGGACAAACCACCCCAAGCTCTCCCCGTAGAGCTGAAAACCTCGAACTATTCAAAGGCTTGGTGAAGATGTCAGCCAACTGGTGGTCACTCTCCACAAATTGAAGCACAATGTCACCCTTCTCTACATGGTCTCTAAGGAAGTGATAGCGAATATCGATATGCTTGATCTGAGAATGCTGCACTGGGTTCTTAGCAATGTTAATCGCAGAAGTATTATCACAAAAGAGTGGAACCTTGTCGATAACTAACCTAAAGTCCCGCAGGGTCGAGACCATCCAAAGCACCTAGCTACAACAACTGGCTGCAGCAACGTACTCGGCCTCTGCAGTGGACTGTGCAACACCGGACTACTTCCTCGAGGACCAGGAAACGAGAGAAATACCAATGAACTGGTAGGTGCCCGAAGTGCTCTTCCTATCTATCCTACAGCCAGCAAAGTCTGCATCCGAAAAGGCTCTCAAGGAAAGACAAGAAGAGGAAGAGTACCAGATACCATAGTCAATGGTAGCTCGAAGGTACCGAAGGATGTGCTTCACCGCCTGGCAGTGAGATACACGAGGAGAAGCCTGAAACCGAGCACAAAGACACATGGAGAAGTGTATGTCCGGTCTCGAGGCAGTGAGATACAAGAGGGAGCCAATCATGCTACGATACTCCTTCTGATCAACTGGCTTGCCGTCCTCATCTGGGTCAAGAGAAACTGTGGACGCCATGGGAGTTGACATGGGCTTACCATCACTCATGTCAAAGCGCTTCAGGAGGTCACGAGTGTACTTGCCCTGATGCAAGAAAGTACCCTCCCAAGTCTGCTTGATTTGGAAGCCAAGGAAGAAACTCAACTCGCCCATCATGCTCATCTCAAACTCCGAGCTCATGACATCGGAAAACTGGGAAACGAGAGCATGCGAGGAGCCGCCAAAGATGATGTCATCCACATAAATCTGGACGAGCAAAAGGTCAGTGCCATGCCGGCGGATGAACAAGGTCTTGTCTACTTTACCCATCTCAAAACCATGGCACAACAGATAGGACTTAAGCCTCTCATACCAAGCTCTAGGGGCCTGCTTAAGTCCATACAAAGCTTTAGAAAGCTTGAAGACATGGTTTGGATATTTGGGGTTTTCGAAACCTGGAGGCTGTCTCACATAGACCTCTTCCTCAATAAAGCCATTGAGGAAGGCACTCTTAACGTCCATCTGGTAAAGCTTGAAACCCTTAGAAGCTGCGAAGGCAAGCAGGATTCTAATGGCCTCAAGTCTAACTACAGGGGCAAAGGTCTCCTCGAAATCTAGACCCTCGACCTGGGAGAACCCCTGAGCAACCAGTCTAGCCTTGTTTCGAACAACCACCCCATCCTCACTCTGCTTGTTCTTGAACACCCACTTAGTCCCAATAACATTGTGACCTCGAGGGGGCTCAACAAGCGACCAGACCTTGTTTCTCTTGAAATTCTCCAGCTTCTCATGCATGGCATTGACCCAAGACTCGTTAGAGAGAGCATGACAAACGTCCTTGGGCTCGAATGAGGCGACAAAGGCAGAATGGAGACAGAATTGAGACATGCCAGATTTTGAACGAGTGACTCGCTCAAAAAGGTCTCCAATAATCTGCTCAGAAGGATGGTCTTTTTGGATATGTCTAGGAGGTCTAGGATGAGATGAAGAAGTGGCCTCTACCTCGTGAGCTGACGAGGTAGGAACAGAGCCACTAGCTCCAGAGGAAGCAGAAGGCATGGTCTGATCGCCTCGAGGTGCGGTGGAAGAGGGCACCTCAAGGGGTGGATGAGGGACTGGATCGGGTAGACAACCCTCATCTCCATCGTCCTCTTCATCCACAAAGATGGGCTCGGACTGCTCTAAAGAACCTGAGATATCAGGCCTAGTCTCCGAACTGGCCTCGTCGAAGGTCACCTCACAGGTCTCTACCAATTTACTAGACTCGCAGTTCTGGACCCTATAAGCCCGCGAAGAAGTCGAGTAGCCTAGAAAAATCCCATCACAAGAACGTGACTCGAACTTATCTAGGTTCTCGGACTTCAAAATAAAGCACTTGCAACCGAACACACGAAAATGCGAGACGCTAGGCTTTCGCCCATATATCAGCTCATAAGAAGTACGGAGCAAGTGTGCCCTCAGAAAAACTCGATTTGAGACATGGCACGCGGTGGCTATAGCCTCAGCCCAAAACTTCCGCGGTGTAGAGTACTCATCAAGCATCGTCCTGGCCATCTCGACCAAGGTACGGTTCTTCCTCTCCACGACACCATTTTGCTGTGGGACGTGCGGAGAAGAGAACTGGTGCTCTACACCTGTCTCATCACAAAACCTCTCGAAGTAGGAATTCTTGAACTCCGTGCCATTGTCACTGCGGATCGCTCGTAAGGCACCAAGGAGCTCAACAGAAAGCCTACTGAAAAGACCTCGGAAATGTCAAAACATCTCATCCTTTGAGGCTAAGAAAAACACCCAAGAATACCTCGAGAAGTCATCAACCACAACAAGAACATACCACTACCTCCTGCTGACTGTACTCGAGCTGGTCCAACGGTGTCCATATGGAGCAGCTGTCCTAGTGCATCGGTCATAGTAACTGTGACCGGAGGATGGGAAGAGGCAACCATCTTGCCGTGCCGGCAAGGAGCACAAACTAGATCTTTGACCATCTTGAGTTTCGGCAGACCACAAATGAGATCGTGGCCGCTGACTCGGGTCAAATGGTCAAATCCTATATGACCAAGTCCCCTATGCCAGAAGGTCAAGTCATCGGACTCAGAAGCAACCAAACACCGGAGAGGATCACCAGAAGACTCAGAAAAATCAGCACGAAAGATCCTCCCAAAACGAGAAATCCTACAAACCATACTACCCGAAGAATCAAGAATTTTACAATTGTTTTTCTTAAAGCTCACCTCGAAACCATCATCGGTAAGCTGAGAAACGGAAAGCAAATTATATCGCAGCTTACTAACCAAGGCAACATCTTTTAAAATAAAATACTCATTAACGCGCACTGTACCTTTGGCGATGACGCGCCCAGACGAAGCATCTCCGAAGGTGATCGTCACATCACTTGGAGCGCGGGCTAGGGAAGAGAACCAACGGGAGTCTCCAGTCATGTGTCGTGAACACCCGAAGTCTACAAGCCAAACCTCTCCCTTCCTAGCCTGGCGAACCTGAGTCAACAAAAGAGTAAAGTCTCAGTACTGGGGTAAATCAAGAGTGATTTTGGCACCCAATACTGTGTAACACGTCGAGTAGAAGAAGTAGCCACACACGACTGACCTCTATCTACCCTACGCTTCCTGTCACTTAACAAGCCAGAAGGTCTGTGTGCAGACCCGAAGTAGTTGTTGGGCTTGACTGCTACAGAAGAGCAAGTCAAGACACCAACAACATGCTGATCACACCGCGGGTAGCTATCTCGACGGGGGGAAACGAGATCTACCCTCAGGACGGTGGAAGTCACAACCAACGGGAGCATGAGGATGAAAACCAGAAAACTCAGAAAAACCAAGTCCTCGATGCTGCCCAAAACCATCAGAAGCACCTGAAGCAAACCTAGACCTCGTGTTGGTCTTAGGTGCACTCAAGGTCTGGGGCTGACCCTGTATACGCCTAAGAGCTGCAACACGGTCTCTCTACGCGATCCTGGCGCGCTTGAAGCATCGATCGATCAAGTGTCCATCCTTCTAACAGAAGGTGCAATGATACTTCGCCTTTTGAGAGGCCGAAACTACAAATGGACTCACCTTGCTATCAGAAATCCCTTAGACAAAGCCCGCTGACTTGAATTTAATTTCATCAGATCTGGGCTCAACCTCGATCACACCTCCTACTATGGGTCTGAGAATATGACATGCGCCATTTTTATATATATTTATCTGTCATTTTATCCTCATATTTTTCGCATTTTAAGGCCATTTATCATCATTTGCACGCTTTTATATATTTAATTGCTCGAAATGGACTATTTTACACTTTTTTGTGCTTTTCCGCAGGCCGGCGCGATCGAGGCGCATAAACGACAAATCTGGACTTTCGGGACTGCTCCATACAAATGTGCGCATCGTCACGGACGCGTAGGATCAAACCGCGCTGAAATTGGACTCCCGGAGGGCCAGAACAGAAGAAATAAAATAGGGGAAGGACTGGATTGTGAATTCCCGACACTGCGAGGGCCAAACCGCAAATAGCCAAATCCCCACACCAGCCACTAAACCCTAGCCGCCGCCTGTGGGGAGAGAGAGCCCGGTTTCTTCTTCCTTCTTCCCCCTTTTGCTCCTCCTTCCTCCTTCTCCACGCCCGGCCGCCGGCGAGTCCCGGGCCGCAGCTCGTCGGCGCACCTCCAGTCCTCTTCTTCTCCATTCGCCGTTCCCCCACTGCTCCACCGAACCAAGCGCCGCCTCCATTCTTCTCCTCTCCGGCCACCCGCATCGCCACTGCCTCCCTTCTTCTCCACCTTCTCCGGCCGCCTTGCTCCTTTGCTCTCCCACCGGCAGGCGCCGCCGCTCCAGATCCTCCCGTGCGCCGCCTTGTTTCCCTTCTTCCCACACCTTGCTGCCTCTCCTCTCCTCCCTCTCAACTCCCTCCGGCCTCTCTCTCCTCCACATCCGCCGCCGCTTCTCCATCCGCAGCTCGCCTCCCATCTTGGCTGCCGCCGCCTCTCCATCTACTTCCACCTCCGCGCCGCCCAAATCCCCCCTTTACTCCGCTCTCCACCGCGCCTCCCTTCTCCCTTCTCAACTTCCTTCGGCCGTCGCCTTCTTGCTCTCCACTCGCCAGCGCCGTCTCTCACCGCCATCCCGACGCCATCGTCTGCTCCGACACCGATGGCCGCCGACGACATCTCCACCGAGTCACCCTCAGCGCCGCCGCCGGCCGCCACCATTTCATCGACACCACCGACGACCTCGACGAAGGCACGGTAGCCCCCTTCTTCCTCTACGGCCAACACCTTCACCGAGCCCGCCGTCTGCTTCTTCTTCTCCACCGACAGCCTCCCCTCTGCTTCCCCTACTACTGCTTCATTTTTTTGGTTTATCCTCAACTCAATTTTTATTCTCTTCTTGTTCCTCATTTACTGATCAAATAGATGCTTTAGCTGCTACTGGATTACTGTGAATTGGAGTGAATGTGATATATGTCGATGAGATTGTGAATGCTAATTTTGTTATCTGTCAAATTGTGGATCTCTTTGTTTAAATTTAACAGTATTGTGATCTGTGATGTATGTGAATATGTGTGTTTGGTAGTTTAGTAGCTTGATAGTTAATGGTGCACTATTCCTGTTAAAGATTGTTAACTGTGTGTTAGTGTTAGAAATCTGTGTTAGTACTTGTCAATTGTGATCTATGTTTAGCACTAGCAGTTGTTTAAGGTGTTAGGTGTCTTTGTCAGCATCTGTGTTTATCCATGTGTTTGTGTTGCGCGATTTAGCTAGTCGGCGATCGTTCCCTTCCCCTTGCTGTCTCGACCCTCCTAGTGCTTCTACATTCTCCCTTGTGCTTCTCGACCTTCCCCCTTTCTTCTTTGCGTGGTTGGTCGTTAGCGAAGTCGTGCTTGCGTTCGTCGTAGTCATTTGTTTGCCCTGCCGTCGTCGTTTAGTTAGCTGTCGACCGTCTTCCCTCTCTTTCTCTCTCGACTCCCTCCTTGCTTCTAGACCCCCCAGTGCTTCTCGACTTTCCCTTTGCTGTCTCGCGGTGGGTAGTTAGTTAGATTGTCGGTCGGTAGTCGTATTCGTTCGTGCAGTCGTCATTGTCGTTCGTGTGTCGTTGTGTCGTAGTCGTGTTGTTCGTTCGGTCGTACGACGTCCATTCGTACGGTCGTTCGTTACGTCGTCTTTCGTTTGTTTAGTTTGTTCGTCGTCTTGATCATTCGGGTAGAGTTCATTCGTTTGGATACTTTGGCAGTCGTTTTAGATTTAGTTTTCTCTCCCGTTTCGATTGACGTAGCTTTAGCTGAGCATCGGTAGCCTTAGTCTAGTCCCTGTGGAGAACACGACACTCGCCACTATTTCAGTGGCAACCCGTGCACTTGCGGGTGTGCTATTTTTGCACGATCAAGCATTTTGGCGCCGTTGCCGGGGATTAGCTTAGAGCGACAGTGTTAGGCTATAGACTAGGTCGTTTGTTTTCTTTTTCTTGTTTTGTGTTTGTGTTGACCTGTCTTTCTTTTCGTCATTGTTCATATTTGTGATATATTGCTAATCTCCCTAACCCTTTCCCTAGTTATTTCTCTCTTTCGCGATTTTTGTATCCATTCTCGCAGGTTGATTGATATAGGTACTCATTGTGGCTATGGCTTACTATTCTGATTCTCATGGTTTTATGAGCACGCCTAGTACTTATGATACTCTTCAAGGACAAGTAAATCTATTGTCTCGTCAGTTAGAATGCTATGTGTTGTAGGGGTGGCCCCCACCTAAACCCAGCAGGCCTGGTAGGAGGATATTAGGACTAAGATAGAACATGTGTAAAGACTTAGATACCCCTGATGAGAGTGTACTCATGTGAGGACATAATTGTAAAAGCATACCCCCCATGAATATATATACGGGAGGGCTATGGCAGGGAGAGGCAGAACACTTCTCACTCCCCACTACCATCTCTCTCTGTTTGGTCTGTAACCACAACAGTTGGCGCCGTCCGTGGGGAGCGGCAGAAGCAAGCCTGAAGACCGAAGAAGGATGGCACCGAAAAAAGCTTCATCGACGGCGGCGAAGGGAAAGAAGACGGTTGGGTCGGAGCGGCGGGTGAGCACCAGAGCCTCGGCAGCAACGACGACGAGCGACCCCGCCACAGCCGCGACGACAACAACCGACCCCGCCACAGCCGCGACGACGACGAGCGACCCCGCCACAGCCGCGACGACGACGAGCGACCCCGCCACAGCCGCGACGACAACGAGCGACCCCGCCACAGCCGTGACGACGACGAGCGACCCCGCCACAGCCGCGGCGACGGCTACGCCCACCACCTTCGCCGCAACACATGCGGACGGCGCGGATCGGATGGTCGGAGGTAACCGTAACGGAGCAACCGACGGCTCGGGGCCCCGCGAGGCGATAGTCCCCGCTCCAACCCAGCCGCTGGCCGCGCCGGCGGCCCCGACTACATCTGCGATGGAAGGCGCTTTGCTGGCGGCCCTCAACGCATTTCAGCGGGAGCTAGGAGACCTTCGCGGAGCCGTCCGGGATATGCAAGAGGCTCGGAGCCAGCAGCCTACACCGGTGGTCGTGCCAGAGCCCACCCCGGAAAGGGCAGACAGCCGCGACGCCCCCACGTCAAGCCGCGTGCCGCTGTGACGCGTAGATCCGGAGTCCCCGCTTTCGGCCGGGCTACAGCAGGCGGAGTGGCCGGAGGACTTCAAGTTCCCAAGCGTCATCGAGCCATTCAAAGGCGATACGGACCCCCGCGAGTTCGTGCGCGTGTACAAAACCGCAATCAAAGCCGCGGGCGGAGACGATACCACGAAGGCGAAGGGGCTCCCCCTCGCGTTGCAAGGCGTGGCGCTTTCTTGGTTCTTCACCATAGAACCAAACTCAATCTACGCGTGGGAGCAGCTCCGAGACCGCCTTCACAACAACTTCCAAGGGAACCGCGTCGAGCGAGTCGACGCGGACCAGCTCTTCGCCGTGAAGCAGAAACCTTCGGAGAGGCTCCGGGATTACTTCAAGCGCTTCGCGAAGATTCGATGCCAGGTCAAGGATGTAAACGAGACTACCGTCATCAACGCAGCCATACAGGGCCTTCGCCCAGGTCCGATGGCTGAGTACAACGCGCGGAAGCCAATCAAGACGGTGACAAAGCTCTTCGACAAGTTGGAAGAGTACGCCAGGGTGGAAGAGGATGCGCGACGAAGACGGGGCGACGGCTCCGACTCCAACCAAGCCGAAGGCTCGGCGACAGCCGGCGATCCGCCGAAGGACGGTTCTTTGAGGGGCAAGCGCAGGCATGGAGTCGTCCAAGGACGCGTCCGAGCACAACGAGCCCCCGCTCAAAGAGCCAGCTGATAGACCCAAGCGCGGACAAAAGTCACGTCGAGGGCGATATATCTTCGGCATCGAAGACAGCCCCGAGGAGAGCGCCCCCGCTGGCCGTGGCGGTGGGGGGCGCCGAGGTCGGGGGCGCGGCCGGGGCCAGGGCCGCGATGAGAAAGGCCGTGGAGAATACGGCGACCAGCAACAAGGGCTGTGGTGCGAAGTTCACGGTCGGGGTGCCCACGACACGCGCGCGTGCACCTCCATTGCGGCGCTCCGCCAAAGCGTCGCCAGGGACAAGAACCGGGAGGCACGCCAACCTATGGTGGCCCACGTCCAATACCCATACGAGGCCCCCATGCAGATCCAGGCGCAGGGGATGCAGCCCTATGAAGGTCCTCCGCGGATCCACGCTCATGTGCAGCAGCCCCCGGAGGGCCTCCTACAGCTGCAGGCTTCGGAGGTGGCCCAGCGCCGGGTCATCAATGTTATCTCCGGAGGCTCCTCGCTGCAGTTCGCCTCGGCACGACAACAGAAGGCTTACGTACGGAGGCTACACCACGTAGCGGCGTACCCAGCGCAGGCGCCGCCGGATTGGGCGCAGCACGAGATCACATTCACACCAGCCGACGCCCAAGGCGTCGACCTCCCCCATCAGGACCCCCTCATCATCCGGGTCATTATAGCAGGATGCGACGTGGGGCACGCCCTGGTGGACGGCGGCAGCTCTGCGAACGTTCTGTTCGCAGTAGCCTTCGACCAGATGGGGATCCCTAGAAGCCGCCTCGGCCCGCCAGGAATTCCGCTGCAAGGCTTCGGAGGACAACCCCTGCAGGCGCTCGGCCAGATATGCCTTCAGGTCTCCTTCGGCCAGGACGATAATGTCAGGACCGAAGATGCCACGTTCGACGTCGTCGACCTCGTGTACCCCTACAACGCCATACTGGGGCGCCCACTCATCAACTCCTTCGGAGCGGTGCCGCATCACAGTTATCTATGCGTAAAGCTCCTAGGGCCGAAGGCCATCATTACTGTCCGCGGTGACCAAGACATGGCCCGGCGCATCGAGCATGGCTCCAGATATCCCCGCCGGGCCGCCCAACAGCACGCCGGGGATTAGCACCGCAGCACGGGGACCGGCGGCGGCACACGAAGGTGATTTGGCAAGTCCTGCAGATGGCCCAGCTACTAGAGGCTCCGCCTAAACCCCGGCCAAGCGGTCGGTACCTTCGCCTCGTGTATATTGCTCACCCGTGCAAACGGGGATATAATAAAGATCACCGTTTGTTGCCAATCTCGTTTTCGTTACAAATATGCGCGGCAAGAGCGCACGCAGGCTTCGTTCATACGCGCGCTCCCGCGGTATAATCCAAAGACGCACGTTCGCGTGTGCACTCGCCGTAGCCTGGGGTACGGGTCTGAGTATAAATCGAAGACGCACGTTCGCGTGTGCACTCGCCGTAGACAAAAGGTGACGGGGCTGAGTATAAACCAAAGACGCGCGGGGGGACGCCTTCGCACGCACTCTACGGAGTATAAAGAAGTCGTAGCATCGAGGTCCGCCTCCGCACGCGCCAGTCCACGGACTCTAAATAAGACGTAGCGTTGAGCTCCGCTTCCGCACGCGCGAGTCTCTGGACTATAAAGAAGTCGTAGCGTCGAGGTCCGCCTCCACACGCGCCAGTCCACGGACTCTAAATAAGACGTAGCGTTGAGCTCCGCTTCCGCACGCACGAGTCTCCGGACAATAAAGAAGTCGTAGCGTCGAGGTCCGCCTGCGCACGCGCCAGTCCACGGACTCTAAATAAGACGTAGCGTTGAGCTCCGCTTCCGCACGCGCGAGTCTCCGGACTATAAAGAAGTCGTAGCGTCGAGGTCCGCCTCCGCACGCGCCAGTCCACGGACTCTAAATAAGACGTAGCGTTGAGCTCTGCTTCCGCACGCGCGAGTCTCCGGACTATAAAGAAGTCGTAGCGTCGAGGTCCGCCTCCGCACGCGCCAGTCCACGGACTCTAAATAAGACGCAGCGGGGGGACGCCCTCGCGCGCGCGCACTAAGACGCGGACGATCTCCTTGCGCACTCTACTGAGTCTAAACAAGACGCGAACTCCGCGCACGCCAGGGACCTCGTCCCTGCAGGTACTCCCCGGAGTATAAATAAGACGTGGACGTTGATCCCACGCATCCCACGTAGCAAGGCAGGGGTGCCCTCGGCACACTCTACGGAGTAAGGAGCGCGGATCCGCGTACCACGGGGGGCTCCAAGAGCTCGCGATAATGACATCGCGCACCAGAGGCTACCCCCATACAAAAAGGCGAAGCGCAGTCTACGGACTATAAAAAGGCGAAGCGCCGAGGTCTGCCTCCGCACACGCCAGTCTACGGACTATAAAACGGCGAAGCGCCGAGGTCCACCTCCGCACACGCCAGTCTACGGACTATAAAAAGGCGAAGCGCCGAGGTCCGCCTCCGCATACGCCAGTCTACGGACTATAAAACGGTGAAGCGTCGAGGTTCGCCTTCACGCGCGCCGCTCTACGGTCTACCAAAAGGCGATCGCCACCACAAGCGACTCCACCGCACAGCACGCAACGATGGTGGCGCGTCGGCGAGCCCGAAGTGCATTCAGCATGCAGTGCGCTTCCTAAAATACAAACAAATCTATATATCGAGAAACAAATCTATATAGAGGAACGGCAACATCCCTGCCGCTCTAGTACACTATTCCGCGGGTTCGGCCTTAACATGCGCTACAGCCGGGGCCGCGCCCGAGGCAGGTCGGCCCGCCCAGAAGTTCAGCGACTCCTCGGCCCTTTCCCAGCGTTGAAGGCGCCGCCGGGTCGCAAGGCCAGCCGCGAGCAGTCGCCCCCAGCAAGGAAGCTGCCCGGGATAAAGCCAAAGCAGTCAGCTCGTAAAGCAAGCATGCGTTTTATTCATTCAATGAAAGGGGGCAGACATTACAACACACGCCCACACTCCGCAACCTCAGCATCGCACCTGTGAGCCCTCGGCACCTTCGGAGGCCTCAGCGCCGCCCTCGTCGCGCCGCGGGACTTCGTCCAGTAGTCGGCCGACGCTCCCCCCACCATGAAAGGACTTCCGGAGCTCGGCCCGCGCAGTGGCCATCTCGACGTAGTCCCAGATCCGCTCATGGAAGAATCCGACGGCCCTACGCACGGCGCGGACGGCACCAGACATCACTCCGGCTCCGGAGGGCATCTCCAGCTGGGGATCCTCCAGCCCGGCGACGTGCGCACAACCCCGGTGCCGAAGGAGGGCGCACATCAGGCATGACGCCGCATAGGCGCAATGGTCGCCAAAGGACGTCGCAGCTACACCTGCAGCATCGGCGGCGGTCTTGATCCAGCGAAGGGTCCGCGACAGCTCTTCGGGGCCAAAGGCGTGGTCCGGCACTTTGGCCACCAGCCCCTCGAGGTGGCTCTCTAGTGATAGCAGGACATCCCAGGTGACTACCGAGGCCTCGCCGAGCGTTTCCTCGCGTTGCGCCAGGATCAAGGCAAGTTCGCCCTTCTCCTTCTCTAGCGAGGCGACCTGCTGCAGAAGCACGTCCCGCTCCGCGGCGAACTCTGCCCGCACCACCTCCACAGCTGACCCCGTGCCGACGCGGCAAGCCCCTCGGCGTACGCCTTCGCCTCGGCGCATTCCGCTTCCAGTTGGTGAATGCGAGCATCTTGGGCAGCACGGGTCCTCGTGGCTTCGCGTAGCCCTTCCTCCGCGGCCCGAAGCCTCTCCTCCAGCGCCCTGTGCGCGCGGGCATGGGTTGCCTGCAAGGCTTGCCCCAGCACAAGTGTGTGCAGAGCGGCAAAGGATTTAGCAAGCTCAGCGGGACCAGGCCTCGTGGTGCAATCAAGCACTTACCCGCACCCCCGACACCTCAAAGGCATCTCCAAGACGTCTGGCCTCATAGGACGACAGCGCCTCCTGGCCGACGGTGCCAGCCGCGTCTTCTACGATCCCGCACCACGCCCTTAGCGTCTCCGGCGAAGGTACGAAGTCCGCCGGGTTCGGGCACGCGGAGATTGCACCGCTGGTGCTAGGCCCCCCATGTCCCGCCGGAAATTCCTCCGGAATAAGCAAGGCTGCGCGGAGGGCTACAGATGAGAGCGCCGTAAAGCACGAGCGTCAAAAGGCCAACTGCGTTGCCTTACCTTCGGTGGCAGGAGGGCTCTGAAGGCCCGCTTCCCCAGTTCTAGGCAGGGTAGCGGTAAGCGTTGCCTCGTCAGCAACGGACGCCCCAGGCGTCTCGGGCCGGTGATGGCTGCCCTCGCGCCGGGGACGAGGCAGCCCGAGGAGCAGGGGAATGCGCCGGAGGAGCCCCCGCGCACGTCTTCGACTCCCACAAGCTCCTGATCCCCGTTAGCACGGTGAACCCCCTCGACGTCCTTTGGAACTCTGGCCGCAGACACGGCCGCTTCGCCGGAATGACCGGCGACGGCTCCGTCTCGTGGGCCGCGCCGGAAGAGGTCGTAGAGGCCACGGCGATTGTAGGGGAAGGCCTCACGGGGGCAGCCCCCGCGGCAAGCGCCTCGCTCCCAACGACAGTCGTCGGTGAGAGTCCGGCTTTGTGCGCCCCCGCGGAGGGCGTCTTCGACACCACGGTGGCCTCCAATGCCGCGATGGCCGCAGTCGGAGGCTGCATCTCCGGCGCCATGATGGCCACAACCGGAGCCTGTGCCTCCGGCACCGTGACGGCCTCGAATGGAGGCTGCGTCTCGGACGTCGCGGCAGTTGGCGATTGCATCTCTGGCGCTGCGAGGGCCGGGTCCGAAGGCTCCACCTCGCCATTGGCCGACGCAGAATCCGTGCCAAGGGTCACCGCGGACGGCGAAACCTCCCCTTCCCGGTTGGCCGCGGTAGTCCCGCCATCCAGCGCGGACCCTTCGCCCCTGGTGTCCGCGCCATCCACGCCCGAGTCGGTGTACTTCGCCGAATCCGACCCCGCGTCCGCCGCGCAGTCGGGGGCGCTAGTAGCAGCGGTGGCGACAACCATGCCAAGCGCGGCGGCCGCGCCGCCACGGGCCCTCTTGCGCGAGGGAGCCCTCGACTTCCTGGCACCGCCGTCTTGGCGCTGCGGAGTCGGGCGGTCCGGCGCGGTAAGGCCCAGGGCCTCGCATACGCGGTTAATCCGCCCCAGCCCCGCCGCCGCGGTTGCAGACGCACGCTGCTCGTGCTCCCTCTCAGTGTACGGCCCGAGGAACACGCGTGCGAGCCGCTCGGCGTCCTCCAGGTAATTCCTGAGTCAAAGCAAAAGGAAAACCGGGGGTGAATACGTAGCGCACTCCGCGCGAACAGAGGGCGAGAGGCGGACGGCACTCACGAGGGTCGGAGGGCGCCGGCAGTACACAGACCGACGGCTCGACGTTGTTGTCCCGACTCCTCTCAGCGGCGAGGCGCCAACCTCTCCCAAGTGGCGCCACGCCATACATCATGAACTCCTCGGCAAGGTCGCGCATGTTGAAGCGGGCAGCCAAGCCTACGAGCCGTCGGGCCCTCCACCGGTCCTCGTCGTCCAGGGTCCGGCCCGGCGAGGTCTTGAACGTGATCGGCCCGCCCTTGCACTCGAGGCCGCTCCCGCTCTCCACGCGGTGGTAGAACCACCGCTTCATCCAATGAGATTCCCACTTCCCACGCGTGGAGTTCGCAGGAAAACGCTTGGTGCAGGACGACCGAAGAATGAAGCTGACACTGCCAAAGTTCGACAGGGCCCCGTCCTTCCGATCCTTGCGCTGGAACCGCGCCTCGTGCAGATAGGGAAACAAAGAAGAGCTGGGCGTGCACGCTCCCGAGCGCAAAGCCCAGCTGTATACGGCGAGCCGGGCCACAGAGTTCGGCGTCAGCTGTGCCAGCTCCAGCCCAAAGGTTCGCAACACGTCGCCCACAATCGCCGCCGTCGGGAAGCGGAGCCCTGCGTCCAAGAAGGCGACGAATACGATCGCTTCCAATGGGTCGGGATGCGGTTCCGTCTCGTCAGCGGAAGGCACCCGCACCGCCTGGCGGTCGGATAGCTTCCCCTCGCGCAGCAACCCTTGGATGGTCTTCTCGGTCACAAACGACGGGCCCAGCTCTCTCGAAAACAAGCCCTCCTTCTCCGTCGACAGCCACCATTTCTCCGCCGCCGCCGGATCGCGTTCGCCGAGCGAGTATTTCACCTCCAGCCGTGATGACCGCTGGCGAAGACCCGCACCGCTCGCCGCGAGACCGCGATCGTCGCCGGATGCCATCGTGTATCACAAGAAGGAATATGCGGTCGCAGGAAAAAGGAGTCAAGGGCGATGCAGGCGAGAAGAAAAGCGTACAAGTGCGGCGGCGTTGTGGAGGTTACTTTAAGCCACCTCGCCCCTAGGGCTGCCGCCGAAATGTCGCGACGCTTCGCGTGCCGGGCCCAGCCCCAGTGGAACAGAGGCCCGTTCGGCACGATTCCCCATAATCGAAGGTGAGCCTTTTGACAGGCCAAGCATCCGGACGGAGCGCGCGTGCCTCTACTTCGACTTAGGCGCCAGCTCCGCTGCCACCCGTTCGAAGGGTGAGGGACGGAGCGCGCGCGCCTGCACTTCGACTTAGGCGCCAGCTCCGCTGCCACCCGTTCGAAGGGTGAGGGACGGAGCGCACGCGCCTCCACTTCGACTTCGGCGCCAGCTCCGCTGCCACCCGTTCGAAGGGTGAGGGACGGAGCGCGCGCGCCTCCACTTCGACTTCGGCGCCAGCTCCGCTGCCACCCGTTCGAAGGGTGAGGGACGGAGCGCGCGCGCCTCTATTTCGACTTAGGCGCCAGCTCCGCTGCCACCCGTTCGACGAGGAGGCGACGGAGCGCGTGCGTCTCTACTTCAGCTTACCAGTTTAGCTCCCGCAAGATCAGGAGTTCACAGGCCGCAGGGACGGAGGGGGCCAAAGGACTCGGCAACATGGCTTCGGCCCTGTGAAGCCCTTCACCATGAGAGGCTCCTGTTGTAGGGGTGGCCCCCACCTAAACCCAGCAGGCCTGGTAGGAGGATATTAGGACTAAGATAGAACATGTGTAAAGACTTAGATACCCCTGATGAGAGTGTACTCATGTGAGGACATAATTGTAAAAGCATACCCCCCATGAATATATATACGGGAGGGCTATGGCAGGGAGAGGCAGAACACTTCTCACTCCCCACTACCATCTCTCTCTGTTTGGTCTGTAACCACAACACTATGCTTTAGAGCGAGGAGTTGTGTTAGAGAGCGGGCACGATCAGTACAGTTCTTTATCAGGCGCCCGTTATCCAGTTGTTCCTATATGCCAGACTTGTGGTTTTCAGGACCATTCACTCGCTGAGTGCCAGCGTGGTTATTTGTCCACTCCAGAGTGTTACAGGATGAGCTTTGCTCAGCCGAGTAGGCCATACCCTGACACTTATCACCCTGGATGGCCTGAGCACTCGAGTCTGTCATATGGAAACAACAACCCTGATATCTCATCATTTTCTTCTAGTATACCATTGCAGGGTTTTAGGTATGTAGATCAGGATAATTCTCATTGGTCACATCAGCACTATCCTGTACCTCAGCATCAGACTCCTACTCCTGAGCTTGATCAGTTGACCAGATTTGAGGAGAGGATTTCTAGGATTATAGGAGATTCTGAGAGAAGAATGAGTAGTGACTTCTCATTAGACCTGACACCTCCTGCCTGCAGTTCACCTGTTCCTTCACCGAGCCAGTTTACAGTTCCTATGTCTGAGTTCTTAGAGCAGTCTCATGAGCCACCTCATTCACATGTAGATCAGGCTGCCAGACTTGATGCATTATGCAAGGAACTAATGATTGTGCCTCCTGGTGGTGATCGTGCGATGGCGATTCAGGACGAGATTGAGGCGATTATGAGCACCAGTTCTACTTGTGTGGATAGTTTTACCTTTTCACAGCCTTCCATTAGCACCACAGAGATAGTTCTGGATAGAGATGAGTGTCAGCCTACTAGTCTTACACCTGATCTTGCTAGCGAGGGTCTATTGTTGGAGACACTACAGACACACCTAGAGGCACCTTTGTCGGATCCTTCGCCTATTGACTCTGAGAGAGAGATTACTGAGCCAGATGATGACGAGTCCACTATGGATATGCTTTTGAGTTATGAGGTTCCACATATTGATGAGGGGGCTGCTTCCGATGTCGAGGAGGAGCACATTTCTATTGATCCACTACCAGCTACTTCCTTGGTCGACATCGCCCCTCTGGAGGTTTCTACTACCGTACGCTCTACTTCACCTACACTTCAGGTAGTTTGGAAACTCTTCCCCGACCACCTCAGGTTTGATTTCTTTGGCTTTGACGAGACATACTCTATTGTTGATTGTGCTCATCTCATGTATAGACCTCATGATGTACTTTATCGATATACCTACATGATTGGATATTCTATTGATGACTTAGAGGGTGTCAACCCTATCACACATACTTGCTGTATTTTTGAGTTTATCTGCAGGGTTAAGCTTGGGTACCATCGACTACGAGTGGACTTGACTCGAGTCGACATCCCTTGGGATCCAGGTGGATTTCGAGGCATGCTGCTTCATGAGGAGGGCGGACATGTGCCTTTTCCATGTCCCGTCCTTGGTCCTCCTCCCGCTACATCCAAATGAGTATCTCTTTATCTTTTTATTTTCATAGCTTTTGTTAGTTTTTGTTGGTTTCTCCTCTTTTCTTTCTTTTTATTTCAGGTCCCGTGCTAGATCTTCATCCTTATATGTGCGAGAAGCCACAGGATGATTCATCTACTTCCACTGCATCATATACGCCCGGTGAGCTGTTTCTTACCCCTTTAAGCACATCTTTGATTCATGGCTCAATTTAAGCTTGGGGGAGGACTTGTATGTGTATGGATGATGTTCTAGCATGTTTGTATTATATTTGTGAGCATTTGAGCTTATTGTCGTGTAGTTGATGATTTATGGTCATTCTTATGCTTCATATTATGCTTACACGATGATATATGGCCTTTACCATTGCTCTCATGTATGCTTGATTGTACATCTTGGTCATGTGAGCCCATGCTATGATTAATCAAAAAAAGGTCATGTCAAAATGTTCTTAATTGAGCTATATCGTCACTAGTTCATGTATGTCTTAAGTCACTTGGTATTATATTGTAGAGCTTGAGTATTGTTTATTATCCTTGATGTGCTTAGAAACCTTGTGATCATATAGCATTTGATTCATTGCGAGTTACGCATGTGTTTTAACCATTTGCGGATTGAATTGGTTCTAGTCATCGCCTCTTGAATGATCACATCTTAGTTTCATGCTTTGGCATATGTTATTTTAGATATTGATACTTTGCTTGAATGAAAAATTTGTGAAAGGGGTAGTCCTATCTTGAGCCAATAACTTGGTTGATTTATCTAGGTATCCATGTCTCGGGACACGTGTTACTTAGTATTAATGAAAACTGGTTAAAGATGCTTAATCAAAACTGAAAAAAAGAAAAAGAAATTTTGTGATGAAATGTGTGTGTGAAATAAGTGACTATGTCACATTGTTCCGAAAATGTGTTGAATAAGTGGCATTTTTGCCCAAGTGAAGTGTGTGTGTGAATAAGCGGCAAAGTTTGCCCAAGGGTTTGAATAAGTGGCACAAGTGCCCATTGTGTTTTAAATTTGCTAAAAATCAACAAAAATTAGGTATCGTAGCTCAAGTGTGGACTTTTTCATAAATATCATACGAGTATTAGTTTCTTTGTCTCAAATAGCAAATGCCTTAACATGATCCTTTGCTATGCTCATTCTTGATGTTATACCTAGTTCCGATGCCTTACAATTTTTGTTGGATTCATGTAATCACTTAGTGTATTTCAACACTTGAGTGTGTAATTTGATTTGGTCAAATGCTGTAGTTATCACTTGAGATCTTTGCTTGATTCATTCTCATTTTGGATGATCCTCAAACTCGAGTTAGACAATCTCATTTTACAATGCTATATGCTTCTTGGCTTATCACATGCATTTAACTAGTCTTTTACCATCATGACTTATTGTCCGGGTTCGATAATATCATGCCATTTACTTGAGGACAAGTAAAAGTTTTAAGCTTGGGGGTATGACATGCGTCATTTTTATATATATTTATCTGTCATTTTATCCTCATATTTTTCGCATTTTAAGGCCATTTATCATCATTTACACGCTTTTATATATTTAATTGCTCGAAATGGACTATTTTACACTTTTTTGTGCTTTTCCACAGGCCGGCGCGATCGAGGTGCATAAACGACAAATCTGGACTTTCGGGACTGCTCCATACAAATGTGCGCATTGTCACGGACGCGTAGGATCAAACCGCGCTGAAATCGGACTCCCGGAGGGCCAGAACAGAAGAAATAAAATAGGGGAAGGACTGGATTGTGAATTCCCGACACTGCGAGGGCCAAACCGCAAATAGCCAAATCCCCACACCAGCCACTAAACCCTAGCCGCCGCCTGTGGGGAGAGAGAGCCCGGTTTCTTCTTCCTTCTTCCCCCTTTTGCTCCTCCTTCCTCCTTCTCCACGCCCGGCCGCCGGCGAGTCCCGGGCCGCAGCTCATCGGCGCACCTCCTGTCCTCTTCTTCTCCATTCGCCGTTCCCCCACTGCTCCACCGAACCAAGCGCCGCCTCCATTCTTCTCCTCTCCGGCCACCCGCATCGCCACTGCCTCCCTTCTTCTCCACCTTCTCCGGCCGCCTTGCTCCTTTGCTCTCCCACCGGCAGGCGCCGCCGCTCCAGATCCTCCCGTGCGCCGCCTTGTTTCCCTTCTTCCCACACCTTGCTGCCTCTCCTCTCCTCCCTCTCAACTCCCTCCGGCCTCTCTCTCCTCCACATCCACCGTCGCTTCTCCATCCGCAGCTCGCCTCCCATCTTGGCTGCCGCCGCCTCTCCATCTACTTCCACCTCCGCGCCGCCGTCCCTCTTCCCTCGGCGCCGCCCAAATCCCCCCTTTACTCCGCTCTCCACCGCGCCTCCCTTCTCCCTTCTCAACTTCCTTCGGCCGCCGCCTTCTTGCTCTCCACTCGCCAGCGCTGTCTCTCACCGCCATCCCGACGCCATCCTCTGCTCCGACACCGACGGCCGCCGACGACATCTCCACCGAGTCACCCTCAGCGCCGCCGCCGGCCGCCACCATTTCATCGACACCACCGACGACCTCGACGAAGGCACGGCAGCCCCCTTCTTCCTCTACGGCCAACACCTTCACCGAGCCCGCCGTCTACTTCTTCTTCTCCACCGACAGCCTCCCCTCTGCTTCCCCTACTACTGCTTCATTTTTTTCGGTTTATCCTCAACTCAATTTTTATTCTCTTCTTGTTCCTCATTTACTGATCAAATAGATGCTTTAGCTGCTACTGGATTACTGTGAATTGGAGTGAATGTGATATATGTCGATGAGATTGTGAATGCTAATTTTGTTATCTGTCAAATTGTGGATCTCTTTGTTTAAATTTAACAGTATTGTGATCTGTGATGTATGTGAATATGTGTGTTTGGTAGTTTAGTAGCTTGATAGTTAATGGTGCACTATTCCTGTTAAAGATTGTTAACTGTGTGTTAGTGTTAGAAATCTGTGTTAGTACTTGTCAATTGTGATCTATGTTTAGCACTAGCAGTTGTTTAAGGTGTTAGGTGTCTTTGTCAGCATCTGTGTTTATCCATGTGTTTGTGTTGCGCGATTTAGCTAGTCGGCGATCGTTCCCTTCCCCTTGCTGTCTCGACCCTCCTAGTGCTGCTACATTCTCCCTTGTGCTTCTCGACCTTCCCTTTTCTTCTTTGCGCGGTTGGTCGTTAGCGAAGTCGTGCTTGCGTTCGTCGTAGTCATTTGTTTGCCCTGCCGTCGTCGTTTAGTTAGCTGTCGATCGTCTTCCCTCTCTTTCTCTCTCGACTCCCTCCTTGCTTCTAGACCCCCTAGTGCTTCTCGACTTTCCCTTTGCTGTCTCGCGGTCGGTAGTTAGTTAGATTGTCGGTCGGTAGTCGTATTCGTTCGTGCAGTCGTCATTGTCGTTCGTGTGTCATTGTGTCGTAGTCGTGTTGTTCGTTCGGTCGTACGACGTCCATTCGTACGGTCGTTCGTTACGTCGTCTTTCGTTTGTTTAGTTTGTTCGTCGTCTTGATCATTCGGGTAGAGTTCATTCGTTTGGATACTTTGGCAGTCGTTTTAGATTTAGTTTTCTCTCCTGTTTCGATTGACCTAGCTTTAGCTGAGCATCGGTAGCCTTAGTCTAGTCCCTGTGGAGAACACGACACTCGCTGCTATTTCAGTGGCAACCCGTGCACTTGCGGGTGTGCTATTTTTGCACGATCAAGCAGAATAGCAGGTGGATGCTTCCTAATGTCCTCATAGAAATCATATCCTAGACCTTGATTGAATTTGCAAATCTTAGACTGGTCTAGAATAAGATTGAGCTTCTTCTTGCCTCCTACAAACCTCTCGAGAGTGTTCATAAGGTACTGACACTCCCGAAAGAGAGAGGTGCAAGAAGAGCAGGGGGAAGAAGGAGTAGCAGAAGGTAAGGAAGTAGAAGAAGAGGAACCAACAGTAGAGGAACGAATGGCTTGTGTATGCACAGTCGACTCAGAATGGACAGTCCTACTACTAGCCAATTGTTCACGTCGCTAGGCATCTCTCCCTTACCCTTGGGCTTCTCCCCCTTAGCAGCACACATATTACAAGCAGAAGGTGGCTTCTCTAGAAGGTCCTTAGTTAGCTTCACACATTTTTCATCCAATGCAATCTAGTCAGATTTTAGTTTGTTACAGTTAATGCATGGTGAGCTAACAGGGTCCTTAGAAGCAGACTGAGCCAATCTAGTGTTGTCATTAACTAATTCTTGAAATTGTTTGGAGACAGATTCAAGTTCAGCAGTAAGCTTGGGACAATTCACACATGAAGCAATAGATTCAAGAAGAAATGCTTGTAATTCAGCAATTTTATGATCCGCCCATTTTAGGTTCATCTTCAGATTATTGCAATTTTCACAAGTCTCGGGCAAATCGAGAAGCATGGTATATAGACCTCTAAAAACATTATCCTTATCCTCACACGAGGTGCAAGTAATAGTTTCAATAGAAGTAGATGAAACAGGAACTACCCTACTCATCTCAAGCTCAGCAAGAAGACTAATGTTCTTGACCTTAATCATATCAAGTTCAGAGGACAAACTATCATGCGAGGTCCTTTGTCACATCCCAAAATTTGCTTTCTGGAAAAATTTAAATTCAAATTAATTATTTTAAAGTAATTAAGTTTTATTTGGCTTTTCTGAATTTTTCTGGAGTTTAAAACCTAATTCTTAAAATTAAAAAGTAATTTAAAGTATAAAAATTAAATACCAATAGTAGTTGGGAATAATTTTATTTAGTCCAAAATGTGTTCAGGAGCTTCTGGGAATTTTTCTGGAATTTTTGGAGGTATTTTCATATTTTTCTGAGGCCTAATTAATTTTCTATTTTTCTGAAAAAAATAAATCAAAATCAAAAAAAAATAAAAATCCCCTTCTCACTCTCCGGCCGACGCGTGGACAGCCCTGATCCGCCCACGTCGCTGCCATCCCTGCCGCTCGCCCCATCCCGCCTTCCCCTCCTCTTTGGGCGACGCGTGGCTGCCCGATCCGCCGTCCGCCTTGCGCCCGCGCATGCCGCCCGATCTCCTCTCTTCCCAGCGTGGCGCCATCCTGGCCGTCCGCGCCCCGCTCCCACTGCCGCCCGACCCGCCTGTCAGATCCGTCGTCTCCCCCGCGGAGACGCTTTCCTTTCTTCCTTCCCCTTCTTTCCTTTCTTCGCGCCGGCCGACCAAATCTCGCGCGGACACGGTCTTTCCTTCCCCGTCCCCTCCGATTTGGAAACCCCGGACGCTGCCGCGACCAAATCCCCGATCTCCCGTGCTCCCCTTCCTTCCCTGCCCTATCTTTCCTTTCACCCCCGCACCCTTCCTTTTTCCGGCCGACACCCCGGCGAGGAATTGCCGCGTCGTGCCCCCTCCTCAGCCCCTATAAATACCCCCTCGGCCTCCGCCTCTTCCCGCACCACCTCCCAGAGCGCTCCACCCCTCTCCCTAAGCCTCGAGCGCCGTCGCACCGAGGGCACCCCGTGCGCACACGGTAAGTGCTCCGGCGAGCAATCGCCGTCGCCTCGGTCTTCCCCAGAGCCCGCCGCCGCCACTCCGAGCATCCCCGAGTCCGTGCGATCCTCCCCGACACCTCGGCCTCCCCTCCTCGCCGCCGGAGCGTCGTCGCACCGGAGGACCCGAGATGCGCCGTCATCTCCCTCGTCGCCGGCCTTCTCCGCTCGTCGCCGCACCGCGCTGACCCCTCCAGCAGCACCGCCTTCGCTCCAGGGACGCGTTTTGGAACTCCACCGAACCCCTCTGACCACCCCTCGCCGCCGGCAACCCGCCTCCGTTCACTGCTGTCTGGGCCTCCCCGCAGGTAACCCTTAAGAGGATTACCTACCCTTATTGGGTAGGCAACGCCTCCCCGCTCACTTGGCTATCACCGCTCGTTCTCCCTTCCCCCGACTCCCTCGGCGCGCGTTCGAGCCCTCGGCTGCGCACGCTGAGGTTGAGTTTTTCATTCTTTATCCGCGACTGACAGATGGGTCCCATCCGTCAGCGGCCGCCGTCTGCGCGGGCCACTGCCGCCTGGGTCCCACCCGTCTGCGTCAGCCTCTGACAAGTGGGTCTAGATCCCAGTGGGTCCCACCTGTCAGTGACCAGTAGTCTGCATGGTCACTGACAGAGGGGTCCCACATGTCAGTGACCGCCAGTGGTTACTATTCCGTGGGTCCCACCTGTCATACTCTCGGATTAAAAATAAAAATTTAAAATTAATATTCCAGTGGGCCCCACCTGTCAGAAATTTCTGAATTTCTAGATTTTTTCAAATCTGAGATTTTCAAATGAGCATAACTTTCTCATTTTAACTCCAAATTCAGCCATTCAAATTTCTAAATTCCTCTAAAATCGTAATCTATCTAAAATGGCCTCTTTTGAATTTTTAGATTTTATTTGAATTTTGTTTGTATTTATTTGCTTTGTTTGCTTCGTCTTTTATCGCGTAGATTCCAACGTTGTCGACGATCACTCCACCTAACAGCAAGAAGACCTAGAGAATCTGCAAGAAGGCAAGTCTCCTTTGATCATCTTGAACCCATGATTTTGAAATGTTTTAATTATTTTAAATTATGTGCATTGCTATTTACATAAAACATTAGTTCAAACTTAAGTAATTAGTTATTCCAATTTTGTTATACCCTCAGTTGAAATTGAATGCCATGTACCCTTGTCACCCTAGAGTTCCTTTGTCTCAATAATGAGATTATTATTACTCTTTGTGAATAGGAGATTGGTAGTATAATGCTTAGCCTTGCTAATTAATACCTTGTACATTTTGAAAATTGGGAAATTATGATTTATTGAGATACCCTTGTGTTTAGAAATGTAGTGGTAATTGGAGTTACCACTGTTCCTTTAAAATAAAATAAAATGTGGAAATTGGTTTAGATTAGGGTGGATGGTTTGTTTGGTTTGGTGCAGTAAGCACGAGATCTTGTTAAGTGTATGTTCCACCCTAGTCAATTAAGGACCGACGCTTGTGTTTGTCCAGACTGAGCATTAACAGTACAACCACAAGTCTATATGGGTACGACCTAGCTGACTAACTTATGATAGTCTAGTTTAGGTGCCGCCAGTGGAAAGTGGGTGCCAGGGATGGACTGGTTATTCACAGTGAGGGACAGGGATTTACTGTACTCATATGGCGCAAGAGGGGGCTTCAGATTGGGCGGATTTAACCCTTCTGCGGTGAAACCTCAGCGGGTGGTATCTAGCTAGATTAGAGTAAGGTAAAGGCTTTGTGATATTTTATCTGGGTCTCATGCCAAAGGAAGCGTGTTGACTTTTAGGATAATTTATCTCTTGTGGGTAAAGTTGTACAACCTCTGCAGAGTGTAAAACTATTCGAATAGCCGTGCCCACGGTCAAGGGTGGGCAAGGAATGCATTCACATGGTAGTGTTCTGGTTTTGGTTTTAAAATCAAAAGTTTTGTATTCCGAGAGTGGAGGGAACTCTCGGAAGGGATCCTGGCGGATGGAGCCAGAGAGGGTGGATGGAACCCGCAGTTTTAAACTTGGTCAGGTAGACTGGATTAACTAGTGTTGGTAGATGGAACCTTCACTATAGAATTAAGGTAGTTCTGTTAAAACATTTACTTTGTTAAATTGATGCCTTCGAAAATAATTAGTAGTAGTGGAATTTAAAATATGGCTTTGTGCAAAAGAACCCCATAGCCTTCCTTTGTCAAGCCTTGCATCTATTGCATTTTTCCCAAGACTTGCGGAGTACTTTATGTACTCACATGCTACACCCAAAAACAAATCTCAGAAGAATACGAAGCTCAGGAGGCGGACTACGACTACTTCGCTGATGGATTCGACGAAGGATTCCCGGAAAATTAGGTCGCGCTTCCCCAGTCAAGTGCCTGTGGCGAATTGATGGGTCTTCATCGAGTTTATCTTTTGCTTCCGCTTTATTTTATGTGTGCGAGGTCTTGAAACCTCCTTTGTAATAATGAGACCTTTGGGTCAGTACTCTTATTTATTGTAATAGATCGACGATGGTGATGTTTTCCATTCTGTTTAACTGTGTGCACTAGCTTTGATCTGGGACTAGTGCTGTAATACACAGAGGGTCCGGGTTTGAGAATCCGGGGTCCCGACATCCTTAGTTTCTCCATGTCACCCAACAGAGCACAGCATGTATCACAATCATCACGGGAGGAAGCAGATGTAAGTGAAGTAAGCTCTCGTGATAGTCTAGCTACTTCCTTCTCCAACTCAGTACACCTAGCCCTAGACTTAGCATGGAATCTACCTAGCTTAAGGAAAGCATCATTAAGCTGGTCGTAGGTGGGGCTTACCTCATTGGAGTCGGAGTACAGCTCGCTGTCGCTCAGTTCGCCCTCAAGGGGCATGAAGCACAAGCCGGAGAAGTCGTCGCCGCCCTTGGGGTCTTGGTCACCCATCCCGTCGTCGTCGCTCCATCCCTCCACCTCGCTGAGGTCAAGGTCGTCGAAGGTGGTGAGGACGCGGTGGAAGAGCTTTTTGGCTTTGCCAAGGTCGCGTAACTTCTTCTTCCCTTGGGTGTGAGCAGGGGACTTCTTGTTGCGGTTCTTGTCGATGTAGTCGTTCTTGCTCACACCGCCGTAGTCACCTTTGCCCTTCCCCAGCTTGGGGTAGTTTGCCCGAATGTGGTTGGGGCCACCACACTCGAAGCAAATCACGGGTCCTCCTCTCTTTTCGTCCCTCCTCCTCTTGTAAGTATGGGAAAATCTCCGAGCTAGGAGGGCTAACTGCTCATCCGCAAGCTGCTCTAACTGATCATCAGTTATGTCATAGAGAGCAGCAAGGGAGAATCCGCCAAGCGAATCAGAAGAAGAAAGACCAGAAGCCAAGGTGCGATCGGTGACTAAGGCCATCGACTCTGACTTCGACTTACGAGAGACAATGTCAATCTCGTGAGTCTTGAGGCGTGAGTACAACGCATCAAGAGTCAAAGTCGAGAGGTCCGTGGTGTCCTTGATGGTAGTCACCTTCATTTCTCACACACGTAAGTCAAGAGCCGCGAGCATCTGACGAGTGTTGTCCGAGTCGGGGTATGTGAGACCGACCGCTCGGAGGTTGCTCAAAATCTTGTGAAAACGCGCAAAGCACTCATCGAGGGACTCACAAGCAAGCATTTCAAACTTGTAATCTCACTTGAACTGGTCCTGTCGAACTGTCTTGATCTGGGAGGTGCCCTCATGGTATGCGTCGAGGGTCTCCCAAATGTCGAAAGCCGACAAGAGATGAGAGATGCGGTCGAACTCGCTTCGGCTCAACCCCTGAATTATGATGTTCCTTGCCCTAGCTTTTGCCTCAACATCAGCCTTGTTCCCGGCATTGATGTTCTCATCGGCAGGAACAGCATACCGTAGTTTGACCTTACGCCAGATGGCGTAGCCCAGAGCCTGGATGTAGGTCTCCATCCGGCTCTTCCAGAAGGGATAGTCGATCCCATCGAAGACCAGAGGCTTGGTCGAATACTTATCCGTCACCATGGCTCTAGAGACCGGTTAAGATCTATTGAGAAGAGCTAACCGGCTCTGATATCAATTGTTGAAGCGAAATGGCGACAGAGGGGGGTGAATATCGACTTCTAAAAATGACCCTTCGCGAGAATCCAAACAAAGATCCTCTCCAAAAGCTATGTGGAGCTATGAACTAGGTGAAAAATGTTCTCTGGTAGACTTAAGCATAACACACAAAGGAGCACAAAAAAACGGAAGGCAAAACCCTGAAGAAAAGCAACCGAAATCAGCAAAAAGACCACAGCTGGTCAGACCGAATGGACCAGGCCGGTCAGACCGCCACATGTAGGCCGGTCTGACCGCCACATGCTGACCGGTCTGACCGCAGGCCAAACGGCGGTCTGACCGGTCTGACCGCCCCCTGAACCCAGGCAGCCCGAGAGTGCAGCAGAAAACTGAAACTTCGAAAAATATTTCAGACCTTCACAAACCTGAAAAATTGGGGGATTGCTCCCAATCTTTCCAGCCTAGTGCAGCATAACACTACTCTAAATAGCAAGGGAAACTTGGAAGACTCTGGAAACCAACTAAAAATCAAGAATTTCAGGATTTGGACAAAAAACCTGAAAAATACAAAGAGTTGCCCAAAAACTCAAATTGCCATTCCATCTCTGATCCTTTGGCCATGAAACTTTGAGGATAGCTAAATAATAGCCTCAGGACTCAGTATACCAAATTTCATGCCATCTCATGAGGGGAATCAAGAATCACATCAAAACCCTAGAAATGAGCAAGAACTGAACAGGGACAACTCAAAACTCAAATTGCTCAATGGTCTTAAGTCCTTTGCTTATGAGATTTTGCAGCCAAGTTAGCAATACCTAAAGGACTTCTCAGACCAAAAATCAGGCCATCTCCTGAAGGGAATCAAGATTCTTCCCAAAACCCTAGAAATTGCAAAAGAAGAACTTGGGAGCTCAAAATATAAAATCTGAGATTAAATGAGATTAGCTCTTGGGAAAATCGATCAAATGATCTTGGGGCACCATCCCATCAAAGAGCAACCCATTTTGGGCCTTCTCAACAAGAAACAACTCAAAAACATGAAATCAAGAAATCAAGCCAAGAGAGCATCGTAGGGCAAAAACAACAGAGAGATAGAATCTTAAACAGAGTCATCTTGGACTGATATAGATGAAGAGAGATGACACAATTACATATATAGGAATGATTACAAGCTCATCAATCCATCCTCTCCCTCTCACAAGCCAAGAACTCACCCTCTACATGCTTGGAGAGGAGACTCACTCAAGAACACAACGAAGGAAGGACAGACAGCACTCTGCCTTCTATACCCACTCTCACCAACTAAAGCCTAAAGCCAAAACAAACTCTCAAAGTTTCTTTTGACTCTAGCAAACCCTAACTATCTCCCAAAGCCATGAGGAGGCATGCAGCCCCTCACATCTATTTATAGCCCTTGGCTAACGGGTCTCCACCCCGTTACGCCCGCGAAATCCCGAATGGAACCCGCTCTTTCCTGTGCAGCTTTGCATTTTTACCGAAACACCCCTCCTGCACCTTCCGGGAAGCTTTCACGTTCCTTGTCGTCCACGCCTCGCAACCACCTCGAGTCTCCGCCGTCTTCGACACATCCCGACCGTTCTGACCTCAGCACCACCTGCGCTTAGTCCGGTCACCTCGTGTCTCGCCACGACTCCGCCTCGACGTACTGCAGCCAACACAGACAAGAAACATATCAAATAGCATCGCTCGACACATGAAAGCGTAAATGACATCAAGAGTCATACTTACGCATGACGAAGTCCAAACCTGTCGAATTCATCAGAATATGCACCTTAATCCCATACGACCAAGTTTGACCAATATCCGACCGAAGCTGATTGCACCACGCAACGACATGGTCCGAACAACCCAAACCAAACTCGACTTACCTAAACCAATGTCAATTACTCATCATACACATAGGATGACCTCCACATGGTCTCTCAATTTCCCCCTTGATAAGTATATTGATAAACCCAGAAAAAACATGAAGTTGAGTGTGAGTTTGAAGAGTCCAACATGGTCCAAAGAAGGATAATGAAGCCAATGACCATGTCGACAGAAGGAACACTAGAGCAACAAAGCAAGAACAAATTATTCTCCAAACTCTAGATAGCTACCCAAAAAGACTTTTTCTACCACTATTCTCTCCCTTTTGGCAATAAACACATCGAGGATGCAAGAGAGAGAATATGTCATGACATCGGATGAAATGGCTGAAGTTTGTTTATTCTAAGCATTTAGAGCCATGAGAATTATCCAAAATGACCATAATGTATTACACCAAGCCATAACTCAATAAAAGGCTATCTAGATCATGACAAGATATGTATATGCCAGCTAAACCAAAGAGATGACAATCTAAAATGTAGTGCAATTTGTGAGCAAGTCAAGTCATCAATAAGTAAAGTCTAGCTAGAGACATCCAAGGATGATGCAGGCCATCTCAATAAGCTAAGCGGAACCGAGAAGCTAATATTGAGTCAATTAGAGTGCTACTAGTTCGAGAATGAAACATTTGTTTAAGTACTTGAAATTGTAGCAATTGAGCACAATTGACATAATTTTACTTTAGAAGTCTAACGCAATGCGACGAGAGAAGCACTGTAATCTATGCTAGGAGGACTAACGCAATGCACCCGTATGCAATGCAGCAGAAAGGAGTAAGAGCATAATTAATATAGTAAAGCAGTAAAGCACAAACTCCCCCACACAACAGTCCATAAGGACAAACCACCCCAAGCTCTCCCCGTAGAGCTGAAAACCTCAAACTATCCAAAGCCTTGGTGAAGATGTCAGCCAACTGGTGGTCACTCTCCACAAACTGAAGCACAATGTCACCCTTCTCTACATGGTCCCTAAGGAAGTGATAGCGAATATCGATATGCTTGGTCCGAGAATGCTGCACTGGGTTCTTAGCAATGTTAATCGCAGAAGTGTTATCACAAAAGAGTGGAACACTGTCGATAACTAACCCAAAGTCCTGCAGGGTCGAGACCATCCAAAGCACCTGGCTACAATAACTGGCTGCAGCAACGTACTCGGCCTCTGCAGTGGACTGTGCATTACCGGACTGCTTCCTCGATGATTACAAGCTCATCAATCCATCCTCTCCCTCTCACAAGCCAAGAACTCACCCTCTACATGCTTGGAGAAGAGACTCACTCAAGAACACAATGAAGGAAGGACAGACAGCACTCTGCCTTCCCCACCCACTATCACCAACTAAAGCCTAAAGCTAAAACAAACTCTCAAAACTTCTTTTGACTCTAGCAAACCCTAACTCTCTCCCAAAGCCACGAGGAGGCATGCAGCCCCTCACATCTATTTATAGCCCTTGGCTAATGGGTCTCCACCCCGTTACACCGCGAAATCCCGAACGGAACCCGCTCCCTCCTGTGCAGCTTTGCGTTTTTACCGAAACGCCCTTCCTGCACCTTCCGGGAAGCTTCCGCGTTCCTTGTCGTCCACGCCTCGCAACCACCTCGAGTCTCCGCCGTCTTCAACACATCCCGACCGTTCTGACCTCAGAGCCACCTGCGCCTAGTTCGGTCACCTCGTGTCTCGCCACGACTCCGCCTTGACGTCCTGCAGCCCACACAGACAAGAAACACATCAAATAGCACCGCTCAACACATGAAAGCATAAATGACATCAAGAGTCATACTTACGCATGATGAAGTCCAAACCTGTCGAATTCATCAGAATATGCACCCTAATCCCATACGACCATGTTTGACCAATATCCGACCGAAGCCGATTGCACCACGCAACGACATGGTCCGAACAACCCAAACCAAACTCGACTTACCTAAACCAATGTCAATTACTCATCATACATATGGGATGACCTCCACATGGTCTGTCAAATAGGGAATTTTTTAAATAATCATTTTTTTGTTCAAAATTATAAACATATACCTGCGATTAATTTTTTTGTACTTTCAACCTCCTATCGCCCAACCATTGGGTGAATTTTGCTGGTCACCCAACCGTTGGGCAACACATGGTCAAGTCACCCAACGGTTCGACGACTTTGCCCCATGTCGTCCAATAGTTGGGTGACTTTGCCCATAGTCACCAACAATTGGGCGATTTTAAATAATAATGTAATTACTGTATTATCCATATGTTAATTGTAGGGGAGTAAATGACAATTTTTGTTAGTAATATATTTAAGAAATGTTATTTGTAGTTTTTTTAATAAAAGGACAAGCAATTTCATTTGATGCATTTGTAAATTTCATACAATGAATGAGTTAGAGTCACAATAACATTTTTCGATCATCGTACGTTACTGTAGTAGGAGAAATGTTTGAAGAATTTTATGAAGACGACTGAGATAGCAACGATTCGTAAGTAGGAAGGCAAGTGCTATTACGATGCAATACATAATTTTTACACGGAGGAACACAAAGAAAAATACGTACACAACCAAAAAAAGTACATATAGCAGGAGAAAGATCCACTACTCGCCACCAGTTACACCACTTGTAGCACCTCCTCGGTCATCGCCACATCCCACATCCCACCCCCCATCCGTGGGTGCCTATACGGCCCCGTTTGGGCTTCCTTAGTGCGGGGTGTCGGGGTTTGGGTCCCAACGGGGTGAAGAGGTCAGGAGACCGGCTGACCCATGCTCCCTGTGGCTCGGGGGTTGACTACAGCTATGGATGTGTGGGAACAGGAGCATGCTAAGCTGCGACCCAAAAAGGACCTCCAGTTGCTCCTCCGCGAGGTACTCGTTCACGTCCCCCGATTGATCCTCGTGGGGGATAGGTGAACTCTTGACCAGTGCGTGGTTCCTGTAGGACATGTATTGTTAATTCATGCAATATATTGATGCAAAAAAACCTTAAGAGATGAAACATACCTTCCATGTGGTGCATGGCCTACAGCCAACTATTGTACCAGCTTTGCCCAAACAATGTGAGCTGCCCTACCAATGCCAGGTAGGGGTCCACGAATGATGATGGCGCTGGTGTGTACGAACGTGCCCACCCTGTCCCTCCGTCCTACCCGACCGCGGTGGTGTCGGTACCAAAGGGTAGGAACGTGGCCACGCAGACCCTCCGACCTGGTCAGGCGTCGGCGAGGCCCGTGCACATGGCCATCCGGAGCCTCCTACTTGAGCTACAGGACATTGCGGCCTCGCTGTGCGCATCGACGTGGCCACCTCTAGGAGCGTCCTGCACGACATAAGGGTGACAGCATGCTTCGCATTCTCATAGACCCGATGGATGAGGACCAGCAGCTCATCGTGCATCACCTCCAAACTGTGGGTGACCCTGTCCACGACCGACCTGGTGTCCCTCATAATCTCGGCGGTGATGTCCATCTGTAAGAAGTACATAAAAGAGTCAAAAGAGTAATTGTGGTAACCATACTCTCCAACTATCAAACACGAGTACGTACCACGAGCACTAAGTTCTACACTAAGTGTACGGGCCACGCATCAGTTGGTGCTAGTACGTGAGCTGGGGGAGGGTCAATGATACGCACCAGCCTGGTGTGTACCTGCGGAGAGTACTAGCGTAGGTACTCAACGTATAAGCTGGGGTCATACGTGGTGTCCTCCTGCACGAAGTCCTGCAGTGCCTCCACCTACTCATCCACCCACTTCACCATCTTCGCGCCACAGACCGTCCCGTGTCACATCCCAAAAATTTGGCTTTTTGAAAAATTTAAATTCGAATAAATTATTTTAAGGTAATTGGATTTTACTTGGCTTTTATTTGCCTTTCTGGATTTTCTGGAATTTAAATTCTATTTTTAGAGCTTAAAAAGTAATTCAAAATATGAAAATTTAATATCAACAGTAGTTGGAAATAATTTTATTTAGCCCAAAATATGTCCAGGAGCTTCTGTGAATTTTTCTGGAATTTTTGGAGGTATTTTCATATTTTTCTGAGGCCTAAATAATTTTCTAGCCTTTTGTGAAAATCTAAATCAAATTCTGAAAATAAAATCCCTCCTTTTTCCTCCGGCCGACGCGTGGACGGCCCAGATCCGCCCACGTCGCCGCTCGGCCGATCCCGGCCGCACTTCCCTCTCCCTCGCTGTCCAGCGGGCCCGGCCCGTCAGCCGGCGGCCCCGCCTTCCCCTCCTCCGCGCCCGACGCGTGGACGGCTCGGATGAGCCGAGTCCCCGCACGGGCCATCCAGCCGCCCGCTCTCATTCCCGTCCTCACTGACCCGCGGGCCCCGCCCGTCAGCCGCGTCTTCGCGCCCGGCCTCAATCCACCGCCCGATCTTTTCCCCAAGCCGCGTGGCAGCCATCCGCACCGCCCGGCCGCTCCCTCCTCTCTCTCACTGCACGCGGGGCCCACCTGTCGGATCCGTCGTCCCCCGCGGAGCCGGCGCCTTCCTTTTCCTTCCCCCTCTTTCCTTTCTCGCCGGCCGACCGAATCCTCGGCGGACCCGGCCTTTCCTTCCCCGTTTCTCTCCGGTTTTGGAATCCCCGAGCTCCCCGCGCGACCAAATCTCGAACGCCCGCGCCTCCCTTCCCTCTCCGGCCCCCTATTTCCTTTTTCCCCCAAACTTTCCCCACCGGTCACCGAGATCTCCGGCGAGGAATTAAGTGCCCGTGCTCCCTCCCCTGCCCCTATAAATACCCCCATCGCCCTCATCTCTCCCCACACCACCTCGCAGCGCTCTCCGCCTCCTTCCCCGAGCCCCGTAGAGCCCTGCCACCGTGCCACCTTCCCCTCAGAGCTCCGCCCAACTCCAGCGAACCTTCCCCGCCGCCTCGGACCCTTCCAAGAGCCCGCCGCCGCCACCCCGAGCTTCCTCACGCCCAGGCGAACCTCCCCGTCACCTCGGCTGCCTCTCCCCGCCGCCGGAGCGCCGTCGCACCGGAAGACCCGAGCCAGCTCCGCCACCTCCTCGTCGCCGGCCTTCTCCGCTCGTCGCCGCACTTCGTTGACCCCTCCAACCGGACCCCCTCCGCACCAGGATTACATATCACGCACCGCCAGAACCTCTCCGGCCTCCCCTCGCCGCCGACGACCTTGCCTCTGTCCACGGCTGCCGGACCACCCGAAGGTACCCCTCAAGAGGATTACCTACCCTTATTGGGTAGGCAACGCCTCCCCGCTCGCTTGGCTAGCAGCGCTCGCTCGTAACTCCCGCGGCGCGCGTTCGAGCCTCCGGCTCCGCGCGCGGAGGTTGAGTTTTTCGTTTATTTTCCGGGCTGACAAGTGGGTCCCACCCGTCAGCGGCCGCCGGTCTGCGCTGGCCACTGCCGCCTGGGCCCCACCTCTCTGTGCTATCTCTGACAAGTGGGCCCGTGTGAGACCCCGGAGTAGAAACTCCTGGACCTCCTGTGCATTACAGTACTAGTCCCAGATCAACGCTAGTACACACAGTTCAAACAGAAAAGATGATACATTGCCAACAACGCTTTATTATCATAATCGAGATTACAGACCGAAAGGTCTCATTATTACAATTGAGGTTTCAAGACCTCACACCAAAAAGAAAAATTACAGCGGAAGCAAAAAGAAACTAAAGCAAGACCCATCAATACGCCACAGGCAATTGACTGGGGAAACGCAACCTAGTTCTCCGGAAAGCCTTCGACGAATCCATCCACGAAGTAGTCGTAGTTCACCTCTTGAGCTTCGATCTCCTCTGAGAGTTAATTTGAAGTGTAGCACGTGAGTACATGAATGTACTCCGCAAGTCTTGGGAAAGATGCATAGATGCAGGCTTAACAAAGGAAGGCTATATGGTTCTTTTGCACAAAGCAACATTTTAAAATTCAATTACTACTAATTATTTTCGAAGGCATCAAGTTAATAAAGTAAATGTTTTAGCAGAAACTATCATTAACTTTCTAGTGAAGGTTCCATCTACCAACACTAGCCAACCAATTACAATTGGTCAAGTTTAAAACTGCGGGTTAAATCCACCCTCTCTGGCTCCAACCGCCAGGATACCCTTCCGAGAGTTCCCTCCACTCCTGGAATACAAAACTTTTGATTTTAAAACCAAAACCAGAAATCTACCATGTGAATGCATTCCTTGCCCGCCCTTGACCGTGGGCACGGCTATTCGAATAGTTTTACACTCTGCAGAGGTTGTACAACTTTACCCACAAGAGATAAATTATCCTAAAAGTCAACACGCTTCCTTTGGCATGAGACCCAGATAAAATATCACAAAGCCTTTACCTTACTCTAATCTAGCTAGATACCACCCGCTGAGGTTTCACCGCAGGTAGGCTAACCGCCCGAACCGAAGCCCCCTCTTGCGCCATATGAGTACAGTAAATCCCTGTCCCTCACTGTGAATAACCAGTCCATCCCTGGCATCCACTTTCCACTGGTGGCACCTAAACTAGACTATCGTAAGTTAGTCAGCTAGGTCGTACCCATATAGACTTGTGGTTGTACGGTTAATGCTCAGTCTGGACAAACACAAGCGTCGGTCCTTAATTGACTAGGGTGGAACATACACATTACAAGATCTCGTGCTTCCTGCACCAATCCAAACTAACCATCCACCCTAATCTAAACCAATTTTCACATTTTAGTTTATTTTAAAAGAACAGTGGCAACTCCAATTACCACTAATTTTCATAAACACAGGGGTATTACAATAAATCATAATTTCCCATTTTCAAGATTTCAAAGATATTAAATAGCGAGACTAAGCATTATACTACCATTCCACTATTCACAAAGATTCAGTAATAATCTCATTATTGAGACAAATGAAACTCTAGGGTGGCAAAGGTACATGGCATTCAATTTCAATGGAGGATATAACAAGGTTGGTTTAACTAACCCTTAAGATTTGAACTAATATTTTATATAAATAGCAATGCACATAATTTAAAATAATTAAAACATTTCGAAACCATAGGTTCAAGATGATCAAAGGAGACTTGCCTTGCTCGGAGACTTGATGTTGCGAATCGTTAAAATCGAACTCTCCGGATTAGTTGTAGTCTACACGCGAAGAACCAAACAAAATAAATTCAAATAAAACCCAATTAAAATCCAAAAATTATAAAATATATATTGACGGATAGATTATGATTTTAGATGAATTTAGGAGAAAGAATCAACAGATTCGGAGTTCGTATGAGGGAGATCCAATATCTGGAAGTTTTGGACATCACATGAAATGATAACAAAATACGAGGATTACTTTTTGAATAGTACAATGTCGGTTGGCTATAAGGTGGCTGGCGAATGGGCAAAATGGAATGTTGGCAATGAGGCGAAGGTGGTGACATGGGTACGGCGACGAGGAACGGCGACAATCACCCGCAGTGAGTGAAAAACTGCACCGACGGCACAGTAGCGACAACTGCAGGTTGGAGAGAGATAGTACCGAGTATGGAACGTGGAGATGTAAGGTGAGCGTGGGATAGTACATGGCATGGTGAAGTTAGGAAAATTATTGGCTAAGCTGAAAATTAATCGGAGACGATACAATCGACGTTTGAATGACGATAGTGGAGAAACAGGAAAATTTTGATATCTTGGTGCTCGGTAGAGCGAATCCAAAACCATTTGAAAGGTAGCTACCTGGGATGGTTTGGCACGATATGACGCGAACGGATTGGGGAAAACATCACTGGATAGACGGGGACACGAGATGCCATTGGCGGCCATGGCGAGGTGTTGGAGGCGAAATTTTGTGGAGGCTTTTCGGGGAAACGGAAGGAAGCACGGCGTAGAACGCAGTGAGACAAGTCTAAGAAAATTATGGCATGGGCTAAGGCTTACCGGAGGCGACGAATCGACGTCGGGAGTCACAAACGGCCATTTTCACGGAAAGCTCAATTCCTGACAATTGGCTCCACGAAAAATTAAACAAAATGGTAGAAAAATTTCTTAGAGGCTAGGACACAATATGACGCGAACAAAAATCGAAGCGCTTACCAAAAAGGGGTGTACGCGCGAAGGTACAGTTTTAGTGTCTGGGCCTGACAAGGTCGACGAGGACTCGGGGAATCTTTAGGCGAGGGCGATGGAAGCACAATGTAGAACGTGTCGAGGCAAACTCAACGGTGCGAACGGCTCGGCCAAAGGACATCGGATGGTGGCGGAACACGGTGGAGAAGACATTTTGCGACCGTCGGGTTGACATCGGCGTTCCGGGCAAACGGAGAGGAGTTAGCATGTGGGGTTTGCGGCGAAACAAAGAGTAGAGCGTGGGGAACATGATGCTCACCTTGGTTTTGGTCGGGCATGCACGGACGGCGGGTGGCGACGCGAGGAACGACGACGCGCTATGGCCCACGGTGGCGATGGTGCTCCAGCAAAGTTCTGGCGAAGGCGAGGTGAGCACCGCGTAGAACGCGACGAGGCAAATCCGAGGATGTGCTCAAAAGTGGCAGGGCTCCACCGGACGAGGCGCAATAAGCCGAAGAACGCCGCTTGGAACACAAAAGAAAAACTCCGATTGCGCCCAAGAGAAGAGGAGTGGGGACTTGATATTTTCAGGGTTGAGTGAGGATGAGGAGGGGCTCACGGTGCTGCCTTTTATAGGGGCGGGGGAGGTCCGAGACGGGAGATCAAGAGACCATGTCCATCAATGGCATGGGTTAATTTCTCGCGAAACGGCTCATGAATGAGGGGAAAACGGTAGGGAAATGAAAGAGTTTGATGAGAGGAGTTGAATGCAATTTATTTCGCTAAAAACCGTTGAGAAAATCAAAAGTTATGGAAGGTTTAAGATGCAGCCATGGCAGCTCGCGCACGCACTCGGGAACGGCATCGTCTCTGTGAAGAAGAATACTGTAGCAGGAGAGAGAAAATAATAATAAAATAATAATTGTTTTTCGAAAAAAATAAAATAAATTCCAACAAAATTCAGAAAAATTTCACAGATATCCTTGGAACCCGAAAATACCAAATAAAATAATTTCAGATTTAATTGAAGTATATTTTGACCAATAAAAATATTTTTACTTTCTAACCTTTAATTTAATCAAAATAAATTCAAAAACTCCAAAAATTTAAAAAGAGGATAGAAATGAATAGATTAGAATTTTATATGAATTTAGAAATTTTAATGGGCTCAATCGGAATTAAAATGAAGAAATACGATATTTTGGTAGTTTAAAAGGAGAGAAAAAGAATAAACTGATTTTCTGGAATTATTTTTGAACTGAAAAATCCGATTATGACATCATCAAGGGAAATGATTTTCAGAGGAATTATAGTTCTATGGAAAAGTAATTTATGATGTTAGGGTGACGTCAGCAGAGATTTTGATTTTCTGGCCGAATTATTTTTCAACAGGAAAAGAGTTTTATTCACTGGCAGGTGGGATTGGGCTGTCGGCGAGAGGGAAGAGAAAGGAGGAAGAAGTGGACGGTCGGACGAATGCCACGAGGTGAAAGAGAAATCAGGGCCACCGGATTAAAACGAAGGGGTAAGTGAAGGCGGGTGGCTGAGATTAAACCGGGCGAGGATGGATTGAATCAAGGAACGACACGTGATGGCCGAGTAAAGAGGTTGAGGATTAAATTTGATTTAGATTTTGAAATAAAATTTAGATAAATCCAAATAAAGTTCAAATACTTTAAATTAATTAATTTGAAATTAAATTTTTCAGAGAACGAAATTTTGGGATGTTACAAACCTACCCCCCTTAGAAAGAATCTCATCCCCGAGATTCGGACGGACTAGGAAAAAGAAAGGAGAGCAAAACTCGGCTCTTAGGTCCTCTTCACCTCCCAAGTTGCTTGACTTCAAATGGTTGCTCTACCGTACTTTGCAGAACTTTATGGTCATGCTTCTTGCGAGGCATTCAGCTTCCTTCATGATTCTATCTTGTCGTTCGATGCTCTGAAGGATTTCTTTAACTGAGAAATATGGAAGAGAACAACAAATTGGATTGGTACATCTTTAGTCGCCTGCAAGCTCTAGGTTAACTTCAATTGCCCTTATCATATCGCTTAATTCAGTATTCCACCAAAAGGGCTTAACTTCCGCAAGTGTTCATCCGAGAAGGACATAATTATTTCAACTCTTCAAAAATTCTTGATTCCAAAATCATATACCACAAATGCACCTTATTGATTTTGACAAGTAATCTCATAAACTTTTATTCTCTACTCTAATTTGAATCGACGACCAACCATAAAATTTTTCTAACAAGAATCCAATAACATTGTAATTTGTGATTTCCACCAATTGCTTTATGATCATTATCTAATTCAACAGATCCATAACTCTGATCAAATAATATAAGATTAATCCAACCTTTTAGTAATCATCAATCAATTTTAGGATCACCTAAGCAATAATTTAAAATTCATTAATCCACCAATATCAATCTTTTGATAATCATCATTTTGGTTCCACCAAATTTGAATGAACTCAATTAATCCTTATCGGGCAATCTCTCAATTACTTCTTATTGGACAATCTATCTCCCATAATTAATTTAAATCCTCCAGGTTGAACATCCTTAAATGACCTAGCTAATCCCATTAGTTAAAATCCAATTATCTAACAATGACCTATTAGATCCACCAATTCAAATTGACATATCAAGGTCCACTTTGCGATGATAAAATTAATCCACCAAGATATCTAAGTGTATTATCTTTTACAATTCCACTAGTATCCACTTATTAATAGGTCCACCAAACTCTAATAATCAATTAACTCCACAAACTTCATCTACTCTTCATGATTCAACCAAATCACCCAAAATTGATATCATGAATTGTTTATGATAATTCAACTTCTTAATCTTTTAATCGCTCCCTTTACTTGATCAATCTCTTAATACCAATTCTCCAATAATCACAAATAATCCCTTCAACAAAAATCTTGTTTTGCATCCAATTGCTCCTTTCAATCCTAGATAATAAATCGAAGGTATCAAATTTAGACACTTCCTATGATCTAATTAGCTCCACCAAGTCTACTACTGTCCTCATTCTCCAAATTACCTATCTTGACATGCACTGATTATGACAGCTTTCCCGACAAAAGTACTTTCCATAAATTTGTTGTCTTCCATATACTCTAGGTCTCCAAGGATTCTCCAAACTTGGACTGCGGTGAAAGAATTGGAGCTTGCACTATTGCGGTAACTGGGGTTAGCAAAAGATAAGAGGGAAGTAGCACAGATAAGAGATCAGGGGAACGACTAAACACCATCCCAAACAAACACACAAAAGAGAAACAAACAACAACTAGGAGAAGCTTAGCTTGAAATCAAAATAGTTTTTAAGGATGACTGTACTACAAATATTCAAAGACCTGGTACAGTCCACCTAATACACAAGCAAGTAATATATAAGCGTTCTAAAATCGTAAGACTTTACTTGGGTATTTCAACTAAAGAGCTAGTCCTTGCTCCTTCATGATGATGAGCTTCTCCAAGTGCTTCTTAGACGTAGCCATACTGAGCCATCTATAGAAATTACAAAGGAAAGGGGGTACAATTACCGTTCCAAAAAGGAAATAAGCAGATAGATAAGGGAGAATGCCATGACGAAGGTAAGGATAGAAAGACAAGAAAAGATAAGGATAGCACATCATTAAATTTTTATTTTGTAAAATAAATTTTGAAGCACTTTTTTTTAACGACCATTCTAACTAGGTCACGTCCTACAGTTAAATTGGCTCTGATACCACTTCTGTGAGACCCCGGAGTAGAAACTCCTGGACCTCCTGTGCATTACAGTACTAGTCCCAGATCAACGCTAGTACACACAGTTCAAACAGAAAAGATGATACATTGCCAACAACGCTTTATTATCATAATCGAGATTACAGACCGAAAGGTCTCATTATTACAATTGAGGTTTCAAGACCTCACACCAAAAAGAAAAATTACAGCGGAAGCAAAAAGAAACTAAAGCAAGACCCATCAATACGCCACAGGCAATTGACTGGGGAAACGCAACCTAGTTCTCCGGAAAGCCTTCGACGAATCCATCCACGAAGTAGTCGTAGTTCACCTCTTGAGCTTCGATCTCCTCTGAGAGTTAATTTGAAGTGTAGCACGTGAGTACATGAATGTACTCCGCAAGTCTTGGGAAAGATGCATAGATGCAGGCTTAACAAAGGAAGGCTATATGGTTCTTTTGCACAAAGCAACATTTTAAAATTCAATTACTACTAATTATTTTCGAAGGCATCAAGTTAATAAAGTAAATGTTTTAGCAGAAACTATCATTAACTTTCTAGTGAAGGTTCCATCTACCAACACTAGCCAACCAATTACAATTGGTCAAGTTTAAAACTGCGGGTTAAATCCACCCTCTCTGGCTCCAACCGCCAGGATACCCTTCCGAGAGTTCCCTCCACTCCTGGAATACAAAACTTTTGATTTTAAAACCAAAACCAGAAATCTACCATGTGAATGCATTCCTTGCCCGCCCTTGACCGTGGGCACGGCTATTCGAATAGTTTTACACTCTGCAGAGGTTGTACAACTTTACCCACAAGAGATAAATTATCCTAAAAGTCAACACGCTTCCTTTGGCATGAGACCCAGATAAAATATCACAAAGCCTTTACCTTACTCTAATCTAGCTAGATACCACCCGCTGAGGTTTCACCGCAGGTAGGCTAACCGCCCGAACCGAAGCCCCCTCTTGCGCCATATGAGTACAGTAAATCCCTGTCCCTCACTGTGAATAACCAGTCCATCCCTGGCATCCACTTTCCACTGGTGGCACCTAAACTAGACTATCGTAAGTTAGTCAGCTAGGTCGTACCCATATAGACTTGTGGTTGTACGGTTAATGCTCAGTCTGGACAAACACAAGCGTCGGTCCTTAATTGACTAGGGTGGAACATACACATTACAAGATCTCGTGCTTCCTGCACCAATCCAAACTAACCATCCACCCTAATCTAAACCAATTTTCACATTTTAGTTTATTTTAAAAGAACAGTGGCAACTCCAATTACCACTAATTTTCATAAACACAGGGGTATTACAATAAATCATAATTTCCCATTTTCAAGATTTCAAAGATATTAAATAGCGAGACTAAGCATTATACTACCATTCCACTATTCACAAAGATTCAGTAATAATCTCATTATTGAGACAAATGAAACTCTAGGGTGGCAAAGGTACATGGCATTCAATTTCAATGGAGGATATAACAAGGTTGGTTTAACTAACCCTTAAGATTTGAACTAATATTTTATATAAATAGCAATGCACATAATTTAAAATAATTAAAACATTTTGAAACCATAGGTTCAAGATGATCAAAGGAGACTTGCCTTGCTCGGAGACTTGATGTTGCGAATCGTTAAAATCGAACTCTCCGGATTAGTTGTAGTCTACACGCGAAGAACCAAACAAAATAAATTCAAATAAAACCCAATTAAAATCCAAAAATTATAAAATATATATTGACGGATAGATTATGATTTTAGATGAATTTAGGAGAAAGAATCAACAGATTCGGAGTTCGTATGAGGGAGATCCAATATCTGGAAGTTTTGGACATCACATGAAATGATAACAAAATACGAGGATTACTTTTTGAATAGTACAATGTCGGTTGGCTATAAGGTGGCTGGCGAATGGGCAAAATGGAATGTTGGCAATGAGGCGAAGGTGGTGACATGGGTACGGCGACGAGGAACGGCGACAATCACCCGCAGTGAGTGAAAAACTGCACCGACGGCACAGTAGCGACAACTGCAGGTTGGAGAGAGATAGTACCGAGTATGGAACGTGGAGATGTAAGGTGAGCGTGGGATAGTACATGGCATGGTGAAGTTAGGAAAATTATTGGCTAAGCTGAAAATTAATCGGAGACGATACAATCGACGTTTGAATGACGATAGTGGAGAAACAGGAAAATTTTGATATCTTGGTGCTCGGTAGAGCGAATCCAAAACCATTTGAAAGGTAGCTACCTGGGATGGTTTGGCACGATATGACGCGAACGGATTGGGGAAAACATCACTGGATAGACGGGGACACGAGATGCCATTGGCGGCCATGGCGAGGTGTTGGAGGCGAAATTTTGTGGAGGCTTTTCGGGGAAACGGAAGGAAGCACGGCGTAGAACGCAGTGAGACAAGTCTAAGAAAATTATGGCATGGGCTAAGGCTTACCGGAGGCGACGAATCGACGTCGGGAGTCACAAACGGCCATTTTCACGGAAAGCTCAATTCCTGACAATTGGCTCCACGAAAAATTAAACAAAATGGTAGAAAAATTTCTTAGAGGCTAGGACACAATATGACGCGAACAAAAATCGAAGCGCTTACCAAAAAGGGGTGTACGCGCGAAGGTACAGTTTTAGTGTCTGGGCCTGACAAGGTCGACGAGGACTCGGGGAATCTTTAGGCGAGGGCGATGGAAGCACAATGTAGAACGTGTCGAGGCAAACTCAACGGTGCGAACGGCTCGGCCAAAGGACATCGGATGGTGGCGGAACACGGTGGAGAAGACATTTTGCGACCGTCGGGTTGACATCGGCGTTCCGGGCAAACGGAGAGGAGTTAGCATGTGGGGTTTGCGGCGAAACAAAGAGTAGAGCGTGGGGAACATGATGCTCACCTTGGTTTTGGTCGGGCATGCACGGACGGCCGGTGGCGACGCGAGGAACGACGACGCGCTATGGCCCACGGTGGCGATGGTGCTCCAGCAAAGTTCTGGCGAAGGCGAGGTGAGCACCGCGTAGAACGCGACGAGGCAAATCCGAGGATGTGCTCAAAAGTGGCAGGGCTCCACCGGACGAGGCGCAATAAGCCGAAGAACGCCGCTTGGAACACAAAAGAAAAACTCCGATTGCGCCCAAGAGAAGAGGAGTGGGGACTTGATATTTTCAGGGTTGAGTGAGGATGAGGAGGGGCTCACGGTGCTGCCTTTTATAGGGGCGGGGGAGGTCCGAGACGGGAGATCAAGAGACCATGTCCATCAATGGCATGGGTTAATTTCTCGCGAAACGGCTCATGAATGAGGGGAAAACGGTAGGGAAATGAAAGAGTTTGATGAGAGGAGTTGAATGCAATTTATTTCGCTAAAAACCGTTGAGAAAATCAAAAGTTATGGAAGGTTTAAGATGCAGCCATGGCAGCTCGCGCACGCACTCGGGAACGGCATCATCTCTGTGAAGAAGAATACTGTAGCAGGAGAGAGAAAATAATAATAAAATAATAATTGTTTTTCGAAAAAAATAAAATAAATTCCAACAAAATTCAGAAAAATTTCACAGATATCCTTGGAACCCGAAAATACCAAATAAAATAATTTCAGATTTAATTGAAGTATATTTTGACCAATAAAAATATTTTTACTTTCTAACCTTTAATTTAATCAAAATAAATTCAAAAACTCCAAAAATTTAAAAAGAGGATAGAAATGAATAGATTAGAATTTTATATGAATTTAAAAATTTTAATGGGCTCAATCGGAATTAAAATGAAGAAATACGATATTTTGGTAGTTTAAAAGGAGAGAAAAAGAATAAACTGATTTTCTGGAATTATTTTTGAACTGAAAAATCCGATTATGACATCATCAAGGGAAATGATTTTCAGAGGAATTATAGTTCTATGGAAAAGTAATTTATGATGTTAGGGTGACGTCAGCAGAGATTTTGATTTTCTGGCCGAATTATTTTTCAACAGGAAAAGAGTTTTATTCACTGGCAGGTGGGATTGGGCTGTCGGCGAGAGGGAAGAGAAAGGAGGAAGAAGTGGACGGTCGGACGAATGCCACGAGGTGAAAGAGAAATCAGGGCCACCGGATTAAAACGAAGGGGTAAGTGAAGGCGGGTGGCTGAGATTAAACCGGGCGAGGATGGATTGAATCAAGGAACGACACGTGATGGCCGAGTAAAGAGGTTGAGGATTAAATTTGATTTAGATTTTGAAATAAAATTTAGATAAATCCAAATAAAGTTCAAATACTTTAAATTAATTAATTTGAAATTAAATTTTTCAGAGAACGAAATTTTGGGATGTTACAAACCTACCCCCTTAGAAAGAATCTCATCCCCGAGATTCGGACGGACTAGGAAAAAGAAAGGAGAGCAAAACTCGGCTGCCGGACCACCCGATGGTACCCCTCAAGAGGATTACCTACCCTTATTGGGTAGGCAACGCCTCCCCGCTCGCTTGGCTAGCAGCGCTCGCTCGTAACTCCCTCGGCGCGTGTTCGAGCCTCCGGCTCCGCGCGCGGAGGTTGTGTTTTTCGTTTATTTTCCGGGCTGACAAGTGGGTCCCACCCGTCAGCGGCCGCCGGTCTGCGCTGGCCACTGCCGCCTGGGCCCCACCTCTCTGTGCTATCTCTGACAAGTGGGCCCGGAGTCCAGTGGGTCCCATGTGTCAGAGGCTGAGCCGTGGGCTCACTGTCCAGTGGGTCCCACATGTCAGTGACCGCCAGTGGTTACTGTTCAGTGGGCCCCACCTGTCAGTCTCTCAAAATAAAAATAGAAATTAAAATTTAATTCTCCAGTGGGTCCCACCTGTCAGAAATTTCCGAATTTCTCGATTTATTCAAATCTGAGATTTTCAAATGAGCATAACTTTCTCATTTTAACTCCAATTCCAGCCATTCAAATTTATAAATTCATCTAAAATCATAATCTATCCAACTATGGCCTCTGTTGAATTTTTGGATTTTATTTGAATTTTTGTTTGTATTTATTTGTTTTGTTGCTTCGTCTTTCCTCGCGTAGATTCCAACGTTGTCGACGATCCCTCTTCACAGCAGCAAGAAGACCCAGAAACCCTGCAAGAAGGCAAGTCTCCTTTGATCATTTTGAGCCTATGCTTTTGAAATGTTTTTAAAATATTTTAAATTATGTGCAATGCTATTTACATAAAGTCACTAGTTCAAGTCTTTAGGAATTAGTTATTCCAACTTTGTTATGCCCTCATTTGACATTGATTGCCATGTACCTTGTCACCCTAGAACTTCCTTTGTCTCAATAATGAGATTACTATTAACCTTGTGAATAGTAGATGGGTAGCTTAATGCTTAGTCTTGCTATCTAATAACTTTGGAAAATCTTGAAAATGGGAAATTATGATTTATTATTGAACCCTTGTGTTTGAAAGTGAAGTGGCAATTGGAGTTGTCACTGTGATTTTAAAATAAAATAAAAATGTGAAAGTTGGTTTAGATTAGGGTGGATGGCTGTTTGGGTTGGTGCAGTAAGCACGAGAACTTGTTAAGTGTATGTTCCACCCTAGTCAATTAAGGACCGACGCTTGTGTTTGTCCAAACTGAGCATTAACCGTACAATCACAAGTCTATATGGGTACGACCTAGCTGACTAACTTATGATAGTCTAGTTTAGGTGCCACCAGTGGAAAGTGGGTGCCAGGGATGGACTGGTTATTCACAGTGAGGGACAGGGATTTACTGTACTCATATGGCGCAAGAGGGGACTTCAGATTGGGCGGATTTAACCCTTCTGCGGTGAAACCTCAGCGGGTGGTATCTAGCTAGAATAGAATAAGGTAAAGGCTTTGTGGTATTTTATCTGGGTCTCATGCCAAGGAAGCGTGTTGACTTTTAGGATAATTTATCTCTTGTGGGTAAAGTTGTACAACCTCTGCAGAGTGTAAAACTATTCGAATAGCCGTGCCCACGGTCAAGGGCGGGCAAAGAATGCATTCACATGGTAGATTTCTGGCTTTGTTTTAAAATCAAAAGTTTTGTATTCCGAGGGTGGAGGGAACTCTCGGAAGGGAATCCTGGCGGATGGAGCCAGAGAGGGTGGATGGAACCCGCAGTTTAAAGCTTGACCAATGGTAATTGGTTAGCTAGTGTTGGTAGTTGGAACCTTCACTAGAAAGTTAATTCTGTTAAAACATTTACTTCATTAAATTAATGCCTTCGAAAATAATTAGTAGTAATTGAGATTTCAAATATTGCTTTGTGCAAAAGAACCATATGGCCTTCCTTTGTTAAGCCTTGCATCTATGCATTTTTCCCAAGACTTGCGGAATACTTTATGTACTCACATGCTACACTTAAAAATAAAATCTCAGAGGAAGTTGAAGCTCAAGAAGGTGACTATGACTACTGCTTCGCTTGTGGCTGCGACGGATTCTTCCCGGAGGACTAGGTCGCGCTTCCCCAGTCAATTGCCTGTGGCGAATTGATGGGTCGTCCTCGAGTTATCTTTGCTTCCGCTTTATTTCTGTTGTGCGAGGTCTTGAACCTCTATTGTAATAATGAGACCTTGTGGTCAGTACACTTAATTATTGTAATAAATCGCTGTTGGTGATGTGTTCCATTCTGTTTAACTGTGTGCACTAGCTTTGATCTGGGACTAGTGCTGTAATACACAGAGGGTCCGGGTTTGGAAATCCGGGGGCCCGACAGAGATGGTATCAGAGCCAATTTGACTGTAGGACGTGACCTAGATTAGGAATGGCAAACCATAAGGACTTATATTTATAAAAAGAGTATATTAAAAATGTGTAAGCTTCTTTGCTTCTACTCTCTTCCTACTTAGAATCTCGTTCTTGTCTCCAACTCCATTTGTTAAAACTTTTACTAATCTTTTCTTTCACTCAACTTTGTAGATGGCTGATTCATCCTCCGCTGCCCCGTGGGACTACTACTCACATGGAGAGGATGCTGGAGCATTCGCTAGCCTTCTCCGGCAGCTGATGCAGTGTCTGGAGTACCGTCAGCCGCCCATCTTCAGGGGTCGGAAGACGCGGATCCTGGATCGAGACTCTTGGACGATGGAGGTATTCCTGTATGCACGGGAAGAGGAATTCAAGTCCCACACCTACCCCATCAAGCACCCTCGGTCCCGCTGTTTCGATGCTGTCCAGGACGCAGCACGCCTCGCCATTGACGAGTTGTGCCACCTGCACAAAGATGCTGTACATCAATCCCCCTTTTGCTTCTTCATCAACCCTCGCCCAGGACAGAGGTATCCAGATCCCTTTGATATTCTAGCTGACGATCCTCGACTGTCACATCAGGTGCAGCTCACCCAGGCGATGGCAGTCACTTATGCTAAAGCTCAGGAGGAGATTGGACAACTTCGGATGCTTCTCACTTCCAGCTACCAGCATTCCGACACACTTCGCACACAGCTTCTCCAGAGCCAGGCAGCTGAGTTTGAGTTGGGACGTCTCCGGGCCGCAGTTGATTACACGCCGTCTTCCCCAGTACCAGCTGTCATCCCCAACAACCCGGCACCAGCTCGACTTTTAGGACTCCACATCAGACTTACAGCACGCAAGAAGGTGCGACGCCCCAGTCCGCCACCTGTCATTACTCTCAAGAAGCGCAAGCCTTCTCCTTCCCGTTCTCGGTCGACTGCCTCCAGTCGTAATCGTGCCTCGGCCGAGTGTGACTGTTCACGTCACCACGTGAGAGAGCGCCAGGAAGACCCGGAGGAGGATCCAGAAGAGGACCCGGAAGAAGACCCTGAGGAGCGCGTCTTTGGAGAGGATTAGTAGTCTTTTGAGTCCGTAGTACCCAAATAAAATGTCCGCGTCCTTAGAACGCTTATTGTTATGTTTTGGTGTGCTAGATGGACTGTACCAGGCCTATGTGCACTTGTGGTACAGCCATCCTTGGAGTTATCTTGTTTTGAATAAAGTTTTCCCCTAAGTGGTTGCTAGTTCTTTCTTGTGTGTTGGCTTGGGATGTGGTTTAGTTCCCCTAATCTCTTACCTTTGCTATTTCCCTCTTACCTTCTGCTAACCTAAACCGCTTCAGATGGTGAACACGAGGAGCAACCCTGGCAGCAGCCGTGACGCCAACAACCAGCCGGAGGACAACATTCCACCACCTCCCGCTCAGGCCCCCAACTTGGAGCAAATGATGGCTATGCAGCTGCAGTTACTTCAAGCTCTCGCCCAGAACCAAGTGCAGCCAGCCCAGCAGGCACCCAACCAGGCACCCCAGTCTAAATTGGGGGAATTCATGAGGACAAGGCCTCCCACTTTTGCTGGATCAGTGGATCCTCTGGAGGCAGATGATTGGATCAAGGATGTGGAAAGAAAATTGGTCCTAGCTCAGTGCAACGATAATGAAAAGGTGCTGTATGCTGCTCACCAGCTCAAGGGAATGGCTGCCAACTGGTGGGAAAACTACCGCGCCGCCCATCAAAACGCACAAGCCATCACTTGGGAGGAGTTTGTCGAAGCTTTCCGCACTGCCCATATTCCTACGGGAATAATAGTAATGAAGAAGAGAGAATTCTACCAACTACAACAGGGAAACCTCAGTGTTTCCGAATACCTGAACAAGTTCACCCAACTGTCCAGGTATGCATCTGAAGAGGTCACATCGGATGCGACCAAGATTTGGAGGTTCACGCAGGGACTTGACCCCAACCTTAAGGTGCAGCTCGTATCCAATGACTTCCCAACCTTCCAGCACCTAGTGAACAAGGCCTTTGTCCAAGAAGATGCTCAGCGCCAGCTGTACGAAAATCGGAAGAGGAAGTTTCAAGCACAGCAAGGAGCAAGCAGCTCTCGATTCCGCCCCAACGCACCTCACTATCATAAGCTCTCAGAGTCAAGCATGCCAAGGACTCCCTTTTCAGGACCCCGCCCAAATCCACAAACTCCCCGGGCAAACAATGGTGGCCAACCCCCGCAGAACAAGACTTCAGCAGCAGGAGTGCAGTGCTTTAACTGCAAGAACATGGGGCACTATGCCAGCAACTGTCCCCAGAAACGCCCAGCAATGACTCCAGTTCGTTTCAATCTGGGGACTACGCCAGCAAGAGCTCCGACTGCAGGTCAAGGCCGTGGGGCACCACAGACCCCAAGGACTCCACAAGTGGTGAGCAGAGGGCATCTCAACCATGTGACCGCGAAAGCAGCCCAGGATGCACCCGACGTAGTTCTGGGTAAGTTTCTTGTCAACTCAGTAATTGCATCAGCATTATTTGATTCTGGAGCTTCACATTCTTTTGTGTCAAAAGATGTGGTTGAAAGGTATAGTTGGGATGTGAGTAAACTACAGAACCCCATGCTAGTCCAGTCCCCTGGAAAGGAAATGAGGACTAACACAGTTTGCCTTGACGCAACTGTGGATATAAATGGAGTTAAGTTCTTAGCGAATCTTATTATAATAGACTCCAAGGGTTTAGATGTAATACTTGGAATGGATTGGTTAACCAAGTATAAAGGACAGATAGATTGTGCTGACCGAGCTGTTACAATCACTAACTCTGATGGGATTCAAGTAAGGTATAAGTCAAACTCCCTTACCCAGAGCAGGTGTAGTTTGAACAGTGTAAAGGGAGTGACTCTGGAAAAAGTACCTATAGTGAGTGAGTACCCAGATGTATTCCCTGAAGATTTGCCCGGAATGCCGCCAGACAGGGAAGTAGAATTTGTCATCAACCTAGTACCTGGAACAGCTCCAATTTCCAAGAGACCTTATCGGATGTCTGCAAATGATTTGGCGGAAGTTAAGAAACAAATTGAAGAGCTACAGGATAAAGGATTTGTAAGGCCAAGCTCGTCACCTTGGGGAGCACCAGTACTGCTAGTAAAGAAGAAAGATGGTAGTCTTCGCATGTGTGTGGACTATCGATCATTGAATGATGTGACTATTAAGAACAAGTACCCTTTACCCAGAATAGATGATCTGTTTGATCAGTTGAAAGGATCATGTGTATTCTCTAAGATTGACCTTCGATCAGGATATCACCAATTGAAGTTAAGACCAGAGGACATACCCAAGACCGCATTTGCCACCCGTTATGGATTGTATGAGTATACAGTGATGTCTTTCGGTCTAACCAATGCCCCAGCATACTTCATGAATCTGATGAATAAGGTGTTCATGGAATATTTGGATAAGTTTGTGGTTGTATTCATCGACGATATTCTGATATACTCCAAGAATGAGGAAGAGCACGCAGAACATTTGAGGATAGTTTTGGAAAAGCTCAGAGAGAATCAGTTGTATGCCAAGTTCAGTAAGTGTGAGTTTTGGTTGAAGAAAGTAGCTTTCTTGGGCCATGTGATTTCAGCAGGAGGAGTGTCCGTAGACCCTGAGAAAGTAAATGATGTGCTCAATTGGACACAACCAAAGTCAGTATCCGAAATCAGGAGTTTTCTTGGATTGGCTGGTTACTATCGTCGATTTATTGAAGGTTTCTCCAAGCTCGCAAGACCTCTCACCCAGTTGCTGAAGAAGGAAAAGAAGTTTGAATGGAGTAAACCATGTGAGGATAGTTTCCAAGAGTTGAAGAAAAGGTTAACTTCTGCACCAGTGTTGACGCTTCCGGACATTAGGAAGGATTTTGAAGTCTTCTGCGATGCGTCAAGGCAAGGACTAGGCTGTGTACTGATGCAAGAAAGAAAGGTAGTAGCATATGCCTCAAGGCAGCTGCGACCCCATGAAGGAAATTACCCAACTCATGATTTAGAGCTCGCTGCCGTAGTGCATGCACTGAAAATATGGAGGCATTACTTGATTGGCAACCGTTGTGAAATTTACACGGATCACAAGAGTTTGAAATATATATTCACTCAACCCGATCTCAACATGAGGCAAAGGAGATGGCTTGAGTTAATAAAGGATTATGATATTGGAATACGTTATCACCCAGGAAAGGCTAATGTGGTAGCAGATGCCTTGAGCAGAAAGAGTTATTGTGCCAAGCTGTGGATTAAGGACAGTATGCCTACCCTTCAAGAAGAGTTCCAACGGCTCAACCTAGAAGTAGTGGAGGAAGGATTTCTAGCCACTTTGGAAGTTCAACCAACCTTAGAAGATCAAATCAGAGCAGCTCAAAAGGAGGACAAGTATGTCCAGGAGATCAAGGATAATATGAAGAAAGGGAAAGCCTCGGGATTTTCAGAGGATGAAGAAGGTACCCTTTGGTTTGGGAAAAGAATTATTGTACCTGAAAAGAAAGAGGTAAAGGAGTTAATATTGAAGGAAGCCCATGAATCTGGATATTCAATTCATCCTGGGAGTACCAAGATGTACCAAGATCTCAAGGAGAGGTATTGGTGGTCAAGTATGAAACGAGAAATTGCAGAATACGTAGCCTTGTGCGATGTATGCCAACGGATTAAAGCTGAACACCAGAGACCTGCTGGACTTCTGCAGCCATTGCAGATCCCTGAGTGGAAATGGGAAGAAATTGGTATGGATTTTATAACTGGATTACCAAGAACCAAAACAGGGCACGATTCAATTTGGGTTATAGTGGATCGTTTGACAAAAGTCGCCCATTTCATTCCAGTAAAGACCACCTACTCCGGGGATAGACTTGCGGAGTTGTACATGTCAAGAATTGTGTGTTTGCATGGGATCCCAAAGAAGATTGTGTCAGATCGAGGAACCCAGTTCACTTCGAGATTTTGGCAAAAGCTACATGAACTTTTGGGCACAAACTTAAACTTCAGTACAGCTTATCATCCACAGACATATGGTCAAACAGAAAGAGTAAATCAAATCCTGGAAGACATGTTGAGAGCTTGTGTACTGGCAAACAAGAGTAATTGGGATCAGAGTTTGCCCTATGCAGAGTTCTCCTACAACAATAGTTATCAATCCAGTTTGCAAATGTCTCCGTTCGAAGCCCTATACGGCAGGAAGTGTAGGACTCCATTGTATTGGAAGGAAACAGGAGAAGGACAAGTGTTTGGACCAGATGTGCTGAAGCAAGCAGAAGAACAGGTTCGTCTAATCCAAGACAGATTAAAAACAGCACAAACCAGACAGAAGAGCTATGCGGACAATCGCCGTAGAAGCTTAGAATTCGTACCTGGGGATCATGTTTATTTGAAGGTGTCACCTCTTAAAGGAATGAGACGTTTTGGAGTCAGTGGAAAGCTAGCTCCCAGATTCATTGGACCTTTTCCTGTTGTGGCGAAACGAGGAGAAGTTGCTTACCAGTTGGAGCTTCCACCTCAGCTGTCAAAGGTGCATGACGTCTTCCATGTGTCTCAGCTAAGAAAGTGTCTTAGAGTTCCAGAAGAGCAGATGCCTCTAGATGAAATAAATGTAAAGGGGGACCTCACCTATCCAGAATATCCAGTCAAGATATTGGAGGAAGCAGAGCGCCGTACGCGCAGCAAGATTATCAAGTTCTGTAAAGTGCAGTGGAGCAATCATTCAGAATCGGAAGCAACATGGGAGCGTGAAGAGGATCTAAGAGAAGAGTTCCCCGATCTTTTTCCCAGTCCATCCGAATCTCGGGGTCGAGATTCTTTCTAAGGGGGGTAGGTTTGTCACATCCCAAAAATTTGGCTTTTTGAAAAATTTAAATTCGAATAAATTATTTTAAGGTAATTGGATTTTACTTGGCTTTTATTTGCCTTTCTGGATTTTCTGGAATTTAAAAACTATTTTTAGAGCTTAAAAAGTAATTCAAAATATGAAAATTAAATATCAACAGTAGTTGGAAATAATTTTATTTAGCCCAAAATATGTCCAGGAGCTTCTGTGAATTTTTCTGGAATTTTTGGAGGTATTTTCATATTTTTCTGAGGCCTAAATAATTTTCTAGCCTTTTCTGAAAATCTAAATCAAATTCTGAAAATAAAATCCCTCCTTTTTCCTCCGGCCGACGCGTGGACGGCCCAGATCCGCCCACGTCGCCGCTCGGCCGATCCCGGCCGCACTTCCCTCTCCCTCGCTGTCCAGCGGGCCCGGCCCGTCAGCCGGCGGCCCCACCTTCCCCTCCTCCGCGCCCGACGCGTGGACGGCTCGGATGAGCCGAGTCCCCGCACGGGCCATCCAGCCGCCCGCTCTCACTCCCGTCCTCACTGACCCGCGGGCCCCGCCCGTCAGCCGCGTCTTCGCGCCCGGCCTCAATCCGCCGCCCGATCTTTTCCCCGAGCCGCGTGGCAGCCATCCGCACCGCCCGGCCGCTCCCTCCTCTCTCTCTCACTGCACGCGGGGCCCACCTGTCGGATCCGTCATCCCCCGCGGAGCCGGCGCCTTCCTTTTCCTTCCCCCTCTTTCCTTTCTCGCCGGCCGACCGAATCCTCGGCGGACCCGGCCTTTCCTTCCCCGTTTCTCTCCGGTTTTGGAATCCCCGAGCTCCCCGCGCGACCAAATCCCGAACGCCCGCGCCTCCCTTCCCTCTCCGGCCCCCTATTTCCTTTTTCCCCCAAACTTTCCCCACCGGTCACCGAGATCTCCGGCGAGGAATTAAGTGCCCGTGCTCCCTCCCCTGCCCCTATAAATACCCCCATCGCCCTCATCTCTCCCCACACCACCTCGCAGCGCTCTCCGCCTCCTTCCCCGAGCCCCGTAGAGCCCTGCCATCGTGCCACCTTCCCCTCAGAGCTCCGCCCAACTCCGGCGAACCTTCCCCGCCGCCTCGGACCCTTCCAAGAGCCCGCCGCCGCCACCCCGAGCTTCCTCACGCCCAGGCGAACCTCCCCGTCACCTCGGCTGCCTCTCCCCGCCGCCGGAGCGCCGTCGCGCCGGAAGACCCGAGCCAGCTCCGCCACCTCCTCGTCGCCGGCCTTCTCCGCTCGTCGCCGCACTTCGTTGACCCCTCCAACCGGACCCCCTCCGCACCAGGATTACATATCACGCACCGCCAGAATCTCTCCGGCCTCCCCTCGCCGCCGACGACCTTGCCTCCGTCCACGGCTGCCGGACCACCCGAAGGTACCCCTCAAGAGGATTACCTACCCTTATTGGGTAGGCAACGCCTCCCCGCTCGCTTGGCTAGCAGCGCTCGCTCGTAACTCCCTCGGCGCGCGTTCGAGCCTCCGGCTCCGCGCGCGGAGGTTGAGTTTTTCGTTTATTTTCCGGGCTGACAAGTGGGTCCCACCCGTCAGCGGCCGCCGGTCTGCGCTGGCCACTGCCGCCTGGGCCCCACCTCTCTGTGCTATCTCTGACAAGTGGGCCCGGAGTCCAGTGGGTCCCATGTGTCAGAGGCTGAGCCGTGGGCTCACTGTCCAGTGGGTCCCACATGTCAGTGACCGCCAGTGGTTACTGTTCAGTGGGCCCCACCTGTCAGTCTCTCAAAATAAAAATAGAAATTAAAATTTAATTCTCCAGTGGGTCCCACCTGTCAGAAATTTCCGAATTTCTCGATTTATTCAAATCTGAGATTTTCAAATGAGCATAACTTTCTCATTTTAACTCCAATTCCAGCCATTCAAATTTCTAAATTCATCTAAAATCATAATCTATCCAACTATGGCCTCTGTTGAATTTTTGGATTTTATTTGAATTTTTGTTTGTATTTATTTGTTTTGTTGCTTCGTCTTTCCTCGCGTAGATTCCAACGTTGTCGACGATCCCTCTTCACAGCAGCAAGAAGACCCAGAAACCCTGCAAGAAGGCAAGTCTCCTTTGATCATTTTGAGCCTATGCTTTTGAAATGTTTTTAAAATATTTTAAATTATGTGCAATGCTATTTACATAAAGTCACTAGTTCAAGTCTTTAGGAATTAGTTATTCCAACTTTGTTATGCCCTCATTTGACATTGATTGCCATGTACCTTGTCACCCTAGAACTTCCTTTGTCTCAATAATGAGATTACTATTAACCTTGTGAATAGTAGATGGGTAGCTTAATGCTTAGTCTTGCTATCTAATAACTTTGGAAAATCTTGAAAATGGGAAATTATGATTTATTATTGAACCCTTGTGTTTGAAAGTGAAGTGGCAATTGGAGTTGTCACTGTGATTTTAAAATAAAATAAAAATGTGAAAGTTGGTTTAGATTAGGGTGGATGGCTGTTTGGGTTGGTGCAGTAAGCACGAGAACTTGTTAAGTGTATGTTCCACCCTAGTCAATTAAGGACCGACGCTTGTGTTTGTCCAAACTGAGCATTAACCGTACAATCACAAGTCTATATGGGTACGACCTAGCTGACTAACTTATGATAGTCTAGTTTAGGTGCCACCAGTGGAAAGTGGGTGCCAGGGATGGACTGGTTATTCACAGTGAGGGACAGGGATTTACTGTACTCATATGGCGCAAGAGGGGACTTCAGATTGGGCGGATTTAACCCTTCTGCGGTGAAACCTCAGCGGGTGGTATCTAGCTAGAATAGAATAAGGTAAAGGCTTTGTGGTATTTTATCTGGGTCTCATGCCAAGGAAGCGTGTTGACTTTTAGGATAATTTATCTCTTGTGGGTAAAGTTGTACAACCTCTGCAGAGTGTAAAACTATTCGAATAGCCGTGCCCACGGTCAAGGGCGGGCAAGGAATGCATTCACATGGTAGATTTCTGGCTTTGTTTTAAAATCAAAAGTTTTGTATTCCGAGGGTGGAGGGAACTCTCGGAAGGGAATCCTGGCGGATGGAGCCAGAGAGGGTGGATGGAACCCGCAGTTTAAAGCTTGACCAATGGTAAGTGGTTAGCTAGTGTTGGTAGTTGGAACCTTCACTAGAAAGTTAATTCTGTTAAAACATTTACTTCATTAAATTAATGCCTTCGAAAATAATTAGTAGTAATTGAGATTTCAAATATTGCTTTGTGCAAAAGAACCATATGGCCTTCCTTTGTTAAGCCTTGCATCTATGCATTTTTCCCAAGACTTGCGGAGTACTTTATGTACTCACATGCTACACTTAAAAATAAAATCTCAGAGGAAGTTGAAGCTCAAGAAGGTGACTATGACTACTGCTTCGCTTGTGGCTGCGACGGATTCTTCCCGGAGGACTAGGTCGCGCTTCCCCAGTCAATTGCCTGTGGCGAATTGATGGGTCGTCCTCGAGTTATCTTTGCTTCCGCTTTATTTCTGTTGTGCGAGGTCTTGAACCTCTATTGTAATAATGAGACCTTGTGGTCAGTACACTTAATTATTGTAATAAATCGCTGTTGGTGATGTGTTCCATTCTGTTTAACTGTGTGCACTAGCTTTGATCTGGGACTAGTGCTGTAATACACAGAGGGTCCGGGTTTGGAAATCCGGGGGCCCGACATCCCGCTACCACCTCTCCTATTATGCCTATGAAACATACAACTGTAATTAGATGGCATCCTAACAGAACTACGAAAAATTATAAGGACATGGGTTGTGTGTTACTCATGCGTGGATCGAGCCAGGCACCCAATGCCCGATGGGGACTGGAACAGCCTTGATATGAATCATATTTGTAGTACATTTTTATATAATTAATCTGTGGAGTATAGCTCAAATTGGCCATAATTTCATCAATTATGTATACCTTTGCCCTCCTTTTGGACAATTTACAGTGTATTGCAATTTCCTTGCAGATCGGCGCGAACCAGGCGCAAACTTCGCAGAGAATCAGAATGGGAAGGAGCAATGGTTGCAAATCAGCAGAAGGGGAGGGATCAAATTGCAAAAAACGCAGCAAACCCTAAATGCACCACCAGATGAGGCCGCCGCACTATATAATCCTCCAGATTGCCTCTTCACGGGAGAGAGGACGAGAAGCCAAACCCTAGCCGCAAAACATCAGCCGCCCCATACCACACCTCTCCACTGCCTCCCAGCCAGAGCTCACCCATCTCCTCACGCCGCCACCAGAACACGATCTCCCACAACCGGCCGCCCTACTCCTCTCATCACCAAGCAGCACCACCGAGCCTCCTGCCATTTTTCCAAGAACTCTAGCCATCCACCAGGACTCCATCCATTCTCCGGCCATCTCCCATACGCCTCACCCAGAGCACCATCTTTCTTCCATCTCCAACACCCAGCCGCCCCTCTCCCTCCACTGAATCCCTTTGCTGCCGACCAGATCCAAACCCACAGCTTCCCCCAATGGCCGGATCTGCAGCTACTTCCCCTGATCTACTGCACCTGCGCCAGATCTGGACCTAAAACTCCCCTCTTGGGCCGGGATCTGCTTCGTCTACGACGGATCTGCAACCTTCTACGCACGGATCTGCTACCCCTACGGCGAGATCTACTCCATCCAAGTCTGAAGCTCACGGATCTGCCACCCCAAGTCCCGGATCTGCTTCCCCTACTACCTCTACGGCGAGATCTCCTACCTCTACACGGCGCCGGCTTGCTGCTCTTCTCCCATGGCGCGGATCTGCTTCCTACTGCCTGCATCCTCTACGGCTCCTTCACCAGCTCTGCCTCCTCTACCTGCGTCCTCTACAGACTTTCTTCCACAACCGAGCTGCACTCTTCAGGGTTGTAACAATCTTAAATCCCTTGTTTAATGTTGCGATACTTTTCCTGAGGATGCTCTTGTGTGAGATCTGTTATGTGCACATGAATTAATTTGCGGATCTGGATGCTTGGATGTGCTGTCCTATTCTTGCTTTTTCCTGTGATGCTTGTATGATTAAATCTGTGAGGTGCGCATGATGTATTTATAGATCTGGATGCCAAGAGTATTTTCATGTTCTTGTTAAATCTGAGATGTTGATGCTGATGCTGATGCTATTCTCTAGTGTAGATTTATGTTATTACTTTATGCTCTGTTAACTTTTCATCAGATTATGCCCCTGTTAGTATGTCTGATATTATGCCATGCTTAAGCTATTTTCTGTTTGTTTAGATTCAACATCTTGTTAGGGTATATTTAGTTGCATGCTGATCTGTTAGGATCTGTTAATAGAAAAGATAAAAAAGGGTTAGTAATAGTTTAGATCTGTTATTTCTGCTTTTTGTTTCAGTTTTAGATAAATCTGCTTGTTCTCTGCCTGTAGTTTAGTTTGTTTATTGGATGCATGTTTAGGTTTACTGTTTTCCTGTGATTGCTCTGTTGTTGGGTGTGAAGTAGCGCTATAGCAGTAGCATTTCCCCTCCTTCTCCTTTGCTCTTCCCAGTCTGCATCTTCCATCTGATCTCTCTTCTTGACAGTCTCCTTGTGCCTCATTCATTCCTCCGATTTCTCTCTCTTCCTCTTAGCCCCATTCTTCTGTCCTGTTAGCATCCCTCTAGATCTTTGTTCTTCTCAGTAGCTGTCTCTTCCCCTTTTAGTTTTCTCCTCTTTCTCAGCATCCCCTTTTCTCCTTCAGTCTGTAGAGCTGATTTAGTCTTGCCTCTTCCCTTTTTCTCTTCTAATCTAGTCTCAGTTTTCTTATGCCCTATCTTATCTCGCTGCTCTTTCCTTCCCTTCCTTCTTTCTTCTGTCTTCTATCTGTTCTTCTAAAATTCTTTCCTCTAGCTTTCTTCTCTAGCCCCCTTCTGTAGTACTTGCTTTCTCTCCCGTCCTTTCTTAAATTCTGTAGTTCTTCCAGTATTGATACGTGGGTCTCTTCTTCTGCTCTCTTCCCCTTTCTCCCTATCTCATCCTCTTTTATTTCTAGTTAAATCTTTCTTCTGCCTCTCTCCCTCTCTCTCTCTCAATAGATTTATTTCTTAGTTTCTCTGTTCTTATCCTCTTCTCCTCTCTTTAGTCTTCTTTCTTCTGTCTTCTCTCTTTAGTTCACAACACCTTCAGCTCTTCCCTCCTCTTACTTCTGCTCATTTGCAGCTTGTTCTCTCAGTATTAGTTCGTTAGACTTCTGCAGTTAGTGTTCAAATCCCTGTTCGTGCGGCTTAGCTTTGGTTAAGTGTTTGCACTCATCCACCCACTTCACCATCTTCGCGCCACAGACCGTCCCGCTACCACCTCTCCTATTATGCCTATGAAACATACAACTGTAATTTGATGGCATCCTAACAGAACTACGAAAAATTATAAGGACATGGGTTGTGTGTTACTCATGCGTGGATCGAGCCAGGCACCCAATGCCAGATGGGGACTGGAACAGCCTAACGAAGGCCGAACTGGCGCACCACCTTGTGCATCGTGTAGTCCTTAACGGACATATTAGAGACAAGCTTCTTCCTTGTGAGCCAGTACACCTGGTCATGCAAACACAGTGACGAGAGGCCATGAGGGCTCCCAGCGCACGTCATCAGCGATGAGGCGGTTGAGGTGCTCATGAAGTTGTTGTACACATGGGTGACCTACAAGTGTGCAAACTATGCCTGCGAGCCAGAACAGTGGTTATGGAGGATGACCTATAATGTACATATTGTAAAGAGTCAGAAGAGCACGTACCCGTCTACGGCATGGTACGGACCACTGTTAGGTAGCATCGACCGTCCAAGGGGGAAGCACTCAAACGACCACAGCTATAATAGGAGGGGGCAGCCTGTGAGGATAGGTGTCATCTTCATCCTATAGCAAGCGTTGCACATGCCACGGTACGTCATGACAAGTACAGCTGATCCCCAACTGTAGTGCACGTCGTCCCTGTCGGTGACGGCCCTCGCATAGCACACGAGGCAGACATAGACGGTGTCACCGTGGCTGTTGGTAAACAGTACCCAGCCGAACAACCACAATAAGTACGCCTCGAGGTGCTGCGACACCTGGTACTCATTGGCATCTGGCTCCACCCATTCGACTTGCTCACAAATGAAAAATTAGTAGGTCCATCATATATCAAAGATAATGCATCGCTAGATATGAAAAATAGATAACATACATACCCAGAACTACGAAAACCACCACATGGGGGCCATGCTTCTATTGCGGTGGGAAGATGTAGTACGTTGTCGCGGTCTTGAGTAGAAGAACACCCTGAAACCTATCCAGCTGGTCATCACGCCATTTGGCAGGCACATCCTCCGGGGAGACAACCTCTTCCATGATAGGCAGGCCGAGTAGCATCGCGATGTCCTATAGAGTGGGGGCTATCTCCCCGAATGAGAGGTGGAAGGTGTGCATCTCAGGCCGCCACCGGTCCAGCAGAGCTGTCAACAATGATCGGTCAAACAGGAAACATCGTGACCGCTCCTGGACCTCCCTGGCCTCCTCAACTAGAGCGAGGTCTTCGTCGATGGCCTCCACCATCCACGTGATAGGTAGAAGGCCAGCATCACTCAGCATGCAAAGCACGAAGAAGTTAGTATATAGCACAAATATCATAAAAAGATGTGTCATAGTTTGTACACAAACCAGTCTCTCCAACGTGGGTCTACTCTCCAAGCCTATCGGGGTGTCTGCGTACGGACCACCCCTAACTCGGTCTCCTTGCCCCCATCTTGGGGATGCTCAACACGACGCCTCACACAGTGCTACGCGTCAATGTTTTGCTCCAGCAAGCCAAAAGACTAGTCCGAACCGCCAAGGTCACCAACCAAATCTACAAATCAATTTTAAGCAAAAAATTACAACATAGTTACTTACAGTAATAACAGAAAGTAAATCTTAAATATAATAATGAAATGAAATATGTGAAATTTTATTTTAGTTATTTGTGAATTTTTACATCTTAGATGCTATTTAAATCATCATGTACAGTTTTAATCACTCGTATAATCTTAAATCGTCGTGTACTACTTTAAATTGGCGCATCCTGTTCTAATCATCATGAACATGTTTCAACTCTTTCAATCCCAATTGAGAAAACTACTTACGAGGTTTCTACAATTTATAATAATGAAATGAAAATACTAATTTTTATTTTAGTCATTTATGAATTTTTACAACTCAAATGTTATTTAAATCATCGTGTACACTTTTAATCGCTACGCATAATCTTAAATCGTCACGTACTATTTTAAATCAGTGTGTCCTATTTTGATTGTCACAAACAGTTTTAAATCTTTCGATGCTTATAAAGAATACTATTACGGGGTTTCTACAATTTATAAGCAACTGACAAAATTAATTGTGCCTTCAAATGCAATAAAGCTATCTAAACGGCAATACAATTGTTATCAACTAAATTACTGTTGCTTTCTAAACTATAAATTTAATGATTTCAATTGCTATCCTACCATGTTTCAAAATAATAATACAAAAAATATAGAAAACTTACCGTCGTCAATGTGCAGATCACTCCTCCTCTCTTCCCCTTCCTCTCCTCCTCCCCTCCTCTTCCTCCTCTCCTCCTCGCCTCCTCCTCTTCCTCCTCCCCCTCTCCTCCTCTTCCTCCCCTTCTCTTTCTTTTCTTCCCTCCTCTCCCTCTCCCCTATCTTTCTCTTCTCCCTACCTTGCTTTCCTTTCTTTTTCTTGCGCTTGACCGAATAGAGGAGGCGTCGACCATGCAGGGGTAAATACCCACTAGTTGTTCAACCGTTGGGCGACTAGGGGCAAAGTTACCCACTGGTTGGGTGACTAGGGGCCAAGTCACTGAACTGTTAGGCGACATGGCCTGGTCGCCCAACGGTTCAGCGACTTAGCCACATGTTGCCCAACGGTTGGCTGACTAGCCCAAGTCGCCCAACGGTTCAGCAACAGGAGATCAAATGTGTAAAAAAATAAATGAATCGTAGGTATATTTTTGTAATTCCAAATAAAAATGATTATTTTAAAAAATTCCTAGAATAGGGGAGGCCTTCAAGCCGAATAGAGGAAGCAAGGGAGGTGGTGACGCTGGACTTAGGTGAGCCGCCGATGGTGAGAGGTGGTCAGAGAGGGGACGATGGCCACGAAAACAATTCCTTAAGAGAGCGTGGATGCTAGGGGAGGAGTCATGATGGACCGAGGCAGGCTAGAGGCGGCCCGGTGATGGGTCACGGTGGCCAGGCCAGGGGTCGATAGTGGCGGTGGCATCCGAGTTGAAGAGAGGGGAAGGCGAGGTGAGCATAGGCTAGAGACAGGTGGGAGGATGCTTACCATGATATCCGTACTAGAGGAGATGCGCTAGAAGAGGCGGCAGCGGTGGCATGTGGCAGTGTAGGCATGTGCACGATGTTAGGTCACTAGGGTATGGAGGGGAGGAGCCCATAGTTGGGATGGCTCGAGGGAGTCACCATGGTGCTTTAGGAGTGGCGAATTGAAGTGAGGTTGGCCGAGGAGGAGGCGTCAGTGGTGGCCATATTGGCCGGAGCTCGGGAAGAAGTCGATGCAATGAGATCTAGGGCATGGAATCCGAATTAACTTAGAGGGGGCAAGGTGGACATCTGGAAACACAGGGTGACATGCTAGCTTTCAAACAAAACCCAGTAGAGTGGCCGGGACGTCGGTGGTGCATGGCGGCTGGCGCATGGGTGAACTTAGAAGAAGGAATGGGGGAGGAAGGGGAGGAGTGCAGGTGCAATGGGATGCCGGGGCTGCTACTTATAGCCGGAGGGGAGTCACAGGGGTGCACTGTGCCCGAGCTGCTGCTGGAGACCAAGCATAGGGCGACGGATGGGGCGGCGACGTGAGCATGACGTGACTGAGTTCGACGCGAATAGGGCATGGGCGCCGCACGGCGAGGCAAGGTTGGCGCACGGCCTGCCAGGGGAAGGAGCACGCGGTGTGGTGTGACATGATGGTGAGGGGACTCCATGAGGGCTTGGCATGGGCACGCGCATGCATGTAGACAGGGCACAGGGCCATTGCCTGGTGGCGAGGCTCTAGTGGGGGAGGTTGAGATCGAGGAGGCGGGGTGGCATGCGAGCAGCTCGGCACAGTCAGCACAACCGTGTCGGGCGCCAAGAGAGCAAGCCGAGAGGAGAGAGGAAGGAACAAGGGAGGAGAAGAAAGAAAGAAGGAGAGGGAAGGGGTTGTGGGGCTTAGTTGGAAGAGGGAGGAAGAAAGGATTCAGATGGCAAAATCAAAATCTGGGAATTTGATCTTCGCTTTATATTTTCGATTCGTCATTTGAATTTCAAAATTTTGAGTTTTGGAAGGTATTATGGAACTTCAGAATTTGAATTCTCAGTTATAATAATTAGATGGAAAATTTTAATAGTAAGTTTGATTTCAGTTTCTATTCTTTGTTTCAATATTCCAATTTCTAGTTTTGAATTTGAATTTTTGACTTGTAAAGGAATTCAAAATTTCCTTGATTTGATTTTCATCATCTCAGTTCTTGATCTTTTGTTTTGTTTTCATTGCTTAAATAAATTAGTGAAGATCCAAACCAAAACTCAAATAAACGCCAATTTTTTTTTAAATTGCTAAGAAGCGAGAAAAAGATTTTATGATTTTTTGCAATTACACTAGCTCCCTTTTTAGGCTATTACATTAGGTCTCCAAATGTCACTTTAGGTAGATCCCTTAAGTGGCGGAGCCTCAGGCTAAAAACTAAGAGGCAATAACTAACACCAAATACTACTCACAGCAAGGCATGACAAAAGTACAACACAAATGCACAATTGATATGAAATTTGAGCTCTATGCTTAATGATAAAGCAAAATAGGAAAGAACATGACAAAGAAATCTAGCACAATAGAGAAATACAAAAGTTAGTACCTTATAATGTAGATTTGGTTCATCCAAGCCTATTATGTCTTCATCAACAAAGGTACAATAACTTTGTCATCGATACGAGTCTAGACAATAAACTTATAGGCACCTCCGGTCGGATACGAAGACTGCCACGGATGGAAGGGACTCAAGAGAAGCACATAACCCTAAGGTCCTTGCAGAGGGCCTCCTCCCTCCCCCAAGTGTATTTCATATTAGTGTTCTAGGGTTACAAAATGACCTCCTCTCTCTCATTACAAGGGTCCTACTATAAGTGGAGAGGGGGTGGCCTGTGTAGATACAAATTTGCCCTTAGTGTTTGGCCTACTCCTGGGGCATTTCGGTCATTTGCTCCACATGGGCCCCGCTAGGTCTAGGCCCTCGGGGACGGTCCGGGGTTGACCCGGGTCCCCCTAGGCATGGTCTTACATACTTCATCCAGGGTTGGCACAGGGTCCTCCTAGGGATGGTCTTGCATACTTCGCCCAGGGTTGACCCGAGCGTCCTCCTAGGGATGGTCTTGCGTACTTCGCCAGGGGTTGGCCCCGGACCCTCCTAGGATCGATCCTGCATACTCCGCCCGGGTTGGGTCTCGGACCCCCGTAGGGTCAATCTCGCATACTCCACCCGGGGTTGGCCCGGGGTCCTCCCATGGACGATTTTGCATACTTTGCCCAGGGTTGATCCGGGCATCCTCCTAGGGATGATCTTGCATACTTCGCCTGGGGTTGGCCTGGGGTCCTCCCAAGGACAGTCTTGCGTAGTGGGTCCGGGGTTGGCCCTGGACCCACCTAGGGTCGATCCCGCATACTCCGCCTGAGGTTGGCCCCGGACCCTCGTAGGGTCTATCCTGCATACTCCTCCTGGGGTTGGCCCCAGACTTGGCTTGGGGTAGACCTTGCAACGGAGGCCGTCACTCCGAGGTGGTTGTGGGCCCGAGGTAGCGCGGGGACCTTTCCCCAATAGTAGCCCCACACCAATCTGGGCGGTCGGCGATCGCCCTCCCAGGCCGATGCACCGACTTGCAAAAGGGGTCGACGCGATATCTCGGGCCTATGATCCCACAGGTAGCCTACAAGGCATTTTGACAACATGTCAATATACCTTAGTCATTACATGAACTCCAAATGATAGGCCATGCCAGTGCCTCGAAGTGGGGTTCCTTGGATGCCTGCCAAAAGGTTGTTGCTCCGCTCGGCTGATTTCGAGTCGTGTCAGGGGAGTTCACTATCGCACAGGATGTGGGGTTATGAATAGTTATGCAATCAAGCATCGATCTCCTTGATGCCGAAGCTACGTGGAGATGCGGGGTTAGGACTTGGCCTAGTTAAGTGCCCCATGAAGTCGGTTCTGGACCTATAGCATTTGAGAGATGAAGGCACATACGCCGGCTAGAGCGGTGCGAAGCCGAGATAACCAAAGTTAATCCTGTGATCTCTCAGCCTTATCTAATGAGGATGTAAAGGGGTCATAACTAACTTTGCTCCTAATGCTAGAACAGAGTTCGCTTGCTACTCTTTTACTAGGGGTATCCCATTACACAGCCTGATTCTCAAGACGAGGCTTCCGAGCGGCACTACGATTGGGGATGATGCTCCCATTGAAAAAGACTTGGTGCTCGGGATGATGCTCCTGAGCGGCACTTCTTTGGGGGATGATACTCCCATTAAAAAAGACTTAGCACCAAGATTTAGCTCTCCCTAGAGGGGAGAATCAACTCGACCCCGGAGGGGAGAATTAGCTCAATCTTGTTGGGGAGCATTGGCTCAACCTCATCAGGGAGCATTAGCTCGACCCCAAAGGGGAGGACTAGCTCGACCCCAAAGGGGAGACTTGACCCCGGAGGGGAGAATTAGTTACCCCCATCGGGGAGCATCGGCTCGACCTCGTCAGGGAGCATTGTCTCAACCTCGAAGGGGAATTCACTCAACCCCAGAGGGGAGGACTAGCTCGACCCCGGAGGGGAGATTCAACCCCAGAGGGGAGAATTTGCTCGACCCCAGCGGGGAGAATTTAGCTCAACCTCGAAGGGGAGGGTGATCACCAACTTTGCCCCGGAGGGAAATTGCAGACTTGATCCCAAGGGAAATTGCTAACTTGATCTGGGCTGCAACTTAAGAGCATAAAATATTCCACAAGAGCATGGTAGGGCATGTGCATTTCAATGCATAAGGCATCATAGTAAGCCTAGTGTGAAAAGATGCAAGGAGGGTGACATACCAGACTTAGTAGCTATATGTAATACTTAAGACAGTCGAGGCCGAAGAGAATCCATTGAGCTAGGAGAAGCCCCTAGTTGAGGAGACGTCGTCGAGACAAAGCGAAGTTCAGCCGAGGCAAAAGTCATCAAGACCAAATGAACCACACCAAAGCCAAGCCATCGAGGCGTGTTGAAGCTCGCCGAGGTGAATCGATCGAGCTAGGAGAAGCCCCTACTCGAGGAGACACCATCAAGACCCAAGCCACTGTGTCACCCGAGGCAAGCACCCGCACCGAATCCTCACATCGCTCGGGTTGAACTCCCGCACTGACCGAGGCCAAGTCCTCGCAGCACCCAGGGGTATAGTCCCATGCCACCCAGGTTCGTAGTCCTGCGCTGAACTCACGCACCACCCAACGGGCGATCCCGCACTAGCCTAGGGCAAGTCCCGCAGCACCCAGGGTAGCTCTGGTGTCGCCCGTGCCGAACTCTCGCATCGGTCGATGACGATGATGAGGCCAACTCAGGCATCCTGGGGGAAGGCTTCGGTGAGGAGGCGCCCTCGGGCATCCCGAGAAAGATAGGGTGTGGATAGAGTCTCATACGCACTCGAAAGTGTAGAAGGCGCCTCTTAAGTTTATCGACCAGGGATGCATGGATCAGTTTCCCCCTGGAACACCCCTTCTAGCCTGAACTCTTCTTCCCCATTCTTGCTCTCTCTCACCTTATCTCTTCCTTTCTCCATTCCTCTCCTTTCCAAATCCTTCATTCTCTGGCCACCCCCTGCGCCTCCTTTCGGCCCAACCCCAGGCCACCGCCCTCCATGGCTTCGGTTGCTTGTGCCTTGGGTTTAGGCCCCCCTCCTGCTCACCGGCTTCGGTTCCCTGGTCGACCACCTCTGGCCTCCACTTGGTGTCACGCCTTGCTCCTCCAGGCCGTCACCCTTGGCTCCAACTTCCCAGCGTTGTCGCTTGCCTTCTTCGGCTCTGCCTCTGGCTCCCCTTACTCCGATCCGATCGAATCAATGGCCTAGCTCGCTTGTACCCTTGGGCCCAACCTCGACGCTGTCTTTCTACCGATCTCCTCTTTCCCCATCTTGCTTGCGGCTCGATTTGGCCACCAAGTAAGAGCGTCGAGAGGCCCCAAGGGAAGGCAGCGGCACCGGGAGGCCCCAGGGAAAGGTGGTGGCACCGGGAGGCCTCGGGGGAAGGCGACGGTGCCGAGAGGCCCTGGGGGAAGGCAGCGGCACTGGGAGACTTCGAGGGCAGGCGGCGGTGCTGAAGGTAGGATGGCCTAAGGGATGCAGTCCCGGGGTCTAGCACATCCGACAGAAGGATGACCCAAGGGAGGGGGCCCCAGTCTTGGCAATGGTGATAAAGGAACCCTAGGGAAGCGAGCCTAGGTTCGACGGTGCCAAAGGTAGGGCGACCTAGGGGATGCAATCCCGTAGTCAGGCACGAGCGACGGAAGGATGACCTAGGGGAGGGAGCCTCTGGTCTTGGCGGTGGCGATGAGGAACCCTAGGGAAGCAAGCCTGGGTCCGTCAGTGCTAAAGGTAGGGTAGCCCAGGGGATGCAATCCTGGGTCAGACGCAGCCGACAGAAGGATGACCCAGGGGAGGGGTCTTGGCAGTGGCGACGAGGAACCCCAAGGAAGCGAGCCCAGGTCCGACGGTGTCGAAGGTAGGCCGGCCCAAGGGATGCAATCCCGGGGTTAGGCATAGCCGACGAAAGGATGACCCGGGGGAGGGAACCCTTGGTCTTGACGGTGGCGACAAGGAACCCCGGGGAAGCTAGCCTAGGTCTAACGGTGCCAAAGGTAGGACGGCCCCAGGGGATGCAATCCTAGGGTTAGGCACGGCCAACAGAAGGATGCCTCGAGGGAGGGAGCCCCTAGTCTTGGTGACAGCGACAAGGACCTTGGGCAGAGAGGCGCGACACAGCAAAGAAGGCATTCGGGCTATCCGAGGTGAGGACCCCGGGCAGAGAGCGCGGCACGACGTAAGGTCCCCCGGGCAGCCCGGGGGTGGGGTGGCAGCGCAAGGCTCAGGCCAACCCCAGGAACAGCGGATCCCTGATGGAAGTGCGGTGTCAAAGGGAGGATGACCTCAGAAGGCAAACCTAGGGTGGACAGGCAGAGGTAGTCCTAGTGTTGGCCGGGCGGAGGCGCAGACCAGGGTGGCCGGATGGAGGCGACATCGGGGTGGCTTGGTTGAGGCGACGCAGGTGCAGCCAGTGGTGGTGTGGCCCGAGGTGAGGACGAAGTCCCGGGGGCATCCCGAGGGAAGACCCAGGGGCGTTCGGGGGTTCAGCGCCCAGTGCAAGGGCGAAATCCTAGGGCACCCAGGGAGAAGGCCAGGGGCATTCAGGGGTTGACGGCCCGAGGCGAGGGCAAAGTCCCAGGGAAGACCCAAGAGACGGCTGAAGAGGGGGACGCGGATGAAGCCAGGGTGACAAAGTGGCAAACGAGGCCAGGGCCACGCGCCCGGATAAAGGCCAAAGCACATTGTCCGGGCAAAGGCACTCCCAGGCGATCCCAGACAGAGCGAGGCGTGGACCCTTGGGCGCCTCGGGTGGTGCGATTTGAAGGGTGAGATCCCAGAGAGCCCAGGGTGAAGCCTTAGGGGAGCTCTAGGGTGGCGTGTGCGAAGGGCAAACCCGAGGTGAGGTCGAAGCAGTGCGCATGGAGGGAAAACCCGAGGTAAGGTCGGGTCAGCGTGCGCAGAGGGCAAACCCTAGGGAGAGGCCAAGGCGAGGCCAGGTTCTCAAAGCCACCCGCCCCGTGAGGGAGTTCGGGACATCCCAAACTCGCCCAGCGATCTTTCGTGCCTTCACCTTCCTAAGCAACATGGCTTCTCATTCAAGTCCCCATGGACAGCGCCAACTATCGTCAGTACGAGTTCGGACAACAAACTTGTAGGCGCTTCCGGTCAGATACGAAGACCGCGGTGGGTGCGAAGGGATTCAAGAGAAGCACACAACCCTGAGGTCCTTGCAGAGGGCCTCCTCCCTCCCCCCAAGTGTATTTCATATTAGTGTTCTAGGCTTACAAAATGGCATCCTCTCTCCCATTACAAGGGTCCTATTAATAAGGGGAGAGGCGGTGGCTTGCATAGTTACAACTTTGCCCTTAAGGTTTGGCCTACTCCTAGGGCAATTCGGTCATATGCTCCACATTGGCCCCGCTAGGTCCAGGCCCCCAGCGATGGTTCGGGGTTGGCATGGGGTCCCCCTAGGCACAGTCTCGCATACTTCACCCAGGGTTGGCCCGGGGTCCTCCCAAGGACGGTCTTGCATACTTCGCCCGAGGTTTACCTAGGCGTCCTCCCTAGGACAATCTTACGTACTTTACCCGGGGTTGGCCCCAGACCCTCCTAGGGTCAATCCCGCATACCTCACCCAGGGTTGGCCCTAGACCCTTGTAGGGTTGATCTCGCGTGCTCCGCTCGATGTTGGCCCAGGGTCCTCCTAGGGACGGTCTTGCATACTTCGGCTGGGGTTGATCCGGGCATCCTCCCAGAGATGGTCTTGCATACTCCACCCGGGGTTGGCCTGGGGTCCTCCCAGGGACGTCTTGCGTACTTTGCCCAGGGTTAGCCCCGGACCCACCTAGGGTCGATCCCACATACTCTGCCTGAGTTTGGCCCTAGACCCTCGTAGGGTCGATCCCGCATACTCCACCCGAGATTGGCCCCAGACTTGGCTCAGGGTAGACCTTCCAACAGGCACCGTCACTCTGAGGTGGTTGTGGGCCCGAGATAGCATGGGGACCCTCCCCCAACAAACTTGAACTTATAAATAAGAGCATAAGAACATCGAATGATAAATAATTCCCATGACAAGCTTAAAAAGGATATCATGTGTAATGCAACAACAATAGCAGAGATATCAAATAAGAAAAAATATAAAGTTTCTTACAGGAAATTGAGGGAGAAGAACATACGACCATCATTTGGGACTTGGCCTGAGCAAGTTGCTAATTAGCGAGCCGTAGCTTCTGCAGCTCCATTCGACTCAAAACTCTATGATCTTGCTACATTGATCCCTAATTAATAAATAGACAAAACACACGGCATTCTATATCTCAGTTCATTTTCTCATTCAAAATTCAAATTGGAATGGCATAATGGCATTCAAATTTCAATTCATTTTCTCATTCAAAATTCAGATTCAATATTTCAATTCATTTTCTCATTCGAAATTTAGATCAGGGTTGCATTGTATCATCCCAAATTCTAGGGAATTCAAAATAAGGGAAATTTAAAAATTTTGCATACATCTTATTTCATTGGCTTTTGTTGGAGTTTCTTTGGAAAAAAAAGTTGCAAACATAAATTTTTGGAAAAGAATATTACAATCGATAGAATTCAAATTAAATTCAAAATCAAATCTGAAAAGATGATCCAGAAAGTAGCCTAGGGGAATTTACAATAGAGACCAGTTCAAAAACTAAAAAATAAGTTTATAGTAGAGACCAGTTCAAAAGCTAAAAAAACAAGTTCATGGCACTAGAATGAAAATTTGAACACTTTTTAACATGTTCCTCAAATTTCTCAAATCAAAATAATGCATGTTACACAAAACATAGATATTCAAAGATTTTTAGAGAACAATTTAAGTCAGATAATATTTCAAAAAAATTACACAATAATACACACTTTGTCAAGAGCCTCATAAAAAATTTTATAATTTTTTGGGCTCATTAACATATTTAAAAATTTCGCAAAACTGTCAGCTAAACCAAATACGCTTTCTTCACTTAGCCCTTTCCGCTTACATTTCACGAAGATGTATTTTGAAAAGTCGCCTTCTCTTTATCCATTGTCATTGCTGTCATGCATACGTTCCTCATACGCCTTAAGATGACCGATGACCTCCTCCATGGTCATTGTTTTTGTAACATCCCAAAAATTTGAAATCTGAAATTGTAAAGCTTTTGAATTATTTTTGTAATATATTTTATTGAATTTGGAGTTTATGATATTTTTCTGAGAATTTGGTTGAAGTTCCAAAGAGTTAAAAGGAGCAAGAAGAAACAAACATATTTAATTAATAGAGAATCAATATTCAAAATGCGAATCTTAAAAGATGGTCCAGTATAAGGAGAAAGAAACCTGAGTTAAAAATATAAAATATCATTTCTGAAAATAATGGCACATTAATAATAATAGAAGCTCTCATTTAATATCTGAAAATTTAAAGCTTAAATTCCAAATGTCCTACAAAAATCAGTAATCATAAATATGAAATTAAAATTCAGAATCCCAATCCTCAGGTTTTTCCCCTCCTTTTCTCTCTTCCATGTGGGCCACCCCATTTCCTCTCTCTGCTTTCTCTCTCTCCCCCGTCTCCTTTCGCTGTCGCGCGGGACCGCCCCCTCCCTCTCTCCTTTTTCCTTCCTTCCCCGAGCGCTCGCGCCACCTCTCCTCTTTTCTCTGCGTCGCGCAGCTCCTCCTCGCCCCGTGGCATCCACAAGTTCATCAATCCATCCTCTCCCTCTCCCAAGCCAAGAACTCACACCCTACATGCTTCTTGGAGAGGAAAAACACACGAACACAACACAGAGAGAGGAGACAAACAACACAGAGCCTCTGTCTCTCCCAACAACTCCTCACCAACTAAAGCCTAAAGCCAAAGCAACTCTCTAAAGCCCATTTTGACTAAAGCAAACCCTAATAACCCCTTGCATGCATTGAATCCATGCAGCCATAAGGAGACATCCCCTCCTTATATAGGCTCCGCCTAACGTGTCTCCAACCCGTTATGCCCACTAAACCCGAACGGAACCGCTTCCACCCGTGCAGCTTTGTGTTTTTACCGAAACACCCCTCCTGCACCTTCCGAGAAGCTTCCGCGTTCCTTGTTGTCCAAGCCTCGCAACCACCTCGAGTCTCCACCGTCTTCGACACATCCTGACCGTTCTGACCTCAGTGCCACCTGCACCTAATCCGGTCACCTCGTGTCTCGCCACGACTCTGCCTCGATGTCCTGCAGCCATCGCAGACAAGAAACACATCAAATAGCACCGCTCGACTCATGAAAGCATAAATAGCATCAATGAATCTCATTAAGCATGAAATAGCCCAAACCTGTTAAATCAACAGAATATGCAATCTAACCACTTTGACCAGATTTGACCAAGTCCGACCGAAGCCGATTGCACCGCGCAACGACATGGTCCGAACCACTCAAACCAAACTCGACTTTCCTATATCGATGTCAATTACTCATCACACTCATGGGGTCATAACCACATGGTCTCTCAGCCTTCCTGGTTGTCCGCGCCGCACCCCTGGTCCTTGGTGCCGCCCAACAACTCATCGCCTGGAGCCGTCTGCTTCGCCCACGCCTCAAGGTCTGAATAGGCATACTTCGCCGAGTTGGAGTCGGTGGCCGTTGCACTTTCGGCTCCAGCAGGGTTGATGGGAGCGGCGGCCGCTGGGCTGGCTACGGCCGCGGGGACCGGGCCCTCCGCTGGGGGGTGACCCCTCCCTCTTGTCGTCGTAGTCTCGGTGGCGAGCCCGACCCGAGGTTGGAATGGCGTGCTCCAGCACGGGAATGCCCAGAGCCTTGCACACCCAGTTTATCCACCCCAGCTTCGCCTCCTCGATCACGGCTTCACGTAGGCTATGCTCCTTGGCCGCGTACGGCCCGAAGTACACGACCACCGCACGCTCCGTGTCCTCCAGGAGAAACCCTACAATCAAGGCGAAGCAAAGTCAAAAAAGAAAAAAGAAAAAAAAAGGGGGGAGACCTTCAGTGCAAAACTTACAAGGGTTGGAGGGCCTCGGCAGCGAGGACATGGACGGCCGGACACTGTCGCGCTGGAGGCCCCCAGGCTGGACGTGCCATCGCATGGCAAGTGGTGCCACACCGTACATGACGAACTCCTCGGTGAGGTCACGCATGTTGAATCAGAAGGTGATCCCCACAAGCCTCCACGCTCTCCGCTTGTCCTCGTCGTCGATCATCACACTTGGCGAGGTGTTGAACGACATTGGCTGGCCTGTGCACTCGAGGCCGCTGCCACTCGCCACACGGAGGTAGAACCACCGCCTCATCCAGTTAGATTCCCACTTTGTCCGGGTGGAGTTGGTAGGTAAGATCTTCAAGCGATGGCTCGCACCTACTAGCGCGTATTCCACCTCGGTCGATGACGATCGTCCGGATGAGGCGCCACAGCCGGCCCGGGTAACACATTCTTTGCTGTGAGCCATTGTCCTTCAGGAGCTAAACGGCAAGAAATACAGCGCCTGTGCCAAATAGCGGCAGCAAAGGAGGTGAGAGCACAGTGCGTAAGTCAAAGAGAGTAAGGGAACAGGAGGCAAGTGAAGGAGAGCGCCGGCGCGGTACCAAAGGGGTATATAAAGCCCCTGCACCTCCCACACCGCCGGTAAGCCAAACCACTCGCGTCCCCCACAATCGGGAAACGCAATTGGCGGAAGCCCAACCATCCGCCTCCCCACGATCGAGAAGCACGACCGGTGGAGGCCAAAGACGTGCTGTCGCCCGGCAGCCTGACAGCACACGTTGTGCCAATCACGTCTCGCCGCATGGCCTGATTTCTTGGGAAGGGACGGGCGACCGCGATCGTGCGGACGCTTGATAACGTACGACGTGCCAATCACATGTACGACACGTCCTGCCCCACTCAAAAAAAGCGCGTGGCTGCAGCTGGGCCGCTGCTCACACCACAAGACGCGCCGGTCGCATACCGCCATGTCGTGCAGTCCCCGCTGCACACCGGGCGTCATTGAAGCACCATCACTGAGCCACGAGCAACTTGGCTGCGCCTCGACTTCGAGTCTGTACAGCAAATTCGGAGTCCACCCCAACTTCAGGCCCGTGTGACGACTCCGGAGACCCCTTCGACTCCGTGTCCAAGGATCGAGTTGGCCCTCCGATTCGGCCTCGTATACGAGGGACGACTCCGTATCCCGCTTCGCCTGCGTGTCCACGAAGCGAAGTTGGATACAGACTCGGCTTCGTCTTGATGGACTGGCTCTGACAGGGGCGAGTGAAGGAGAATGCCAGCGTGGTACGGAAGTGGCATATAAAGCCCCCTCGCCTTCCAAGATCGGGAAGTGCCAACCGGCATAAATTCAACCATCCGCTTTCCCCACGATCGGGAAGCGCGACCGCTAATCTACGATAAGTTTTGATCGAACCCAAAAATAGACCTCCTTCAGTTCATCAGCGTTCTCTGACCGCATCGATTGGCACTAACCCTGCTATAAAATAGTGCTTTCAGAGAATGCAGATGAACCGAGGCAGACCTATTTTTGAGAACAAGATCATCCCAGCCACACCCGGCTACGCATCACACACAAGAACACAGTGCACCCGAGTAGGAAGCAACGAAGCGAATAGCTGGTGTAGAAGGATGACGCTGCGGTGGTAGCGGTGTATATATAACCATCTCCCCCCGGTGGGGAAGTGCAACCGGCGGTAGCGCCAACCGGCAGAAGTTCAACTAGCAGGAGGTGCAGCGTCCGCGGTGGAGTGTGCGCACGACGCCTTACACCTCATGACGCGCCAATCATGCCCTGCCATACGTCCGCTCCCTTGGGAACGAACGCATAACCGCAGTTGTGCGGCCGCATGACATGGTCCACCTTCCATCGCACACCAGTGGTCGGCGCGATTCTCGGGGCCATTAAGGCATTGTCGGTAGGTCACTAGCCAGTCACTCCGGCTTCAACTTCGACGTCGACTCCGGCCCCGTGGAATGACTACGGCTTCGACTTCAACATCAACTCCGCCTCCGCGGACCAACTCCGACTTCGAAGTTCGTTTTACCATCGGTAGTCGTGTGGTCACTGACAGCCCACGACTCGCCAATCGCGTCTTGCCACGCGTCCTCTCTCTCGGGAAGGAACGCACGACCACAGCCGTGCGACCGCTTGACATCTCAGAGTCGGCGTGATCCTCGGCGCTATCAAGACATCGTCTTCGGGCTACGAGCCATCGGGCCGTACGTCAACTTTGCGTCTACAGGACAACCTTGGAAATCACCTCGGTGACGTGTCCGCTTCAGACTCGTCTCTGCAGGATGAGCCTGGTTTCGGCTCTGACCTCACGCACGTGGGCAGACCTGCCCCGCGCATTGACAACATGTCTGCAAGGTGAGCCCGACCTCGCCTCGGCTTCAACTCGGTGGGGCAGCTCCGCTAGCAACTTCGACTCCGCGGCTGAAGGACTTCGCGGCCGGAGACAGCTTCGGCAACCAGTTTGACCCCGCATCCTTGATGCGAGGCTGGGTCGCGCCGGTAAATGCATCTCTGCCCAAGATCACAGAAGGTCACAAGCCGCAGGGACGGAGGGGGCCAAATGGTTTAGCAACATGGCTTCGGCCTGTGAAGCCCTTCACCATGAGAGGCTCCTGTTGTAGGGGTGACCCCATCTAAGCCCAGTCGGCCTGTTAGAAGGTTGTAAATCCTAAAATGGGACATATGTAATGACATAAATGCCCTTGTGAGGGATACTTGGGTGTAAGGACAAAATTGTAAAATGCTCCCCATGTGAATATATAAAGCTGTCCTGGGCATGGGGAAACCCTAAGCATTGGTCACCTAACATCTTCACTACCATACTCTCATCTCTATGTTTGGTCTGTAACCACAACACTATGAATTTTCAAGTTCAATTCTATGTACATAGGGAGGGGAAAATGGAAAATCCCCTGCAAAATAAGTTGAAAAGGAGGGAAAAAAATCAAAACTCACTATTCTAATTCATTTTAATGGGATGTTTTCTTTTCTATGGCATCATGCCATGTCCTCGACGCTTCATCCCCGACAATAAGAATGTTTTTGGCTTATCATCAACACAAGCTGGAACAAAATGAACAGACATATTGTAAGGCGGTATCTTTGATTCCCACATAACTAGTTTAAAGACGCCCTTCAGTCGAAGTGTAGGATCTCCTATCAGGTCTCCAAATGTCACTTTAGGTAGTTCCCTCTCAGAAACATTAGTTGCACTACGGTAAGGTAGAAGCTGGAGTGGAGCAGCAGCAGCAGCATATGCAATTTCTACTGGATGATCTCTTCCGAAAAGTGTTTTCGGCTGCTCACCAAACAACTCAAAGTTTCTCTGAACCATGCTCCTGCACATTTTCATTATGCAAAGCCAGAATTGGATGTTAACATTCTTCCTCAACACATCAGCGACCGTGTATACTCCCACAATCGACCCTCCCAATTGCGGTTCAAACTCTCTAATCATCGATACTAAAGATGGATGGTCGACCGTGTTCTCGCTTCCAAATGCGAGTGTCTTGAACAGGTAGCTTAACTCCTCATCTGAAAGCCTATTGAGATGAATTGGCTTTACGGTTCCAAACCTCACAAATTTTTCGAGCCTACTAATAATTACCACCTTACTTCCTCGACACATTGATGACATGTATGAATAAAACCTTTCCCAGTCTTTCTCATCAACATCTGAAACAAACTCAACAACTGCTAATGTTCTCTCGGAGATGGGCTTCTCGTGGTCGACTATTTCCCAAAAGTTATCTCCACTTAAGTGTAAAACCGACGAGAAGTGCGTGCGAACCCTTTCATCGCTGCACGCATGCGCGACCAGAGTTTTCTTCCCAACCACACGACCGCAGAGTGTACCTCTTTCTCTGCGCCCTCCTTGAGTTGGCTGCACTTGAACGTATCCAACACATGGTATCTCCGGTACATGGTCTCTGCAATCATCTTCAACTGTCTCAGCATGCCACCGTTGGTGATGTATCGCCCGTCCGCCTCCTCGACGACCGTGTGAACTCACAGCAGGAGTCGCTGCAACCTCTCCTCCTTCTTGTTGTCCAAGGGGGCACGCTCTGAGTACCTCTTCACCAGAAGGGAGATGAACCGGCTGAGAATTTCACCTGCAACTGCAGATATGGCAACCTCCATCTCGCACAACCTGATGAGCCCGAGAATTGAATGAAGTGCCCTGGGGATATTACAGGCGTATGACAATAGAAGAACTAGTTCCTCCTAGCTTATTAGCTGTTGTTTCACCTTATAGTGACCAGATTTTGGGTCCGCTTCAAATGATTTTAGCTTCTAGTTTATTTTAGCTTTCGATTTATTTAAGTCAGAAGGTACTTAAACGCGTCGTCTATTAATTTCAGTTTACTTTAGTTTTCTTAGCTTTTTAACTTTTCTTTTGTCTTTTAGTCCTTTCCATTGTCCTAGACAATTTAATGGTGTTTTACCTTTTTCTCTATTATTTATTTTTCTCAAAAACTAATAACTACTATAATTTAATTTCAATTATCATTACTATTATAAAAGAATGAGTTGGTGATTGTACGTCCATTCTCCTCCAACCGCTCTATTGACTCAACTTCTCACTATTCTCCATTTTCCAACCGATCAGAACAACTATCTTCTATAGCACGATTCTCTATATATTCAATGAGTTCCATTGCAACGCACGAGTATGTAACTAGTAATTCAAAAGACATAGTCAGAAGTTTTAAGTCATGAGTCAGTTGGAGTGAGGCATTGGTCGTATTATCCTACCATTTTCTTTTGTGAGGGTGATAGTTGGAGTGAGGCATTGGTCGTATTATCCGACCATTTTCTTTTGTGAGGGTGAAATAATTAATTTAATATACCTGCAGGCTAGGCCAGGTGTTGCCAATGCTACGAAGCTTGAAGACCAGGTCAGGAACGGTGGACAAATTCAATATGGAAACGGATTAGCTTATACCGCAAGTATTAATAACTAGCCTCGTAGGCACGGCGGCACGCCGCGCCAGCCACCGTGTGTACCAAAGTAAAAGAGGCGATAATTCGTGGTGAGTTTTACAAAAAAATTCGAGGGCAAATGTGTATTTCCGAAAAAGTTGAAGGTGTTTTTTGGAAAAAAATCGAGGACCTGTACGTAAATAAATGGGCTTGTACGTAAATAAACGGGGACCCGTACGTAATTTAGGAAAACGCGGGGCACAATCCTGCAAAGTGGAGGGGTAAAAAAATTTTCCAAGGACCTGTTCGTGAGGAAAAAGGACCTATACGTAATTTCCAAAAACCAGAGGGAAATCGCCTCCCCCGGCCGTACGCGAATCCGGGCGCCACGCGCCGGCCGAGGGAGCGGTGGGCGCTGACGTGGGGGGGCTCCCCTGCGCGGAACCGCCCGGCTTTGTATCGCTTGCGATTTGTAGAAGGTGGGCGTCTCCATCTCACGCGCGCAGCACCAGGTGTCGCCGCCGAGTGGGCACCGGCGGCTCTGGGCTCAGTGGTCTCCTTGGTCCCTTGCCGTGCGGTATGACAACCACTTGTTGACTTTTTCTGTCTCTTTGAAATAGTTTCAGATTCTGATTTTTAAAATTAGAAGTTACTTGAAACGATTCGCTTCTTAATTTCAGTATTTTTGGGTTTTTGATTTTTTTTTCTTAGTCATTTGCGTTATTCTAAAAGATATATGATGTTTTTTTTAAATTTTCTCAAATTTTTATTTTTTTAATTTAAAAAGATAACAATCGCTCTACTGTAACTGAAACATGGCTTTTAAGTCGTTTGGAGCCCTACCAAATTTCTCTTCAGACTCCAAACATCCGCATTTAACTGGGTGACACCGATGCGTACTGAATTGCATTCTAACACTACAAAGTGTTGAGGAACCGTCGCTGGCGACCAGTCCGATCGATTCCTCTACTTAGAACAAAACGAATCAATCACAGAAGACGGAATAATAGATTGAAAACACACAGTGAGGTAGAGAGAACTCCTGATCTTTCTTTATTAATTTCTGATTGCATTTGTAAAAAATATGCTGGTACGGCTCCCTATTTATAGTCTATGATGAGGTGCCCACCATGGGCCTAGGCTGCTAGCGCAGGCCCATGCTTCCTAACACAAAGGACTGATTTGCTACCATATGTAGCGCACTCCCATTACAAAATAATAATGCAACTACGAATAAGTTCAATGTCCTCATCATTTGCCACCGTCGTCTATGAACTTCACTTCACCTCTGCAAGTGCGTGTTGTGCTCAGCATTGGTGCCGCCCGGTACCCACTCTTTCCCAGCCCTACCCCAATCGCTCCAGGCGGGCAGAAAGGGGATGGACCAGCCACCGGTTAGTCACCACCGCCGCTCTTCCTCATCTAACACACCACCGATTTGGCAGCTCCCACTACTACAGAAAGCCTAATACTAGACGACCAATCACAGACGGTTTCTGTGACCGACACTAACACAGACAGTTTTAATTTGGACACCGTCTGTGTTGGTGGCGTCAGAGAAAATGAGTATCACAGACGATTCTTACCAATGAACCGTCTGTGATACTTTAGTATCACGGACGGTTTTTATTAAAAATCGTCTGTGATAATCTGGAATTATCATAGACGGTTTTTTATTAAAAACTGTCTGTGTTGTGTAGACTATCATAGACAGTTTTTGTTAAGAACCGTCTGTGAATGTTCACAGACGGTTTTTAACAAGAACCGTCTGTGATGTCCCGTTTGTAACAACTATTTGTGATTTTCTGTACATGATCAGAGGTTAATATATAAGTACACATTGCTTCTAATAACTTAACTACAGAACTACTGAGACAAGAGATCACAAATTAAAGGCAATTTTATTAATTTTAATTCGAGGCAAATTTATTACAAAAGTCGCACAGATAAAGAGCTTCCCAGATTGTAATCTTCTGGGCTTCGTACGCTTCTTCTTCGACTTTGGGACTTGGAGGATCAGCCGCTGAGATCTCGAACGTCGTTAAGATTGTCCTTGTCCTTAGCACTTCCTCCTCCAGCCTGGGCAAATGATCAGTAGCATAGCTCATAATCTCGTAGAGGATAGCATTATAAGATTCCTCAGAATCTGTTGTTTCTGCTTGATCGGCAATGCTATCCATCAGTCTCTCCAATGCCTGTAGAGTTTCTTCCGCTTTGTGCATATTGTGGAGAAGAACCAGGGTGAGGGCTGTTTCCCTTTCTCGAGCGGCAGCAAGACGCCTCCGTCGACGGCGGATGATCAGGTCGAGCTGACGGATGTGTGTGGAGAAGCTGCTCTAGATGTACATTGATGGCCGCCTGTGTAAGGTTCCGGCCAAACAACTCTTGATGAACAGATGAGAGGAAGGAGATGATCACAAGAATAGTAGAAGCCGCCATATTGTACGTACGTAGAAGAGACCTGGATTAGGTGCGCATATTTAACCTTTAGCACAGACGGTTCATATACCAAACATTAATGATATAGACGCTTCGTATGACAATCGAGATATGTTTAGACGATCGAAACACGAGAGATACGTTCTGACTTTGCATTATCACAGACGGGTTTTTAATAAAAAACCGTCTGTGATAATGGCGCTAGCCATTTATTGCGCTGCTCAGAAACGCATCTGTCTTCATTTTGATCCAGATCTAGCCAGTGCTGCACGCTTTCGCTCAGGAGGCAAGTTAGGCGATTTCAGGCCAATTAATTTGGTGGGAGGAGGCAGAGATTGAGCTTTGAAGATTCATACTTTCCTGGTTACTCTAGATATTGTAACATCCCAAATTTGGCTTTCTGGAAAAATTTAAATTCAAATTAATTATTTTAAGGTAATTGGATTTTACTTGGCTTTTATTTGATCTTCTGGATTTTCTGGAATTTAAAACCTATTTTTAGAATTTAAAAAGTAATTTAAAATATAAAAATTAAATATCGACAGTAGTTGGAGATAATTGTATTAAGTCCAAAATATCTCCAGGAGCTTCTGTGAATTTTTCTGGAATTTTTGGAGGTATTTTCATATTTTTCTGAGGCCTAAAGAATTTCATAGCCATTTCTGTAAATAAAAAAAATCAATTCCTAAAATAATAAAAATCCAAATCCTTCCCTCCGGCCGACGCGTGGACGGCCCAGATCCGCCCACGTCGCCGCTCGGACGATCCAGGCCGCACCTCCCTCTCCCTCGCTGTCTAGCGGGCCCGGCCCAGCCAGCCCCGCCTTCCCCTCCTCCTTGGGCGACGCGTGGCCGCCCGATCCGCCGTCCGCCTTGCGCCCGCGCTTGCCGCCCGATCCCCTCTCTTCCCTGCGTGGCGCCATCCTGGCCGCGCGCACTCCGTTCTCCCGCTGCGCGTGGACCCCGCGGGTCAGACCGTCTTCCCCACCGCGCCGCCCCATTCCTTTCTTCTCTCCCCGCTTTCCTTCTTGGCGCCGGCGACCAATCCGAGCCGGATCCGGCCTTGCCTTCCCTGCCTCTCCCCGGTTTTGGCAACCCTGAGCCCCGCCGGGAAACAAATCCCCGATCTCCGCACCTCCCTTCCTTCCCTGCCTCCCCTTTCCCGTTTCTCCCCTTTCCTTCCTTTTCCGGCCGCCAGCACCGGCGAGCGATTGCCGCTCCCCTGCTCCCCCTGCGCCCCTATAAAAGCCCCCCCTCGGTTCGTCTCCCTCCGCCCAACACCCAGACACGCTCCACCTTCCTTCCCGAGCACCAAAGCGCCCCGCCGTCGAGCTTCCTCTTCCCCGAGCTTCGCCGCACTCCGACGAGCAATCCTCGCCGCCTCGGACCTCCCCGGAGGCCGCCACCGCCACTCCGAGCACCCCCGTGCCCGGGCGAACTTCCCCGACACCTCGGCCACCTCTCCCCGTCGCCGGAGCGTCGTCTCACCAGAGCACCCGAGCTCGCTCCACCGTCTATTCGCCGCCGGCCATCCCTGCTCGTCCCCAAGCCTCTCCAACCCCACCTTCAGAACCGCCTTCGCTCCAGGGACGCGTTTTGGAACTCCACCGAACCTCCCCGGCCACCTCTCGCCGCCGACACCGTCGCCTCCGTCGCTGCTGCCCGACTCCCACTCCAGCAGGTACCTTAAGAGGGTTACCTACCCTTTATGGGTAGGCAACGCCTCCCCGCCCGACTGGTTACCAGCGCTATTCCCTTCCCCCTCCGGCTCCCTCGGCGTGCGTTCGAGCCCTCGGCTCCGCACGCTGAGGTTGAGTCATTTCTTTTAATCGCGCGCTGACATGCGGGCCCCGCTTGCCAGCTGCTCTCGTCTGTGAGCTGACTGACAGTTGGGCCCCGTAGGTCAGTCCTCCCCACTGACACCTGGGCCATGGTCCATGGGGTCCCACGCGTCAGATGCAGGGCCAGTGGGCTCACTGTTCAGTGGGTCCCACCTGTCAGAAATAAAAATAAAAGATTAAAATTTAAATATTCCAATGGGCCCCGCCTGTCAGAAATTTTCTAATTTCTGGATTTATTCAAACTGAAAACTTTAAACAAGCATAACTTTCTCATTTTAACTCCAAATTGAGCCATTCAAATTTCTAAATTCATCTAAAATAATAATCTATCCAAATATGGCCTCTATTTGAGTTTTTTAGTTTATTTGATTTTTTGTTTGTATTTATTTATTTTATTGCTTCGTCTTTTCCCGCGTAGATTCCAACGTTGTCGACGATCTCTCCACTTCGCAGCAGGAAGACCCAGGGACACTGCAAGAAGACAAGTCTCCTTTGATCATATTGGACCTATGATTTTGAAATGTTTTACTTATTTTAAATTATGTGCATTGCTATTTACATAAAACATTAGTTCAAATCTTAAGGTAATAGTTAATCCAACCTTGTTATGCCCTCACTTGAAGTTGATTGCCATGTACCTTTGCAACCCTAGAAATTCCTTTGACTCATTAATGAGAGTAATATATTTAATTGTTGAATGGTATAACAATGCTTAGCTATGCTATTGAATATCTCATAAATCTTGCAAATGAGAAATTATGAATTATTGTAATACCCTTGTGTTTCTAAAGTCTAGTGGTGATTGGAGTTGTCACTAATCCTTTAAAAATAAAACAAAATGTGGAAATTGGTTTAGATTAGGGTGGATGGTTGGTTTGGATTGGTGCAGAAAGCACGAGATCTTGTAAAGTGTATGTTCCACCCTAGTCAACTAAGGACCGACGCTTGTGTTTGTCCAAACTGAGCATTAACCGTACAACCACAAGTCTATATGGGTACGACCTAGCTGACTAACTTATGATAGTCTAGTTTAGGTGCCACCAGTGGAAAGTGGGTGCCAGGGATTTACTGGTTATTCACAGTGAGGGACAGGGATTTACTGTACTCATTTGGCGCAAGAGGGGGCTTCGGTTCGGGCAGTTAGCCTACCTGCGGTGAAACCTCAGCGGGTGGTATCTAGCTAGATTAGAGTAAGGTAAAGGCTTTGTGATATTTTATCTGGGTCTCATGCCAAAGGAAGCGTGTTGACTTTTAGGATAATTTATCTCTTGTGGGTAAAGTTGTACAACCTCTGCAGAGTGTAAAACTATTCGAATAGCCATGCCCACGGTCAAGGGCGGGCAAGGAATGCATTCACATGGTAGATTTCTGGTTCTGGTTTTAAAATCAAAGTTTTTGTATTCCCAGAGTGGTGGGAACTCTCGGAAGGGTATCCTGGCGGTTGGAGCCAGAGAGGGTGGATGTAACCCGCAGTAATTAACTTGATCAAATTGGTTAGCTAGTGTTGGTAGTTGGAACCTTCACTAGAAAGTTAATGATAGTTCTGTTAAAACCTCTACTTTATTAGCTTGATGCCTTCGAAAATAATTAGTAGTAATTGAATTTAAAATGTTGCTTTGTGCAAAAGAACCATATAGCCCTTCTTTGTCAAGCCTTGCATCTATTGCATTTTCCCAAGACTTGCGGAGTACTTTATGTACTCACATGCTACACTCAAAAACAATACTCAGAGGAAGTCGAAGCTCAAGAAGGTGACTACGACTACTGCTTCGCTTGCGGCTATGATGGATTCTTTCCGGAGGAGTAGGTCACGCTACCCCACTCAATTGCCTGTGGCGTATTGATGGGTCGTCATCGAGTTTATCTTTTGCTTCCGCTTTATTTATTTATTTTAGGTGTGCGAGGTCATGAAAACTCAATTGTAATAATGAGACCTTTCGGTCAGTACTATTAAATATTGTAATAAATCGTTGATGGTGATGTTTTCCATTCTGTTTAACTGTGTGCACTAGCTTTGATCTGGGACTAGTGCAGTAATACACAGAGGGTCCGGGTTTGGAAATCCGGGGTCCCGACAGAGATGGTATCAGAGCCAATTTGACTGTAGGACGTGACCTAGATTAGGAATGGCAAAACCTTAAGGATTAATCTTTGTAAAAAGAATATATTAAAATATATAAGCTTCCTTGCTTATACTCTCTTCTTACTTAGTATCTCGTTCTTGTCTCTAAAATTCCTTGTTAAAATCTTTTTACTAATCTTCTCTTTTATTTCAACTCTGTAGATGGCCGGTTCAACCTCCGCTGCCCCGTGGGACTTTTACTCTCATGGTGAAGATGTTGGAGCCTTCGCTAGCCTCCTTCGTCAGCTTATGCAGTGTTTGGAGTACCGTCAGCCGCCCATTTTCAGGGGGCGAAAGACGCGGATCCTGGATCGAGACTCTTGGACGATGGAGGTATTCCTGTATGCACAGGAAGGGGAATTCAACTCCCACACCTACCCCATCAAGCATCCTCGGTCCCGCTGCTTTGATGCTGTCCAGGATGCGGCACGCCTCGCCATAGATGAGTTGTGCCACCTGCACAAGGATGAAGTGCACCAATCCCCTTTTTGCTTCTTCATCAACCCTGGAGCAGGACAGAGGTATCCAAATCCCTTTGACATTCCAGCTGACAATCCTCGACTGTCGCACCAGGTGCAGCTCACGCAGGCAATGGCAGTCACTTATGCTAGAGCCTTGGAGGAGATTGGACAGCTACGGATGCTTCTCACTTCCAGCTATCAGCATTCCGACACTCTTCGAGCACAGCTTCTCCACAGCCAGGCAGCAGAGTTCAAGCTGGGACATCTCAAGGGTACAGTTGACTACACGCCGTCTTCTCCTACACCAGCCGCCGTTCCCGCCAGCTAGGCGCCAGTTCGACTTTCGGGACTTCGCACCAGCCTCACAGCAAGCAAGAAGGTGCAACGCCCCAGTCCGCCGCCCGTCATCACCCTCAAGAAGCGCAAGCCTTCTCGTTCCCGCTCGCGTTCGACTGCCTCAAGTCGTAACCGTCCCAGTGCTTCAGCTGCTTGTGATTGTTCACGACATCACGTGAATGAGCGTGAGGAACCAGAGGAGGAGCCAGAAGAAGAACCAGAAGAGGACCCTGCAGAGCGCATCATTGGAGAGGATTAGTAGTCTTTAGAGTCAGTAGTGCCCAAATAATGTCCACGTTATTAGAACGTTTTTATTATGCTTGGTGTGCTAGATGGACTGTACCAAGCCTAAGTGCACTGTGGTACAGCCATTCTTAAAACTACGTTGATTTCAATATAAGATCTTTTGCTAAGTTGATTGTGTGCTTCTTTCTTGAGTGTTGGTTTGGGATGTGGTTTAGTTTCCCCTAAAAGTCTCTTACTTTTGCTATTTCCCTCTTACCTTCTGCTAACCTGGAACCGCTTCAGATGGTGAACACAAGGAGCAACCCTGGCAACAGCCATGACGCCAATCAGTCAGAGAACAACATTCCACCACCTCCTGCTCAGGCCCCCAGCTTAGAACAGATGATGGCCATGCAACTGCAGCTTCTTCAAGCCCTAGCTCAAAACCAAGTGCAGCAAGCTCCACAGGCACCCAACCAAGCTCCCTAGTCTAAGTTGGGAGAATTCATGAGAACAAGGCCTCCTACCTTTGCTGGGTCAGTGGATCCCTTGGAGGCAGATGATTGGATCAAGGATGTGGAAAGGAAGTTGATCCTAGCTCAGTGCAGCGACTCCGAAAAGGTGTTATATGCTGCCCACCAACTCAAAGGAATTGCTGCTAGTTGGTGGGAAAATTACCACGCCGCCCATCAAAATGCACAAACCATCACTTGGGATGAATTTGTGGAGGCTTTCCGCACTGCCCATATTCCTACGGGAATAATGGAAATGAAGAAAAGGGAATTTTATCAACTGCAGCAAGGAAACCTCAGCATTTCTGAATACCTGAACAAGTTCACCCAACTGTCCAGGTATGCATCTGAAGAGGTCACCTCCGAGGCAACAAAGATTTGGAGGTTCACTCAGGGACTTGACCCCAACCTCAAGGTGCAGCTAGTGTCGAATGATTATCCAACCTTCCAGCATCTAGTGAACAAGGCTTTTGTGCAAGAAGATGCTCAACGCCAACTGTATGAAACTAGGAAGAGGAAGTTTCAAGCCCAGCAAGGAGCAAGCAGTTCTCGCTTTCGTCCCAGTCCACCGTAGTTCCACAAGCCTTCAGAGTCGAGTGTGCCAAGGACTCCATTTTCTGGACCTCGCCCAAATCCACAAGTGCCTCGACCAAGCAATGGGGCCAACCACCGCAGAATAGGACTTCAGCGGCAAGAGTGCAGTGCTTCAACTGCAAGAATATGGGGCACTATGCCAGCAACTGTCCTCAGAAGTGCCCAGCTGTAACCCCAGTTTGCTTTAACTTGGGGACTACACCGGCACGAGCTCTAACTGCAGGTCAAGGTCGTGGGACGCCTCAAACCCCAAGAACTCCGCAGGCAATAAGCACAGGCCATCTCAACCATATGACCGCAGAAGCAGCCCAGGATGCACCCGACGTAGTTCTGGGTAAGTTTCTTGTCAACTCAGTACCTGCAACAGCATTGTTTGATTCTGGAGCTTCGCATTCTTTTGTGTCAAAAGATTTTGTTGAAAGATATAATTGGGATGTGCGGTTGCTTAAAAACCCTATGCTAGTCCAATCCCCTGGAAAAGAACTGAGGACTGACACAGTTTGCCCTAGAGCAACTGTGGATATAAATGGAGTAAAATTCCTAGCGAATCTTATTATAATAGATTCCAAGAGCTTAGATGTCATACTTGGTATGGATTGGTTAACCCAGTATAAAGGACAGATAGATTGTGCCGATCGTGCTGTCACGATTACCAACTCGGATGGCATCCAAGTAAGGTATAAGTCAAACACATCTTCTCGGAATAGGTGTGGGCTGAACAGTTTGAAGGAAGTAACTTTGGAAAAGGTGCCTATAGTAAGGGAATACCCAGACGTGTTTCCTGAAGATTTACCCGGGATGCCACCAGACAGGGAAGTTGAGTTTGTCGTCAACCTAGTACCTAGTACAGCTCCGATTTCCAAGAGACCTTATCGTATGTCTGCAAATGACTTGGCAGAAGTTAAGAAACAAATTGAAGAGTTGCAAGATAAAGGTTTTGTAAGACCAAGCTCGTCACCCTGGGGAGCACCAGTACTGTTAGTGAAGAAGAAGGATGGTAGTCTTCGCATGTGTGTGGACTATCGATCTTTGAACGATGTGACGATTAAGAACAAGTACCCTTTGCCCAGAATAGATGATCTGTTTTATCAGTTAAAAGGATCATGTGTCTTCTCTAAGATTGATCTTCGATCAGGTTATCACCAATTGAAGATAAGACCAGAGGACATACCCAAGACAGCTTTTGCTACCCGTTATGGATTATATGAGTATACAGTGATGTCTTTTGGCCTAACCAATGCCCCCGCATACTTCATGAATCTGATGAATAAGGTGTTCATGGAATATTTGGATAAGTTTGTGGTTGTATTCATCGATGATATTTTGATATACTCCAAGAATGAGGAAGAACATGCAGAACATTTGAGGATAGTTTTGGAAAAGCTCAGAGAAAATCAGTTGTATGCCAAGTTTAGCAAGTGTGAATTTTGGTTGAAGAAAGTAGCTTTCCAGGGTCATGTGATTTCTGCAGGAGGAGTGTTTGTAGACCCCGATAAAGTAAATGATGTGCTCAATTGGGCACAACCAAAGTCAGTAACTAAGATCAGAAGCTTTTTGGGTTTGGCTGGTTACTATAGTCGCTTTATTGAAGGATTCTCCAAGCTTGCAAGACCTCTCACCCAGTTACTAAAGAAGGAAAAGAAGTTTGAATGGAGTAAAACGTGTGAGGATAGTTTTCAAGAGCTAAAGAAGAGATTAACCTCTGCTCCAGTGTTGACACTTCCAGACATTAGAAAGGATTTTGAAGTCTTTTGTGATGCCTCAAGGCAAGGATTAGGATGTATTCTGATGCAAGAGGGAAAGGTAGTAGCATATGCTTCAAGGCAATTGCGACCTCATGAAGGAAACTATCCAACCCATGATTTAGAGCTTGCTGCCGTTGTGCACGCTCTAAAAATATGAAGGCATTATTTAATTGGTAACCGCTGTGAGATCTACACGGATCACAAGAGTTTGAAGTATATATTTACTCAACCCGATCTCAATATGAGACAAAGGAGATGGCTTGAGCTAATAAAGGATTATGATGTGGGAATACATTACCATCCAGGAAAAGCCAATGTAGTAGCTGATGCATTGAGCAGAAAGAGTTACTGCAACAAGCTGTGGATCAAGGACAGTATGCCTGCACTTCAAGCAAAATTTCAGCGCCTCAACTTGGAAGTAGTAGAGGAGGGATTCCTGGCTACTTTGGAGGTTCAACCCACTCTAGAGGACCAGATCAAGGCGGCTCAAGGAGAGGATAAGTATGTCAGGGAAATTAAAGAAAACATGAAGAAAGGGAAAGCGCCAGGATTTTCAGAGGATGAAGAGGGTATCATTTGGTTTGGGAAAAGGATTATCGTACCTGAAAAGAAAGAGATAAAGGAGCTAATTCTGAAGGAAGCCCATGAATCTGCATACTCAATCCATCCTGGAAGTACAAAGATGTACCAAGATCTCAAAGAAAGGTATTGGTGGTCAAGTATGAAAAGAGAGATTGCAGAATATGTAGCTTTGTGTGATGTGTGCCAGCGAATTAAAGCTGAACATCAGAGACCTGCCGGACTTTTGCAAACTTTGCAGATACCTAAGTGGAAATGGGAAGAAATTGGAATGGATTTTATAACCGGGTTACCAAGGACAAAGTCAGGACATGACTCCATTTGGGTTATTGTGGATCGTCTGACAAAAGTTGCCCACTTCATCCCAGTGAAGACCACATACTCTGGGGATAGACTCGCAGAGTTGTATATGTCTAGAATTGTGTGTTTACATGGAGTTCCAAAGAAGATTGTGTCAGATCGAGGTACTCAATTCACCTCAAGATTTTGGCATAATTTGCATGGACTTTTGGGCACAAATCTGAATTTTAGCACAGCATATCATCCACAGACAGATGGTCAAACGGAAAGAGTAAATCAAATTTTGGAAGATATGTTGAGAGCTTGTGTTCTAGCAAACAAGGCTAATTGGGATCAAAGTCTGCCCTATGCGGAGTTTTCCTATAACAACAGTTATCAATCCAGCTTACAGATGTCTCCGTTTGAAGCTTTGTATGGCAGAAAATGCAGGACACCGTTGTATTGGAAAGAAGCCGGAGAAGGGCAAGTGTTTGGACCAGATGTGTTGAAACAAGCAGAGGAACAAGTTCGCCTAATCCAGGGCAGATTAAAAACCGCTCAAACCAGACAGAAAAGCTATGCGGACAATCGTCGAAGAACATTGGAATTTGTACCCGGAGACCATGTTTATTTGAAAGTTTTGCCTCTCAAGGGAATGAGACGTTTTGGAGTCAGTGGAAAGCTTGCCCCTAGATTCATTGGGCCATTTCCTGTTGTAGCAAAAAGGGGAGAAGTTGCTTACCAGCTAGAGCTTCCATCTCAATTGTCCAAAGTGCACGACGTGTTCCATGTATCTCAACTAAGGAAATATCTCAGAGTGCCAGAAGAACAGATGCCACTAGATGAAGTGAACTTGAAAGAGGATCTAACCTATCCAGAGTATCCTGTGAAGATATTGGAAGAAGCGGAGCGTCGTACGCGAAGCAAGGTCATCAAGTTCTGTAAAGTGCAGTGAAGCAACCATTCGGAGTCAGAAGCAACATGGGAGCGTGAAGAGGAGTTAAGAGCAGAGTTCCCTGACCTTTTTCCCAGTCCGTCCGAATCTCGGGGTCGAGATTCTCTCTAAGGGGGGCAGATTTGTAACATCCCAAATTTGGCTTTCTGGAAAAATTTAAATTCAAATTAATTATTTTAAGGTAATTGGATTTTACTTGGCTTTTATTTGATCTTCTGGATTTTCTAGAATTTAAAACCTATTTTTAGAATTTAAAAAGTAATTTAAAATATGAAAATTAAATATCAACAGTAGTTGGAGATAATTTTATTAAGTCCAAAATATCTCCAGGAGCTTCTGTGAATTTTTCTGGAATTTTTGGAGGTATTTTCATATTTTTCTGAGGCCTAAAGAATTTTCTAGCCTTTTCTGAAAATCAAAATCAAATTCTGAAAATAAAATCTCTCCCTTTTCCTCCAGCCGACGCGTGGACGGCCCAGATCCGCCCACGTCGCCGCTCGGCCGATCCAGGCCGCACCTCCCTCTCCCTCGCTGTCTAGCGGGCCCGGCCCAGCCAGCCCCGCCTTCCCCTCCTCCTTGGGCGACGCGTGGCCGCCCGATCCGCCGTCCGCCTTGCGCCCGCGCTTGCCGCCCGATCCCCTCTCTTCCCTGCGTGGCGCCATCCTGGCCGCGCGCACTCCGTTCTCCCGCTGCGCGTGGACCCCGCGGGTCAGACCGTCTTCCCCACCGCGCCGCCCCATTCCTTTCTTCTCTCCCCGCTTTCCTTCTTGGCGCCGGCGACCAATCCGAGCCGGATCCGGCCTTGCCTTCCCTGCCTCTCCCCGGTTTTGGCAACCCTGAGCCCCGCCGGGAAACAAATCCCCGATCTCCGCACCTCCCTTCCTTCCCTGCTTCCCCTTTCCCATTTCTCCCCTTTCCTTCCTTTTCCGGCCGCCAGCACCGGCGAGCGATTGCCGCTCCCCCTGCTCCCCCTGCGCCCCTATAAAAGCCCCCCCTCGGTTCGCCTCCCTCCGCCCAACACCCAGACACGCTCCACCTTCCTTCCCGAGCACCAAAGCGCCCCGCCGTCGAGCTTCCTCTTCCCCGAGCTTCGCCGCACTCCGGCGAGCAATCCTCGCCGCCTCGGACCTCCCCGGAGGCCGCCACCGCCACTCCGAGCACCCCCGTGCCCGGGCGAACTTCCCCGACACCTCGGCCACCTCTCCCCGTCGCCGGAGCGTCGTCTCACCGGAGCACCCGAGCTCGCTCCACCGTCTATTCGCCGTCGGCCGTCCCTGCTCGTCCCCAAGCCTCTCCAACCCCACCTTCAGAACCGCCTTCGCTCCAGGGACGCGGTTTGGAACTCCACCGAACCTCCCCGGCCACCTCTCGCCGCCGGCACCGTCGCCTCTGTCGCTGCTGCCCGGCTCCCACTCTAGCAGGTACCTCAAGAGGGTTACCAACCCTTTATGGGTAGGCAACGCCTCCCCGCCCGACTGGTTACCAGCGCTATTCCCTTCCCCCTCCGGCTCCCTCGGCGCGCGTTCGAGCCCTCGGCTCCGCACGCTGAGGTCGAGCCATTTCTTTTAATCGTGTGCTGACATGCGGGCCACGCTTGCCAGCTGCTCTCGTCTGTGGGCCGACTGACAGTTGGGCCCCGCAGGTCAGTCCTCCCCACTGACACCTGGGCCATGGCCCATGGGGTCCCACGTGTCAGATGCAGGGCCAATGGGCTCACTGTTCAGTGGGTCCCACCTGTCAGAAATAAAAATAAAAGATTAAAATTTAAACATTCCAATGGGCCCCGCCTGTCAGAAATTTCCTAATTTCTGGATTTATTCAAACTGAAAACTTCAAACAAGCATAACTTTCTCATTTTAACTCCACATTGAGCCATTCAAATTTCTAAATTCATCTAAAATCATAATCTATCCAAATATGGCCTCTATTTGAGTTTTTGAGTTTATTTGATTTTTTTGTATTTATTTGTTTTGTTGCTTCGTCTGTTCCCGCGTAGATTCCAACGTTGTCGACGATCTCTCCACTTCGCAGCAGGAAGACCCAGGGACCCTGCAAGAAGGCAAGTCTCCTTTGATCATCTTGGACCTATGATTTTGAAAAGTTTTACTTATTTTAAATTATGTGCATTGCTATTTACATAAAACATTAGTTCAAATCTTAAGGTAATAGTTAATCCAACCTTGTTATGCCCTCACTTGAAGTTGATTGCCATGTACCTTTGCAACCCTAGAAATTCCTTTGACTCATTAATGAGAGTAATATATTTAATTGTTGAATGGTATAACAATGCTTAGCTATGCTATTGAATATCTCATAAATCTTGCAAATGGGAAATTATAAATTATTGTAATACCCTTGTGTTTCTAAAGTCTAGTGGTGATTGGAGTTGCCACTAATCCTTTAAAAAGAAAATAAAACAAAATGTGGAAATTAGTTTAGATTAGGGTGGATGGTTGGTTTGGATTGGTGCAGGAAGCACGAGATCTTGTAAAGTGTATGTTCCACCCTAGTCAACTAAGGACCGACGCTTGTATTTGTCCAGACTGAGCATTAACCGTACAGCCACAAGTCTGTATGGGTACGTCCTAGCTGACTAACCTATGATAGTCTAGTTTAGGTGCCACCAGTGGAAAGTGGGTGCCAGGGATTTACTGGTTATTCATAGTGAGGGATAGGGATTTACTGTACTCATTTGGCGCAAGAGGGGGCTTCGGTTCGGGCAGTTAGCCTACCTGCGGTGAAACCTTAGCGGGTGGTATCTAGCTAGATTAGAGTAAGGTAAAGGCTTTGTGATATTTTATCTGGGTCTCATGCCAAAGGAAGCGTGTTGACTTTTAGGATAATTTATCTCTTGTGGGTAAAGTTGTACAACCTCTGCAGAGTGTAAAACTATTCGAGCTGCCGAGGAGGATATGCTGAATAAGGGGTGGAATATATGTACTGTCCATGCATTGATTGCGAGAATTTAAAGATGTTTAAGAACCGAGGGTAAATTGAAGCGCACTTGATTCGGAGGGGTTTCAAAAAGGGTTATGCGTGTTGGATCAGTCATGGCGAAGTCAATGATCATATGCTGGCGGATGACATCGCCGGTGAAGTGAATGATATGCCGACGGATGACATCGCTGGTGAAGTGAATTGCATGCCGCCGAATGATGTCGATTATGGTTCGGATTCGGATAGGTTGCATGATGACAATCTGGATCAGATGCTTCGCAATGTAGAAGAGAACTATGATGAGAGAGAGTATGTTAATTCCGGGGCTTGATGGAGGACTCGGAGAAACCTTTGTTCACGTGCTGCAGTTCAAAGTACACGAGGTTGTCGGCCGTGCTTAAACTGTTTAAATTGAAGGCAAGCAACGGTTGGTCCGACAACAGTTTCACGGCGCTGCTAGGTCTTTTAGCAGACATGCTTCCGGAGGGAAATGAGTTGCCTAGAACCACGTATAAAGCCAAGAAGGTTCTTTGTCCGTTGGGAATGGAAGTAGAAAGAATACATGCATGTCCGAACGACTGTATCCTCTACCGTAAAGAGTATGCAAACATGCATGTATGTCCGGTGTGCAACGCATCCAAGTACAAACCGTCTGTGATTATTAGCTATCACAGACGGTTTTAATATCACAGATGATTTTTACTTACAAACCGTCTGTGATTATCAGCTATCACAGACGGTTTTTACTTACAAACCGTCTGTGATATTTACACCACAGACGGTTCAAAAACCGTCTGTGATAACCTTCTATTATCACTGATCCATAAATTCAGACGGTTCAGAAAACCGTCTGTGATGATGTTTTTGAACCGTCTATAATAGGGTTTTCTGTAGTAGTGTCCCACATGAGGTGCAAGCCGGCGCCACAGGCAGCGGCATGGACTGTCAGGACTGAAGATGATGTAGCAACGTAGCGCCTGTATCGATTGTATGCTTCAAAGAGCTCCAACGCTTGTGTGGACCCGCCCCTCCCGTCTCTGACAACGCTAGACTTTCAGAACAGCATCCTATCGGTGCACATAGGCCCAGATTGAACGGTTTGTTAAGTGTTACCTTAAGTTTTGCTATGCATTATGATTATCATTATAACAGACTTTTTTCGGATGCGACAATGACTCGCTAATACGCACGATGGAAGTGAGTCGAATATATACATTGCATCAAGTAGCCGGTTAGACCCCAGAGTTGGCTATTTTTTTAAGTTTGATTTCTTGAGCGATTTAATTTGGGTTTTTGGATATTGATCCTATTCTTTGTAACTCTGTAATTATTTCAGAATGCAAAAATTTTTGCACATCAGCATTAAGCCCCATGTTACCTTTCGGTCCTATAGGGAGAGATGTGTGCGTGTGACGGGTAGTGGAAAGAGTGAGATATGTAATGTACTCGTGATCCCTACCTTATCGCCGAAGGAGACGTGTAACATCCCAAAAATTCAAAATTAAAAAAAATTTGGAAAGCTTTTAAATTAGTTATGCAAGCTATTTCATTTGAATTTGGAGTTTATGTATGGTCCTGAAAATTTGATTGAGATTCCCATAAATTGAAGAAAGATTGAAAAACAAAAAAAAATATGCAAATAATGGAAACCCAAACATTCTAAAATAAAATCTGAAAATATGGTCCACAAAAAGGGAGGAAGAAACTTGGATTAAAATATAAGAATTTAATTTTGAAATAGAACTATAAATGGGCAACAAAAATAATGAATAAAACATATGCAAACATATGTACAAAAGGCTTAGAAAGATGAGCAAGACATAAAATGTATTTATACAAAAAAAATATAGGCATGAAGGTGCAAATAAAAGAAAAGGGATATATGTGTGTGTGTGTGTGTAAACAAAATAAATATATATGTGCTTATGCAAAAATAGAAATAAATAAAAATATACATACTATATATGTATATATACTTGTATATACATATGTATATATATATAAACTAAATAAAAAAATACTGTAAAAGCTTCTCCTTCCTCCCTTATTCCTTTCCCATTTTTTTCTTTCTTACATGTGGGCCCGGCCCCCACCCCTTCTCTCTTTCCTCGCTTTATATTTCTCTTGCGCGTGGGCCCTGGCTCTTGCCCCTGGCTCCTCCCCTTTCTCTTCCCCATGCAGCACGCCTGCTACTGCTTCCTTTGTTTTTCTCCTTCCTTCCCTTCCTCTGTGGCCAAGCTCGTTCCACGTCTTCTCTATTCCTGTGCGCGCGTCACGCCCGAATCCCCCCAGGATCCTACCACAACACTACGCCTGGTCCCGTCCTGTCACCCGTTTTCTTTTGCCCCTACATCGCCGCCCGGTCACTTCGGCCGCCTGCCCTAAGAAGACTGCACAGTCGCCCGCTCGTTGATAGCCCACTCCGATGGCTCTAAGACCCCGCTCAAGTCTTCTCCGATGGCACTAAGACCCCGCTCAAGTCTTCGGCAGCACCGCGCAGCTCCCCTCTCCCTCCCCCAGCAGGCAATCGCGTTTCCATCGCTCGTAGCTCGCCGGCCGCCCACTTCCTCCTCGCCTCCGGTTGACGGGTGACCGGCCGATTGGGGCCGTCCCCGGCCAATTCCGCCGAGCCGGAGCGCCCTCAAGGCATCGCGAAGTCGCCCCTACCTCCGGCCGAGCTCCTCCCTAGCTCATCTTCACTGGCGCCATGCGCTCGCCCGTGCCACCGAAGGCCTCCGCCGCCGGCTCTCCATGGCGTCTTTTCCGCTCGGCTAAGTCCCCGATGAGCTTCCCCCAAACCCCCTATTACTCGTGCGCGCCACCCCCTTCTCTCTCCCTTCCCGCCGCCGGCGCATTGTTTTCCCTCACCACTGGCCGCTACCTCGCCGCCGGCCCACCTCAAGGATTCCCCGGCACACTCCAACGCCTCCACCAACTTCCCAGGCCCCCCGGGAACCCATTTTGCCGATCATCATCGCCTCCCCGGGCGCCGCTTGCCGCCGGCGTGCGCAGCATCGTGCGCCGCCCGCCTCCCCTGTTTCGGCCGGTGACTCTTCTGTGAAGTTTCCCCCAACCCTAGCTCTTTATCAATACCAACTCCCCACCTTTAGTCGCGAAACACCGATGGCCAGTTGGCTAGCCCGAGCATGCGCTACTCCTTTGATCCTACGTCCCGGGTTTGATTCCCATATCCCCCATTTCCCACTCTTTTCACTCCTAGTTTTTGGTGTTTTGTTTCTTTACTCCATGGAAGTTAAGGAAAAGTTTGGAGAACTAAAGATTAGTCTATGGTAACGCACATATTTTACTAGGATGTGAATGACATTATTTAAGATTTAATATTTGTTTAATTACCATACATGAATAATTAGTGTGCCTCTATTAATTGTTTTAAATCTGAAAATTGATAATAGAACATTAGTAAGAGATGGTTCTATCATAAACATCAATGCATCACAAGAACCTTAGTTAGACTAAAATAGCAATTAAGCTCGTATCAAAGTAATTAGCCAGCAAATCTTATTAGGCTGTAAACGAAATTGTTTAAGATTTAATACTGGTTAATTACCATATATGCATAATTAATGTGTCTTTATTATTTATCTTAATCTAAGAATTAAGTGTAGGCCATAATAAAAGAGGGATTCTAAAGTTAATAGACACCCAACCAAGAAGACATCCAGGTTAAATGTTGGGAAAATAAATTAGACACCAAATGTAACTATAAATAGCAAGCCAAGACATCACCTAATGTACATATATACGATCTTTTCTTTACAACTCACCTTGCACTAAATGACCACCGAAGAAACATAAATTAATTGCAACCTTTAATCAAAAGGATAATTTTTGCGTAGAAATGCCTTGTTAGAATATATATATATATATATATATATATATATATATATATATATATATATATATATATATATATGAGGCAACTATAATAAAGAAACCCCTAAGTCCTCGGATTGTTAAAAGTAATCCACTCAATATAGCAATGTAAATAGTAACCATCACTAGCATGACATCGATAAATAAACCTCAACCGTAGATTTAATCGACCATTGATATTAAAGTATAACCTGATATGGCGTTCTTAGTCTTAGATAAATAAATTTAAATAACAACAATAGCAATAATAATAACACTATAATGGTAACTAAAATGTACATAAACTATCCACGATAGCTAAACCAAAGGGCATCTTTAACTGAATTCGGGTTGGCGTGTTGTATTAAAATCCCTAGGCCATTTGTAAATGAAATAATCACATGAGTATATCTTTATCATGACCCATCCTTTGACCTCCATTTTGACAGTTTCCTGCCATTTCCCCCTTCACTCCACCCAATGTGACTCCGACAATACTCCGCGCTCAATCAACCTTGCCTCAAATCACTCATTCAACTATACTAAAGATTAATCAAGCTCAGTTGGATTTACTTGCACCTTTTGAGTCATTTGCATTTATTTGGATTCTGTTGTTTGTCGCGTAATTAGAAGTGGAATTCGGAAGATCTATGGGAATCAAGTAAGACCCAGATCCAGATAAAGACGAAGACCAGAAATTCAAGCCCATCACATGAGAAGGCTTTGAGTGAGCTCAAGACCGCGGTAAACCATGCCAAGCGAGTCAATACTTTGATCATGTTGAACCTATCTTTTCTGCAAATTACTTTTATTTAAATTATCAAATTGCATGTTGTTATTTTATATGCAAATACATGTTTAATTTAATATTCTAGTTATATGTCCTTTATTTGACTTGATTAATATTACACCTTCCTTGGAATATTTGCTTATGTGAACCTTGTCGCCCTAGCAAAATTGTAATGTTAACCTTTCGACAATAAGTCCGTAATTATACGCCATGCTTCGTATTGCTTAGACACTCAAGGGCGCTGAAATGCCCCAAACATCATTGTCATTTTTAATCATGAGAAACTGGTTTGGACAGTCATAGTGGGAATGACTGGTATATTTTGACATGATTATTTTATGCTCCCAAAAATCCCAACTTGCTTAAATATCTGAACAGATGGTTTGGGGGCTGGTATGTGGTGCAGTGGAAGCACAAATTATGGAGTGTGGTAGAACCGCTCAGATACCCCTAAGGACTGAATCTTGTGATGACCCCCTGTGTAAAACAGTACAACCACAAGTCTGTAAAGTACAACTTGGCTAAGTAAATTTATCGAACCCCCGGACTCATCTCACTGGTAGTGGATAGGAGTGGATACGCAAGGGCAAAAGAAGGCCTAAAGGGACACCGAGTGGAGGGTGAAGTTTCGCAGTTGTACTAGCACTGAGGGGAGTGGAGCCCGAATAACGCTAGTAACCATGGGGAACATCCCGTGCATAGATGGGACCCATCGCAAGTCGGCAGTTTCCCATAAGGTGAGATGACAAAAGGGACTAAATACTTCGAAAAGTCACTGTGATGGTCTGCTCAACCACACAACTAAGGAATCGTGTGGGGCAACGAGTTGATTGTCTCTTGCAGTGAAAGTGTACAAACTCTGCAGAGTCAAAACTATTCGAATAGCCGTGCCCACGGTCAAGACATGGGAACTTAACTAGATATAGTTATATTTCAAAATGCTTTATGGATGGGTTTGGAAAAGTGAAGGGCAGAGAAAAGCCCTGATTTGAGTTGTCCTGGGTGTCGTCCCAGTGGTAATGTAAGCGGTTATAACGCTGAAATGTCTGCATATGGTGCGGATGCCATGTAATGGTGGATGGAATCTGGATCACTATTATTATTGCATTCCTTTACACATTATGTTTTTGTGTAAAACTGCTAGGTCTTAGGAAATTTCTATGTATTATATATTTAAATAATGATATGATACTTCTCACAAAATAAAATGTCAGAAAGAATATATAGAGTCGTAAGAAAAGAGGATGTATGTTTGTAGTATACACACAAAGGTATTGGAGGATGTATGTCGATCATAAATAGGAAACAATAGAGTGGATTCTAGGAGAAATAAATTGGTGAAGACTAAATGGATATATATACAAGATAGATGATTTAAATGATTTTTGGAGAATTGGGGAATGTAAAGGTAAATGTTGGATTGCGACTCTGATAACTAATATTAATTCTAGAAAGATGTGACAATATTTGGATCAATAGAATCGACTACTAGATGAGTCAATTGAATTTTTGGAAAATTGGAGGTATGATAACAATTCTTGGAGTATAAATTTGATCAATGCTAATCGTGGTGGATGTATACTAGTGATGCGTAAGCTTGTTCAATTTAGAATGCAACAGATAGTGGTGGATAAAATAAATGATATTAGACAAATGATGTCGCTAATTGTTGGGAGTTTTAGGCAGCAATGGATTGATGGATTATATAAATGATGATACTCGTTGTTTGGGGATTTATGCAACAATTGATTGGTGGATTGTATAACTAATGGTATTCGCTGTTTGGAGTCTTATATAGCGAACAATAAAGAAAGAGTAAGATCGGTGAACTACATAAATGATGTCACTCGCTGTGCGGAGTCTTAGACAGTAGCCAATAAAGAAAGTGTAGTTTCGGTGGATTAAGTCAATCATTGTAATCGTTGTGTGGAGATCAGGTAGCAACCATAACACTATGATTAAATAATAATAATGCTACCAAAAGCGATTTTGGCAAATAAAATAACCCGAGCCTCTCCTTTGACAAGCCATGCATACTATTTATTTGCATTCTGTGTATTGGCTCGCGGAGCACGGTGGTTTGTGCTCACACTCGCTTTCACAACAAATCCAGAATCAGGAATTGGGTCACTCCGCCTCAGCAATACGATTGGACATGATGGCAGAGAAGATAAAGATGTCAAGGGATAGGTTGCGAACCTCCAGTTGGCTACTTGTGGGCATATCCTGATGGTCCAACTTGCGTGCTTCGTTCTTCCGCTGCTGCAATTCAATGATTTTGGCCTAATCGGCCCATGAGTAAGTCTACTATTATATTTACGCTTCCGCATCATATGTAATTTGATAATCAGAACTGTAAACTGTGAACAATATCTACTGATCCGGGGAATAGTGCGGTGGAATCACAGAGGAATCCGGATTATAAAATCTGGGTCCCTACAAGACGGTAGCAAGAGGAGTGAAAAAGCCGCTCGAGAAGCCAGATGTTCGTATTGGTTTTTGGTTTTTTTAAGTAGAAACTAGAAACAAAAGTACCATATATTAGATGAGCAATGGCTTGAAGCAAAGGTATTAAATAATAATAGGTCTTACCATGGAGTAAAAACATGAGTTGTGAGAGTCGATTCATGTGACACTACAAGATCTCTCGTTTTCACAGGCGTTTAACTTTTAACACATTGAGCAAAAAAATAAATAAATAAATAAATAACAAAGGATACACGGAGGAGGATTATGATCAGTTTGGAATAGTTCTTGTTACACTGTCGTACTTACTATGCTAACACATCTATTAGCATACCATAGCATTGAAAATCTCAAAATGCTACACAAATACATAGTCACATAAAGATTAGGCAAATAGTCTCGGACGCTTCCTCCCGGACAAGGGTGTTTCAGGTTTGTCATCAACACAACTTGGAGTAAAGTAAACCAAGTGAACAAATGAACTGTAAGGAGGTATCCTTGATTCCCATGAAATTAGATTAAATTCTCCCTTTGGTGGAACAATATGACCAGCTAGTACGTCTGCAAATATCACCTTAGGTAAATCCTTTTGGGGAACGTCAGTTGTGGTGCTACCATCGGGTAATGGAGTAACAGGACACAAAACATGGTCCATCAAGTGTATTGGATGACCTTGAACGAAAAGTACGTATGGATGGGAGCCAAACATGGATAAATTCTTCATGACATCTTTTCTGAACACCTTCAATGTGCAAAGCCAGAAATGAACATTCAAATTCCTTCTCAATACATCTGCAAGCATATTTGTACATATGAGTGACCGTCCCAACAGCATGGGAAATTCCTCCACTATTTGTACCAATTCTGGATGGTCTATCGGGTTTGCACTTCCAAATGCGAGCGTCTTGAACAGGTACATGTACTCCTCGTATGGCAGACTACCGAGGAAGATGGGCTTGATGGTTCCAAATTTCTCCAATTTTTCAATTCGAGTTAAGATTATCACCTTGCTTCCTCTATCCATGCTTGTAACGGATGAATAAAACGTTGTCCAGTCATTGTCATCTACGTCTGAAACAAACTCCACAACTACCAATGTCCTCCCTGGCAGCCTTTCATGGTCTATTATCCTCAAAAAGTTTGGTCCATTGATACGCAAAATAGAAGAGAAGTGAGAGCGCACCCTGTCATCATTGCATACATGCGCGACAAGTGTTTTCTTCCCAACTCCACGACCACCAATAATGGGGAGTACGGCTGGACGACCAGGATTGTTGTGTTGCAGTAAGATGTTGATGAGCTGTTGCTTTTCAGCATGTCGACCAAACATAAAGTTATCGTTGTAAAGATAGGTATCATAGGGTTTATGGGAGATGTGGTCGCATGCACTCAAAAGTATGGCAAACTCTGCCATATTAGCAACAACAGTTTCTAGGTTTTCTAGCACAGTCTGTAACTCCAAGTCGAAGACCTTGTTTGTTGCAGTATAAGCTATTGTGCGGGGACGTTTGAGATGAGTAGCAAAAGATAAGGCGGATGAGTCGCTTACCAATTCCTTGACACCCTCTTTGTGTTGCCTGTACTTGATGGTGTCCAGCACATGGTAGCCTCGATACATGGCTGCCGCTATCGTCTTCAACTGTATGAGCATACGAGAGTTGGTGATGTATCGCTCATCTGCCTCCTCGACAACCATGTGAACTCTCAGCAGGAGTTGTTGTAGCCTCTCCACCTTCTCCTCCGAGCATACACGACTAGAGAACTTGCTCATCAAAAAAGAGATGAATCGGCTTGCGAGATCACCTGTGATAGCAGATATGGCAAGCTCCATCTTGAAATCTTCCAAAAGAGGTGTATGAGAGAGGTGAGGGAATCTGAACAGATCTCGCTCCTAGGGCAGTTGTTACATCACATCTAAGTTAAATTGACTATGGCATGAAAGGTACCAAGAAGAAATTTCCCGGCTATTGCTTGTCAAGATTTCTGTGGCATGGTCCATTTGCGTGTGGAAGCTGACGGGAAACCACAGCTGTTGCTTGTCCAGAGTGGACCACCATGCTTTACAAGATTGAGTGGACAGGAAGGATGCGTGCAGACCACATGCTATGTACACTAAATTAAATCAATCCACACAAAAATATAAAAATGAAATGAAATAGATATGATAGATGAACGACGGTTTATTACGTACAATCCTGTGAATTTTCAAGTTCAACTCTATGTACATAGGGAGGGGGGAAATGGAAAATCTCCTGCAAAATAAATTGAAAAGGAAAAGAAAAAAAAATCAAAACAGACTATTCTAATACATTTTAATGGAATATTTTCTTTTCTTGGGCATCATGGCATGTCCTCGACGCTTCATCCTCGATAATAAGAAAAGCACAACAAACGACTACTAATGTTCTCCCCGACATGGGCTTCTCGTGGTCGACTATTTCCCAAAAGTTATCTCCACTTAATTGTAAAACCGAAGAGAAGTTTTCTTCCCAACCACACGACCACCAATTAATGACTGGAAGAACTACCGGAGGGCCAGGAGGATTGTGTTGCAGCAAGATATTGATGAGCTACTGCTTCTCGACATGGCGACCAAACATGAAGTTGTCATGGTAAAGATAGGTATCATAAGGTCTACGCGACATGCGCTCGCATCCGCACAAAAGCACAACAAACTCTGTCATGTTAGCAACGGCAACTTCCACGTCCTCCACTGCAGTTTGCAACTCATGATTGATGGGCTTGGTCCTGTTGGCCGTAGGAGTGGTTTTGCGACGACGTTTGAGATGAGTGGCAAGTAGGGATGTAAAAAAAAGCTCGAAGCTCGCGAGCTACTCGAGTTCGGTTCGTTCTAGACTCGATTTGAGCTCGGTTCGAACTTTAAACGAGCCGAACTCGAGCTTGATATCGAGCTCGCGAACTTCACCGAGCCGAGCTCGAATAGTTCGCGTTCGAGCTTAAATAGTAATACATATTAATTCTTACTGAGCTTACTCGAGCCGAAGTCGAGCTCAAGCTTTTCTTATTGTTGAAAATTAGTGTATGTTTGAATTATTTTGACTGTTATCGAGCTTATTAGAGCCGAGCTCGAACTTAAAATTTTCATATTATTAAAAAATAGTGCATAATAAATTATTTTAATTGTTATCGAGCTTCAACGAGCCGAGTTCGAGCCTACTCGAGCTTAGGCCGAGCCGAGCTCGAGCCCAGATCCAGGCTCGGACCCCAACTTGAGCTCGGCTCAAGCTCGAGCCTGGAAGGCTAAGCTCGCTCGAGCTCGTCCCGTTTACAGCCCTAGTGGCAAGAGACAAGGAGGATGAGTGATCTCGTACCTCTTTTTCTGCGCCCTCCTTGAGTTGGCTGTGTTGAAGAATCGTCGCTGGTGAGTCCAGTTCGATCAATTTCTCCTATACCAAAATAGATAGATTAAACACAGAATAATACAAGAATTGAACACAGAGAGATAACATGCTCCTTCTTCTTTATTGCTTGTCTTTCTCAAAAGGTACAAGTGATAACAATAGAGACCCCTATTTATAGACTAATGTGGAGGGTTCCCACCAATGGGCTGGGCTTACAGCCCAGGCCCAGGTTTCCCAACACTCCCCCTTGGACACTCATCCGACATGATCATGCCTCATCAAAACTCCATAAAAACCCAGTGGGAAAAATTTGGAGAAAGAGTACATGATACATGTAATGTTTCGTTACACAAATTGTCTCATTAAAAACCTTGACCGAGAAACTTCAAGAAAACTCGTCAAGGGAAAAAGAGTACAATCCACCCAATTTCATTCAATCTATAGGATTTATTCTTGGGTACTCGATCTTTGTGATCATGTTTTAATAGTGAACTCGTGAAGAGTCTCCCCCAGAATTCTGCACTTCTCTGTGACCTAGCTGTATGCGAGTCTGACAGGTATCTGGCATCTACATAGCCTGTCATATTCAAGTCTTTGTTCTTTTTGTAGAATAGTCCAAGATATTTGCTTCCTTGGAGGTACTGGAAAATGTCCTTTATTCCCTACTAATGCCTTTTGGTAGGTTCTCCACTGTACCTTGCTAATAAGTTTATGGCAAATACAATGTCCGGTCTAGTGCAGTTTGCTAAATACATAAGTGCTCCTCCTACACTTAAGTATGGGAATTCCTGTCCAAGGACTTCCTCCCTTCTTCTCTAGGTCTGTACGGATCATTGTCTTGCTGTAAAGATTTCCCGACTATCAGTACCTTCGAAGGGTATGCCTTTTCAAAATCAAACCTTTCTACACAACTTTTGAGTGTATGTGGATTGATGTACTAATATTCCTTTTGGGACATACTCAAACTGCAAGTCTAAGCACTATTTGGTTTTCCCTAAATCTTTCATTTCAAATTCTGACTCTAGGTAAGAACTCGCCTACTTCATATCTTCCAAGGTCCCGATGGTATTTAGATCATCTACATACACTGAGATTATACAAAAATTCATTTTGGGATCATCGTATAAATACACAGGGACAATCCTTATTGTTCGTGTAGCCTTTCTTGCAGAGAAAGTTGCTTAAGCGATTATATCACATTCTATCTTATTGCTTAAGTCTATATAGTGATTTTCTAATTTTCACACTATATAGGCCTCTATTTGCTTTGTCTTGTTTCGGGACAGGGATACCTTCAGGCACCTTCATATAAATGTCCGAATCCATATCTCCATAAAGGTATGCAGTTACCACATCCATCAATTTCATTTCTAAATTTAGGTTTACTGCCATTGAAATTAAATATCTAAAGGTAACCCATGACCGGGGAATAGGTTTCTTCATAATCAACTCCTGATCATTGAGTGAAACCTTATGCAACAAGCCTTGCTTTATATCTTACAACTTCATTTCTTTCATTTCTCTTTCGAACAAATACCCATTTATGCCATATAGGGTGCACATGGGGAGACGTGCAGCTTACAGGCCCAAACACTTCTCTTTTGTTCAGAGATAATAATTCAATTTCTATTGCCTTTTTTCAATCCTCCCAATATGATCTTTTCTTACATTCAATGAGCGTTACAGGCTTTGGATCAAGATCGATGATTGTGGAAATATTCTTTGCAAAATAAATATCAACATTGGCTACTGTCCTATTCATAGATTCTCCCGTGTACACATAGTTTATAGCTATTTCATCATGGGTTGGTTCTTCTAGTACTTGTACTTGCTCACTACTCCTTCTAGTTGCGGGGGCAAGTTCATTTAGTTTTTCAGCTTCAATGTGTGCGCACACATCCATGCTGATTTCTCCCTCTATGGGAATGTTCAGATCTGGTATGCCCTTTTCTGAAGGTGCCATACTGGTGCTAGATCTCAACTAGCTTCCCTTCTGGTTCTGGGGAACTTCAGTGATTAGCTATGTCAAATCCTTCTTATCCTTTTTCACCAAGCGTCCCCGATTATTTGGGATATGAGGAGCTGAAGTTCTCGTCCTTTTATTCTGAGGTCTCTGGACGGGATTAGGGATATCTTCAGCTTTCTTCGGTATTTCAACCCTCTCTAGTGCATTGTGTGCAGGCACATGCAACTTGGTCACGCTCTTTAAATCACTAAAGTGGTTTGGCAGTTGGTTTGCTAATGCTTGCAGGTCAATGATCTTATGGACTTCTCTATTTGCTTCACTAGTGTGCGGGTCATGTGCATGGATTCCTATGGCTTGCTACATAATTTCCCGACATTTTTCATCAAAGGGTTGATTTCCTCCCCTAATGTTGGGAAACTATCCTCATCAAATATACTATCATCGAAACGGGCAGTATGTAAATCTCCTGTTATGGGGTCTAAATACCTGATTATGGATACTGTCTCATAACCAATATATATCCCAGACTTTCGGAGAGAGCCCATTGTTGTACGGTGTAGAGGGGGTATAGGTACATAAACCTTGCATCCAAACCTCCGGAGATAAGAAATTTTTTGTGCTGACCCTTGCGCTAGTTGCATTGGTGAATGGGTGTTATATGCCAATGGTCTAAAGTTGATGAGAGTTGCTGTATGCAGGACTACGTGTCCCCAACATGTAGATGGTAAATTACAATTATGCAAAAGTGGTCGGGCAATAAATTTAATTCCCCTAATTAATGCCTCTGCTAGTCTATTTTGGGTGTGGACATGTGGTACAGAATGCTCAACTTTAATTCCTATTGCCATGCAATAATCGTTAAATGCCTTTAAAGTAAATTCTCTAGCATTGTCCATTCCGATGGACATCCCAATTGCGAAGATGAGCAAATGTGGTGATCCACATTCACGGCATCCAGCTGTTCCAACGCATTTAGGAGTATATATATTCTACAAATGAGATTTCTTTATTTTTATCTGACAAGGACAAGTCTAGTCATCCATTTTGCCTAGCTTACTCAAAAGACTGAAAGACCCTTTTTTAAAAGGACACCTAGATGTTTAACTATTATGCTCTACATAAAAACATATCTAATTAATTACTGAAAAGAACAAAGATTACTGATTGTTGTAGTGATGGGCTTAACCTCCAACTAATCTAATCACGGTCAAACTTTGCTGACATGGACATGGCTGCTATCGTAAATTATCAAGGCCATACTTTGTTTCTGCCTGTGGCATTTCTACAGTAAAGTGTTTTTTTATAGTAATTAGTTTTTAAATAGAGTGTCTTTTTAAGGCAATGTCTATAAGTTGATTGTAGTATACACTATAGCGACTTCATTTGTTTCGGTCAAAATCGCACGCGAGTTTCTCTCACTCGTACTCTCTCTCATGAAAAGCTAAAAGCCATAAGTTATAGGCAAAAAGAACAGGTCTAGTATCATCAAAGCTTACCTATCGATGGCAAACATAAAATTGCCCCACTACCTCCTCTCCCCATTTGCCCGCCGCCACCTCCCCACCTCCACCTCCTGCAACTGCCGCCTCCTTCTCCCCCGAACCCTCGTGCCGCATCTTCTCCTCCTCTTCGGCGCAGCCACCAATTCCTTCCCTACGCGGTAGCGTCTTCGGTGCCGCCACCAATTTGTTCCCCACGCGGCAGTGTCTGGTCACAGTCCTCCAACTTTTCCTAGGGTGCCGCCACCAATTTCATTTCCCATCACCCCTCTAACCAGTGGCACAATGCTCAGCGAGAGCGACCGGTGGATCGGAGAGAATGGCGCTTCACGACAGCGGCCAGTGGATCAAAGAGAAGGGTAATCGACGATGGTGGCGGCTTCCTCTTACTACGCCCGCCCACGTGGCTCTTCCCCGCCACCGCCGCCCAGCGGTCGCTCGCCCGATGAGCCTCTCTACCTCCTTCTGCTCTTTGCTCAAAGCTTGTCATGCTGTTTGGCGATTTTGATCTCTCAAGCTGGTCATTGAAGTCGGTGCCGTGGTCGAATAAGGTCATGGTCAAGGGGCCATGGCCGAAGTCAAGGGGTCATGGTTGAAGTCGAAGCCGTGGTTAAAGGGGGCCATGACTGATGTCAAAGATCCGTGGTCGAAGGGGCGGTGGTTGAAGTCGAAGGGTCGTGGCCAAAGTCAGGTAGTGGTCGAAGTCGAAGGGCGGTGGTCAAAGTCCAAGCCGTGGTCGAAGGGGATAGTGGTCGAAGGGGGTAGTAGTCAAAGTTGAAGGATCGTGGACGAAGGCTATGGTTGAAGTCTAGCCATGGTTGAAGTCGAAGAGTCTGGTCGAAGTCCAAACTGTGGTCGAAGGGGACAGTGGTCAAAGTCGAAGGGCCGTGGATAAAGCCAGTCTGTGGTCAAAGTCGAAGGGCCGTGGTCGAAGTTGAAGGGTCGTGGTCGAAGTCCAAGCCACGGTCGAAGGGGACAGTGGTCGAAGGGGCAGTGGTCGAAGTCGAAGGGCCGTGGACGAAGTCGGTCCGCGGTCAAAGTCGAAGAGTTGTCATCGACATCGGGCCGTGGTCGAAGGGGGCCATAGTCAACGTCGGAGCTATGGTCGAAGGGGGCTGTGGTCGAGGGGCCGTGGCCAAAATTGAAGATCCGTGGTCAAAGTCGATGCCGTGGTCTAAGGGGGGCAGTAGTCGAATGGGGAAGTTGTCAATGTCGAAGGACCATGGTCATTGAAGGGGACAATGGTCAAAGTTGAAATCGTGGTCGACATCGAAGGGCCGTGTCGAAGGGGACAATGGTCAATGTCGAAGGGCCATGGTCGAAGGGGACAATGGTCGAAGGGGACGGTGGTTAAAAGGGGAAGTGGTCAACGTCGAAGGGCTATGGTCGTCAAAGGGCCGTGGTGGAAGGGGACAGTGGTCGAAGGGGGCAGTAGTCGAAGTCAAAGATCCGTGGTCGAAGTCGAAGCCGTGGTCGAAAGCAAAAGTAGTCGACGTCAAAGGGAAGTGGTCGACGTCGAAGGGCCATGGTTGAAGGGGACACTGGTCGAAGGGGGCGGTGGTCGAAGGGAGAAGTGGTCGACGCCGATGGGCCATGGTCATCAAAGGGCTGTGGTTGAATGGAGCAGTGGTCGAAGTCACGGATTCATTGTTAAAGTCGAAGATCCATGGTCGAAGGGGGCCGTAGTCAAAGGGGAACGTCGAAGGGCCATGGTCGAAGGGGCAGTGGTCAAACTCGAAGATCCATGGTCAAAGTCGAAGATCCGTGGTCGAAGTAGAAGCCGTGATCGACGGAGGCCGTGGTCGAAGGGGGAAGTGGTCGGCGTCGAAGGGCCGTGGTCAAAGGGGACATCTTTGTATGCATATTCTAAAAATTTTTACCACCCATGAGTTTTAAAACATGTAATATGACAAAGTTTAAAAATCCGTAGCAACGCACGGGTATTCAACTAGTGCGTGTGTGTGTATATGTATATATATATATATGTATGTATGTATGTATGTATATGTATGTATGTATGTATATATGTATGTATGTATGTATATGCATGTATATATATATGTATGTATATATATGTATGTATATATGTGTGTGTGTGTGTATATATATGTATGTATGTGTGTGTGTGTGTGTATATATAGGAAAAATACATTTTACACCCACCTCTAATATACCACCTAAACAAACTTGAAATACTCCTTTATCACTTTAGGTGTATTTGTATACTAATTATAAGATACTCCAATGTGAACCACACGAAAAACTTGTAAAGGAGTTCATAGTTTTTAGCGTATTTTGTTAATACCCTCATATATATATATATGAAAAAGCTACAGCTTCTACTACATTAGATATGCGTCATGTTGTAAGATTCTATAGGCTCTTAACCACGCTTCCTCCTTGACAAGTGAGTACCTTCAGGCTATTTTGAGCACAAGTTGGAACAAAGTGAACAAATGAAGTATAAGGGGTATCCTTGATTCCCATGTCAAGAGATTGAACTCACTCTTTTGGCCTAACACTATAATATACTAGTAGTTCTCCAAGTGTCACCTTCAGTAGTTCCTTCTTCATCGAAACATTATTTGTGCTGCCGTTACTAGTACAAGGTATGATGCGAAGTGGAGGAGCATGATACAAAGCAAAGTCCGTCATGTCCACTCGATGACCTTGTTCAATAAGTAATTTTAGATGCACACCATATACAAAGCGTAGAAAAATAGAGCGGGAGACATAAATTGTTATATGAAAAATTCTTATGGGAAAAAGCTACTGAAGCTTGAAGGCAAATCGTGGTAATAATGAGATATTACAATGGCGTGCTTGCTCTGCTTATGGTATACTAGGGTACATATATAAGGCGAGGGAAACGAGTCCCATATGGAGAGAAAATCGAATCAGAATCGGTTACTACAGGTTGACAAAACGTCTTATACAAGCTACGCATGACCCTGAACTTGTCATGTGACACCTGCCATGAGACGATGCATTGTCCTATATGGACACGGCACAAATTCTTTTGTAAGGCAAATATCACTCTAACTACCACAAAATATTGTAGTATAAGATGTACTTCCATAAAGATCAGTAAATAAACCTCTTAGCAAAATGGTTTCTTTGCAAGTTTCAAAAATAATCATATACTCGACTTCTGTAGTAGACAAGGCAACGATAGCTTGCTAACTTGCTTTCCAACTAATGGCATACCCTTCAACAGGAGGTGGTTTACCAGATTTATGACCAGTGTAGTCGCACATGATTGGGGTTGATGACAGGGTCAAAATGGAGAAAACCGTTGGATGAAGTGGAAATGATAAGGGGTCTTCATGGGCAACATTTGCTTCAGCCCAAGGAAAATGACGACCGAAATTAAAGCTAGAGAGGAGCATCAATGGTGAACGACAGAGGAAGAAGAAAGGAAAAGAAGGTGATGATAGCGGGCTCTGGATTTTGGATATTTTCTTTCAGTGCTAGAAATAACCCAAATAAAATCTAATTAAAAGCCCAAAAATTTTATATAATTATTTTAAAATTAAAATTTTAAGGAAAAATGAATTTTTCGAATGCTACATTGGAGTCCACCTAAATGCTAAACCATCGTATTCATTGAGCCATCCCATATGCCTGCCAGCAGAGTTTGACCGTCGAATTGTACTAGGAAGGTTGACCATGGAATTGTATTACGAAGGAATTTATGTCTACAGTTGCAGCAATTAATTGGTGATCCCCAGGTCGCCAGCAAAATCTTGAAATGGTAGAATTTTATGAGGGATGAATTCAAGCGAAAAATAGGGTACATGTGGTGCTTTTTTTCCCTTGCACTAATTTACCTTGAGATAATGAAAAGGAGATAAAATCATACTCACTGACATGTCAATAAAAGAAAAACATAGCTGTTAACCACTAAATGTCGTGGCCATATTAACACATCTTTTTGCCAACGATCTAAATTAAAATACTACTACAGCTATTAAATTACACGCATCATGTTGTAAGATTATATAGCCTCTTTACGACGCTTCCTCCCTGACAAGGGAGTACTTTCAGGAATATCTTGTGCACAAGTTTGAACAAAGTAAACAAATGAAGTATAAGGGGGTATCCTTGATTCCCATGTCAATAGATTGAACTCCTCTTTTGGCGTAACACTAGGATTTGCTAGTAGTTCTCCAAGTGTCACCTTCGGTAGTTCCTTCTTCACCGAAATATTATTTCTACTGCCGTTACTAGTACAAGGTACAGAGCGAAGTGGGCAAGGTATGGTGCGAAGTGGAGCAGCAGGATGCAAAGCAAAGTCCGTTATTTCCACTCGATGGCCTTGTTCAAAAAGTAATCTTGGATGCACACCATATACAGTGAGGTTTTTCTCAATCACTCTTCTGTGCCTATTCAATACGGAAAGCCAGACTTGAACATTCAGATTCCTTTTGAATACATCCGCAACTGCATTTGTTATGAGAAGTGTCGATTCCAATCGCAACACTTTGGCAAATTCTTCTGCTACTTGTACTAGTTGTGGATGTTCTGCTGGGTCTGCACTTCCGAATGCCAGTGTTTTGAAGAGGTACCTGAACTCCTCGTAAGACAGCATATTGAGAAAAATTGGCTTCACTGATCCAAATCTCGCTGATATTTCAAATTTGCTTACGATGATCACTTTGCTTGCTTTGCTCATTGTTCTTATGATGAAGGAGTAAAACGTTTTCCAGTCCTCATCATCTACATCTGAGGCAAACTCGACAACTACCAACATCATCCCTGACATGGTCCTTTCATGGTCAAGTATTCTCAAAAAGCTGTCTCCATTCAAGTGCAAAATTGAAGAGAAATGCAAGCGAACCCTCTCATCATGGCATACATGAGCAACCAAAGTTTTCTTTCCAACTAAGTTCAAGACCTTTTACTTTTCAGTATGTCGACCGAACATGAAGTTGTCAGTGTAAAGATACGCATCGTAGGGTCTACGCGACATGCGCTCACATCCACCAAGAAGTACAAGAAACTCTGTCATGTTAGCAACAAGAGCTTCTAGGTTATCTAGTATAGTTTGTAACTCCAGGTTGAAGACCTTGTTTGTTGCGGTATAAGCTATTGTGCGGGGTCGTTTGAGAGGATTAGCAAAAGACAAGGAGGATGAGTCGCTTACCAATTCCGTGACACCCTCTTTGTGTAGCCTGTACTTGATGGTGTCCAGCACATGGTAGCCTCGATACATGGCTGCCGCTATCGTCTTCAACTGTATGAGCATACAAGAGTTGGTGATGTATCGCCCATCTGCCTCCTCGACAACCGTGTGAACTCTCAGCAGGAGTTGTTGCAGCCTCTGCACCTTCTCCTCTGAGCATACCCGACTAGAGAACTTGTTCATCAAAAAAGAGATGAATCGGCTTGCGAGATCACCTGTGACAGCAGATATGGCAAGCTCCATCTTGAAATCTTCCGAGGTATGTGTATGAGAGAGGTGAGGGAATCTGAATAGATCTCACTCAAAGGGCAGTTGTTACATCACATCTAAGTTAATTTGACTATGGCATGCAAGGTGCCAAGAAGAAATTTCGCAGCTGTTGTTGCTTGTCCAGATTGGACCACAGATATGGCATGATCCATTTGCGCGTGTGGAAGCTGACTGAAAACCGCAACTGTTGCTTGTCCAGATTGGACCGCCATGCTTGACAAGATAATATGAGTGGATAGGAAGGATGCTGCAGGCCACATGCTATGTACACCAAATTAAATCAATCCACACAAAAATATACAATAAAATTAAATAGATTATAGATATGATAGATGACCAGTTGGGAGTGTTTATGCAATATTCGACTATTTTTGAGGACAAAAACAGTCAGATTTTGAGCCGTTAGATGGAGATCCAACGTCCTAGATCATTTTTTTGAGGAGGGTTATTTTTTTTGGAGGGAAACTTGTATGGGTAGATCCGTTAGATAGAGATCTAACACCTCAGATCAATCTGACTATTTTTATCCTCAAGGACAAAAACAGTCAATGTTGTATAGACATACACCAGTTTTTATTACGTACAATCCTGTGAATTTTCGGTTCGGCCGATCGAGCTCCAATTAGTCAAGTCTTCTACGAGTCGATTCCAAGCGAGAGTTGTCAGCCACTCAGCGCAAACCCCGCGTGGAAGTAACGAAACCCAAGAAAAGCAAAGACGCACGTGACGTAAATTGGCGACGCCCATTCGAATGGAAATCCTAGTCCAAGAGAGAGATCGTCATGTCCGCGTGACAACAGGCCGAGTCGACGTGAAAGTTGAAGTTGAAGTTGCAGACTTTCAACATAATTTGGGCTAGTTTGATCGACTTTAAAGGAAAAAAATAATGTCAGTTGAAGAAACAACTGATTCACCGTTTGAAAACACCCTAATAGTAGCTAACATGATATTCTTCGAAATTTCTTATTCATTAGTGAAAGTTACACACCAAATATGATTTCAATCGAATGATTTAAAGTGTAAGGAGTTAATTATCTGTATAGATACTACAATATTTGGTATTGTAGGTGTAATATGTTTTAGTTGTCATAGCTCAATATGAGGGGTCTATTGCAGATATTATTTTTGCTCTGTTGATGACATAAGAGTTACTTTCATCCGGATATTATTCTACATGAGCAGTTTTCAAATATATTATGGAATTTAGTTACTTTTATAATCAGCAGTTTGATGTACGTGATGGTCATACGCACATGTTACTCTTAAATGAGTATTGTTTGTCAAGTTATGTGTTCCAGGTGTAAAGAGTCTATAAGATGAGTTCTTCAATGTAATTAACATGCACCATAGGAGAAACATATAGAGAAGACTGATCTAATATTATTCATTGATTAGTCCTACAGACTTTTAACATATAAGGATCATTGATGGGGCATTATGATTTGAGAAGACTTGGTTTGTTTTAACTACAGTGGGAATTTGACTCAAGGTAAAGATAGTTTAGTTCCTAATCCGAATCATGTTCGATCTATTTTCGTTTCTAACATGGAGTTCCACTCCTATGTGAAGTCATCTTTATAATCACTATAAGTATACTCCTATAAACCATAAGGAAGGTAATAGCACCATTATAATTTTTCCTCATACAATGATTTTCACTTTCGTGAGTCCGTGTTTTTTCGCAAGGTTTTTCACGTTAAAATCTCTACCTTCTGTTCTTTTAATTGTATATTTTATTATGCGTTTTATAAGAGAGAGAGAGAGAGAGAGAGAGAGAGAGAGAAAGGCATAGAGGGGGGGCTAGTTGCAAGAAGAATGAAAAAGAAAGCGGAAGAAACACCCGAACGAAACTACAAGCTAAAGCAAACTGCTGCTGGAATCACCTATGACCACAGGTTTGGCATGGTCCATTTGTGTGTGTGGAAGCTGACTGAAAACCACAACTGTTGCTTGTCCAGATTGGACCGCCATGGTTGACAAGATTATTGAGTGGACAGGAAGGATGCGTGCAGGCCACGTTCTATGTACACCCAATTAAGGGTGAGTTTTTTTTCAAGCTGATGACTTATGATTTATGACTTAAATATTTTTGAATTTTAACTATCTATAAAAAGTAGTACTTACAGAAAAATAGTCGCATGCAATTTTGGCCGGTGCAGCTGAATTCAATACACTTTTTACTACAATCTTCTATTGACTCAACCTTAAAAAAAACGTATTGTTTAAAAGCTAGTTACTGTAGACAGTACGAACATAAGCCGTATATAAGCCAAAACGAACCCACCCTAAATCAATCCTCACAAAAATATAAAATAAAATGAAAAAGATATCATACAATCCAGTGAATTTTCGAGTTCAATTCTGTGTGCATAGGGAGGGGAAAAAATGGAAAATCTCCTTCAAAATAAATAGAAAACGAGAAGAAAAAAATCAAAACATACTATTCTAATACACTTAAATAGAATATTTTCTTTTCTACTACGTCCTCGACGCTTCCTCCCCAATAATAAGAATGCTTCTGACTTATCATCAGCACAAGCTGGGACAAAATGAACAGATATATTATAAGACGATATCCTTGATTCCCACATAACTAAATTTAAAGTCGGTCGAAGAATAGGATCTCCTATCTGGTCTCCAATTGCCACTTTAGGTAGTTCCCTTAAGTGGTGGAGCCAGGATTCTCCCAAACCTCGGGCTAAAAACTAACATGCAGTAACTAACGTCAAATACTACTCACAGCAAGGTATGACAAAAGTACAACACAAATACACAATTGATATGAAATTTGAGCTCAATGCTTAATGATAAAGCAAAATAGGAAAGAACATGACAAACCAATGTAGCATGGTAGAGAAATACAAAAGTTAGTACCCAATAATGTAGATTTGGTTATGTTTTCATCAACAAAGGTATGGCAACTTGATATAAATACGAGCATAAGAACATTGAATGATAAACAAGTCCCATGATAAGCTTAAGAAAGCTAATATCATGTGTAATGTAACAACAATAGCAAAGATATCAACTAAGAAAAAAATGTAAAGTTTCTTGCAGAAAATTGGGGGAAAAGAACATAATGCCATCATGTGGGACTTGACTTGAGCAAGCTGCCAATTAGTGAGCTACAGGTTCTACAGCTCTTTCCGACTCAAAACTCTATGATCTTGCTGCATTGATCCCTAATTACTAAATAGAAAATACAAAACACATAGCATTCAATGTTTCAATTCATTTTCTCATTCATAATTCAGGTTGGAATGGCATAATGGCATTCAAATTTCAATTCATTTTCTCATTCAAAATTTTGATCGAGATGACTTAATGATATTTAATATTTCAATTCATTTTCTCATTCAAAATTTGGATAAGGATGGCATTGTATCATTCAAAATTCTACGTAATTCAAAAATAAGAGAAATTTAAAACTTTTTGCATGCATATTATTTCTGTGGCTTTTATTGAGTTTCTTTGGAAAAATAAGTTGCAAACATAAATTTTTGGAAAAGAAAAATACAATTGATAGAATTCAAATTAAATTCAAAATCAAATATAAAAAGATGATCCAAAAAGTGGCCTAGGAGAATTTACAATAGAGACCAATTCAAAAACTAAAAAAATAAGTTTAATGGCACTGGAAATGATAATTCGAACATTTTTTAACTTGTTCCTAAAATTTCTCAAATCAAAATAATGCATGTTACACAAGATAGAGACCCAAAGATTTTTAGCGAACAATTCAAGGCAGATAAAATTTTGATAAAAATTACACAATAACATACACTATGTTAGGAGCCTCCACAAAAAAAATTATAATATTTTGGGCTCATTTAACATATTTAAAAATTCCACAAATATATCAACGAACCAAATACGCTTTCTTCACTTAACCCTTTCGGCTTACATTTCACGAAGGCGCAATTTTGAAAAGTCTCCTTCTCGCTGTCCATTATATTGTCACTACTATCGTGCATGTGTTTCTCATACACCTTAAATGACCGATGACCTCCTCTATGATCGTTGTCTTCAGGTCTCTAAATTACTCTATAATCGAGACAATTGAAAGGAATTTTGAGTGGACGACATGAAGGAATTTCAGGTCTCTAAATTGCTCTATAATCATACAACTCTTTCATTTTCTTGCTAAGGGCCCGAATCTTGTTGACAATGGTTGTCAACTGGGTGGTGAAATCATTGATCGATTATGTCTCCTTCATACATAGCACCTCGAACTTGGTCTTGAAAGTTTGCACATTTACTTCCTTCACACGATCCTAGAGCCTAGAGAAAACTCACACATTGCACGAATTCATGGTGGAAGAGAACAAGAATGTACGCACAAGAACTTTGGTGCTCGGCTGCAATTGTCTAGCTAGAGCTTTTCTTTTTTCTTTTATTTTCTTTCTCTTATTCATCTCAACCTTGATGTTAGTATTTATTGTACATGCATAGACCTATTTATAGACTAAAATAAAGAGCCTAATAAAGAAAATAAACTAACTAATTTTGATCCGATACCGATTGTACAAGGATCCTAACACCCTGTTACTGCAAGTGAAGATTCTTTACAACATCCTTCACACATAGACCACACTTGAATTTTGTTAACCCACAAGCAGTAGGGAAAGAAAAACAACAATGATGCAAATTCTGTCCTTCACACATTGCATCATGTTCTAACAAGATGAAGCTGATCAAGTTATGGATCCATATCTATATGTGCCAAAAGGCATAAGCCGCGGTCCGAAAGAACGAGGCTAATGTCTTCAGATTTAACTCTCTACATGCGTGGTACTGATAGGTCAGTTAATTTACACAATGTTTGTTTAAAGCAACACAAGGCCACACATGAATTAGACCCAACTAGACTATTGGTGTTACAAAAGTGCATAAGTGCTCGGCGTTTCCTCATCTGCGAAGATGTCATAGGTTTCTCTTCGTCACAAGTTGGAACATCCTTGATTCCCACATCACTACATCACCTTTAGGTAGAATGGCGTGGAATCTAGAATTTGGAAACATCAGTTTCGCAGCAACGAGAGGCATCAGGCTGAGTGGAGCAGGGGGAGATGGTACAGATTTTGTTATGTCTATTGAGCGATCCTCAAAAAGACGAACTTTTGGATGCTCACCAAACATAGCCAAGCCAGCATTTAATGTCCATGTAGTTTCTCAACACATTGGCAGATGCATTTGCTGAGACAAGTGAGGCACTCAACAATGTTAGGAACTCTTTTGCTACTGACTAGATGTGGATGGTCCTCGGATAAGTGGCGGACCTCCAAACTGAGGGGGGGGGTGTTGTAAATAATCTTGTTTAGAGGCCGTGTACAAAATTTGGTTGTAATCGAAGTCGTATTGCAGCCGTAATCAAAGTCGTATCGGAGTCGGAGTAGAAGTCGTATCGGAGTCGGAGTCAGAGTCAGAATTGTAATCGTAGTCGAACCCGTGTTAAAGTGGTAGAACCGGATATAAAAGGAGGGGTAGTCATGTAACCGATGTGTGTACCAAGCAATTGAGAAAATACCAGAAAAAGGAGAAACACAATTCCTGTGTTTGGCTTCTCTTGAGCAATCACATAGACGTGATTGTAGAGGTTTACGACCACGTTGATGAAGAACAAAAAGTGGTCGTAAAGTGTTATCGACCACGTTGAAGGAGTTCGACGACGCAGAGAAGGCGACAACCACGGTGAAGGTGGTCGTAAGGAGTTGCGACTACGTCGAGAAGACCAGTACGTGGTCGGAAGAGACTACGACCACGTTGAAGGAAGTGAACGTGGTCGAAAGGGTGTTCGACCACAGTGAACAGTGATCGCCAGTATCACTGCGTGATCGTAAAGGGTTTCGATCACGGTATTCTCAAGCGACTGGAGGAAGATAGTGCAGCGATACAGCGGAGCGATCGTAAACTGCTACAGTGAAGTTACGACCACGACTCAAAGCGATCGGTGGAGAGTTTGAGTGGCCGTACGACATTATAAGTGGTCAGAATCAGTCGTAAACGATCCTAACCGGTCGTAATAGATCCTGGGAGGTCGTAAGACTTTCCAACAGTTGGTATCAGAGCAAGGTGAGCCATGGCTGAGAAGGTGAAGGAAAGCGTGTCACTGCAATACCCGATCCTCAGTTCGGACAATTACCCGATCTGGGCGATGAAGATGAAGGTCAACATGATCGCGCAGGGAGTCTGGGGCCCGGTTGAACCAAAGGAGAAAGACAAAGTCGTTGATGAACGACTCGACAAGATGGCGATGGCGGCAATCTATCAAGCCGTGCCCGACTCGATGATGCGGCAGCTAGTCGGTAAGGAGACGGCGAAGGAAGTCTGGACTACTCTGCAAATCATGCATGAAGGAGTAGACCGAGTGAAGGAAGTTCGACTCAAAACATTGAGGAGTGAATTTGAAGCCATGAAGATGGGGAAGAATCGGACAGTAGAAGAGTTCTCTGGTCGATTCAACGAAGTCGTGAACGAGATCAAATCTCTCGGCGACGACTTGAAAGATGAGGTGGCGGTGAAGAAGTATTTGAGAGTGCTACCAGAGAAGTTTCTTTCGGTCGTAACCACACTTATGTACTCGCAAGACCTCTCAAAGATGAAGATTGAAGAGGTGACCGGAGCACTCAAAGCACACGAGCAGCTCCTGAAGAGTTATCAAGATGATAACGGACAGCAGGCTCTACTCGTAAGAGAAGACACAAGGAACCGAGGAGACTCATCATCAAGGGGCGGTCGTGGTCATGGGACATAGACAGGCCACGGTGCATCTCACGGGCGTGGACAAGGCCGAGGCTATGCGCCAAGAGGTCGAGGCTCCCAATCCGGAAGAGGAGGAAGAGGTGGTCGTGGAGAAAGGGCTGGTCGTGGAGGCAGCGCTTACCAAACGGACAAGTCTGACGTCCAGTGCTACACGTGCGAGAAATTTGGACACTACGCCGCCGAGTGTCGGAGCCACATCCAGTGCCATAACTGCAAGAAGTATGGTCACTATGCTGCGAATTGTCGGGGCAAGAAGAAGGTGGAGGAAGCAAATTTGGCACAAACTACAGAGCATAAAGAGCCGACACTACTGTTGTCGTCCTGCACTGTAGATGAACCGACAATGGTTCTGTTGAATGAGGAGAAAGTCTTTCCAAGTCTGTTGGAGCAGGGAAAGCAGACACAAGCCGACTGGTACCTCGACAATGGAGCAAGTAATCACATGACGGGCACACACTCGATGTTTCACGAATTAAACGAGAGTGTGCTCGGAAGAGTACAGTTGGGAGACGGCTCGACTGTTCAGATAAAAGGGAGAGGCACAATCCTGATGCAATGCAAAGATGGAAGTCGAAGAAAGCTCTCGGATGTATATTTTATACCGAGTCTTCGGAGCAATATAATAAGTCTTGGACAACTAACAGAAGAGGGATGTCGGATCGAGCTCAAAGACAGTTATCTGAAAGTGTTCGACCACAGTGAGCGACTACTCATGAAGGTACAAAGAACAGTGAACCGTCTGTACAAGATTCAGATTGAAGCGTGCAAACCAAGGTGTCTGAAGACTACGACTGATGATGCAGCCTGGTTGTGGCACGCAAGATTCGGACACTTGAACTTCCAGAGTCTCAACACGATGGCAAGGAGGGAGATGGTGGTCGGACTACCGAAAATCGACCACCCGGAGCAAGTCTGCGAGGGCTGTCTAACGGCAAAACAAACTCGTAACAGCTTCCCGTCGCAGGTACAATACAGAGCCTCTCAACCACTCGAGCTTGTTCACATTGATCTGTGCGGTCCGATCACACCTCGAACTGATGCCGGAAATCAGTATTTCATGCTGATCGTGGACGACTACTCGAGAGCCATGTGGGTGTACATGCAGAAGAGCAAAGACGAGGCGAAGTTCAACTTTCAGAAATTCATTGCCCTTGCCGAAAACGAAGCTGATTGCAAAGTAAAAGCAGTCAGGTCAGACCGAGGAGGAGAATTCTTTGCAAAAGAGTTCGACTCGATCTGTGAAGAGAAGGGCATGGCAAGATTCTTCACGGCTCCGTACTCGCCTCAACAAAATGGAGTCATAGAAAGGAGAAATCGGACTCTGATGGCTACAGCCCGAAGCCTCGTGAAAAGCCGATTTCTTCCCGGGAGGTTCTGGGGAGAAGCAGTAAGGCATGCGGTCTACCTTCTCAACCGCACGACCATAAGATCGCTCGATGGGACCACCCCATACGATCAATGGTCGGAAAGAAAGCCGAACGTTGAGCATTTAAAAGTTTTCGGCTGCTTAGCCCATGTAAAGCCATCCACACATCTGAAGAAACCGGATGACCGGAGCAGAAGGATGATCTACCTCGGCTCGGAGCCAGGCACCAAGGCGTACAGGTGTTATGATCCAGTCGAAAAGAAGATTCATGTGAGCAGAGATGTGGTTTTTCAAGAAGACAAACACTGGGAGTGGGAAGAACACCATGACGTTGAGAAAGACATGTCGAAGTGGGTAACTTTCAATGTCGAAGATGACGAGGCCGACGGCACAGACTGGGAAGAAGGAGTTACGACCACATCTCAAGGTTCAAGTTCAGCTGGCACTATCGACCATGAAGTCTTACCTGAAATAGAAGACCTCGATGAGGAAGAGTCAAACAACCGAGTACCGAAGATGAGGAGCATAAGTGAGATTTATGCACAGACTGAACCAGTGCTGTCTGAAGAATTGCTGCTTTACACGACTGCAGAAGAACCTGAAGGCTATGAAGAAGCAAAGGGAGATGCATACTGGAGAGCTGCTATGCAGGAAGAGCTGAAGTCGATTGAAGATAATGACACATGGGAACTCACTGATCTGCCAAAGGGTCATCGTGCAATCGGTCTAAAGTGGGTGTTCAAAGTGAAGAAGAACTCACAGGGAGAAGTCATGAAGCATAAAGCACGACTTGTTGCAAAAGGATATGTTCAGAAACAGGGAGTAGACTACGAAGAAGTCTTTGCTCCAGTGGCTCGGATGGAGACAATTCGAGTACTTCTTGCGCTGGCAGCAAACGGTGGATGGGAAATTCACCACATGGACGTGAAAACGGCGTTTTTGAACAGAGACATTGAGGAGGAGGTGTATGTCTCTCAACCGCCGGGTCTTCAGTCCAACAGACAAGCTGAGAAAGTCTTAAAGCTTAACAAAGCTCTTTACGGGCTCAAACAAGCTCCACGAGCATGGAATCTGAAACTCGACAGAAGTTTGACAGCACTCGGGTTCAAAAGAAGCACCTCTGAACATGCTGTGTACACCCGAGGGGATGAGAAAGCAAGGTTGATTGTAGGCATTTACGTGGACGATTTGATCATCACTGGGTCAAATTCAATTGAGATTATGAAGTTTAAGGAGGAGATGAAGAAGCTATTCAAGATGACCGACTTGGGACTTCTGAGCTATTACCTCGGTATCGAGGTGAAAGAAACCGACAATGGCATATCACATTGTCAGTCGGCGTACGCCCGAAAGATTCTGGAAAAGTGCGGCATGGGAGAGTGCAATCCCTGCCAAGTCCCAATGGAGAATAATTTGAAGTTAAGCAAACAAGGCCCAGGATCGACAGTCGATGCCACACAGTACAGAGGCATTGTCGGAAGTCTACGTTACCTGACACATACCCGACCTGACATTACGTTCGCAGTCGAATATGTGAGTCGGTTCATGGAGAAACCAACCCAGGAGCACATGAACGCTGTGAAGCATATTCTGAGGTATATCAAAGGTACTTTGAACCTCGGGATTCAGTACAAAAGAGGAGGTGGAAAGTTTTTGCAACTGACAGGCTACAGTGACAGCGACATGGCGGGAGATGTCGATGATCGGAAGAGCACGACGGGCATAATGTTTGTGCTTGGGGAGAGTTCGGTCAGTTGGCAATCACAAAAGCAAAAAGTGGTTGCTTTGTCATCCTGTGAAGCTGAGTACATTGCAGCGAGCGCAGCATCATGCCAAGGAGTTTGGCTCGCTCGATTGTTATGCGAGTTGTCGGACGAGGCAGTTCAAAAGGTGACGCTCAGGGTTGATAACAAATCTGCAATATCGCTGAGCAAGAATCCGGTTCTACATGATAGAAGCAAGCATATAGATACAAGATATCATTTTATCAGAGATTGTGTTGAAGAAGGGAAGATCGTGATCGACTACATCAGAATAGAAGAACAAAAAGCTGATATTCTGACGAAGCCGCTGGGGCGGATAAAATTTTCAGAGATGAGGAGAAGAATCGGCATGATCGAAGTCGAAAAAACAAGATTAGGGAGAGAATGTTGTAAATAATCTTGTTTAGAGGCCGTGTACAAAATTTGGTTGTAATCGAAGTCGTATTGCAGCCGTAATCAAAGTCGTATCGGAGTCGGAGTAGAAGTCGTATCGGAGTCGGAGTCAGAGTCAGAATTGTAATCGTAGTCGATCCCGTGTTAAAGTGGTAGAACCAGGTATAAAAGGAGGGGTAGTCATGTAACCGATGTGTGTACCAAGCAATTGAGAAAATACCAAAAAAAGGAGAAACGCAATTCCTGTGTTTGGCTTCTCTTGAATCACATAGACGTGATCGTAGAGGTTTACGACCACGTTGATGAAGAACAGAAAGTGGTCGTAAAGTGTTATCGACCACGTTGAAGGAGTTCGACGACGCAGAGAAGGCGACGACCACGGTGAAGGTGGTCGTAAGGAGTTGCGACTACGTCGAGAAGACCAGTACGTGGTCGGAAGAGACTATGACCACGTTGAAGGAAGTGAATGTGGTCGAAAGGGTGTTCGACCACGGTGAACAGTGATCGCCAGCATCACTGCGTGATCGTAAAGGGTTTCGATCACGGTATTCTCAAGCGACTGGAGGAGGACAGTGCAGCGCTAATGTGGAGCGATCGTAAACTGCTACAGTGAAGTTATGACCACGACTCAAAGCGATCGGTGGAGAGTTTGAGTGGCCGTACGACATTATAAGTGGTCAGAATCAGTCGTAAATGATCCTAACCGGTCGTAATAGATCCTGGGAGGTCGTAAGACTTTCCAACAGGGGGGAGTATAGCAATACTGCGATATGATATTTTGCAAAAACAATGATACGTCGATACGTTAAGTATATATGTATTTAAAAATTAAAAGATGTAGAGAGGCTACAAGAGAGTGAGAAGCTGGGGCTATCCTGATGAATGCTATCCTTGTCTCTCTCACTCGCTATTGCAGTATTGGACTACATAATTGACATTGCTAATGAATCCTAATTCACAAAATATGAACATCCAGATTCTTACCAATAAATCTATGGGTTATGACTTATGATAGAGAACGGTGGCTCCTAGGCGCATCGTGTTTCTTAGCAGAAAAAAGCTGCTTAGATTTCTAAAGTTGAATCAGAGCTTCCAATATAGTAGGTGGTCTTTGTTTTTTCCTTTACAGCTACCATGAGGCAAACTACATGTGATGATTAAACTGCATGTGATGAAGTGAAAATTTATAGCTTTCAGACCAACAGATATAGGAACAAAACAACTATGAGTGGGTTTACAACATGCTTTTGATGCATCACCAATTCAGTTTCTCATGCAAGTTTAACATTGCAATAACCTAAAGTTTAGATATCCCTGAAAAAGACAGATCAAGAGATGGCAACGATTTGTGCTTACCAAAAGAAACAATTTGTCATTTTTGGGCATATGACGCCAATCTTGTTTGTAGGGCCATCCCGAGATGCTTGGCCTCTTTAATCACGCATGAGAATTCTGAACCCTTGTTCCGACGCAATGAAGGCAATGGTTGTGAACTGGCCTCCTCTCGAGCAGGCTAAAGTGAATACAAAACCGAGTTTGAACAAATGGAATCGGCTTCATCATATTCGAGAAGGTCTAGAGGTCAGACAAAGCAGCACTGACCACTACCGGGCTCAGGAGTTTTGCCGAGTGCCGGTGGCACTCGGCAAAGCACGAGAAACACTCGGCAAAGGTTTTGCCGAGTGCCACCCACGGCATAGCTCACACGTCAAAGTTTCTGACAGCAAAGAGATCTTTGCCGAGAGCTTTTCGTCGAGCACTCGGCAAAGGCTTTGCCGAGTGCCGAAACGACCCTCGGCAAAAAAACGCTCAGTGGACGGTGAGAACACGGTGACGGCGTATTTTGCCGAGTGCCAGGACGGAATGGCACTCGGCAAATCCTTCCAGTTTGCCGAGTGTCGCGGTAATGACACTCGGCAAAATCTAAGCTTTGCCGAGTGTCATGGTAAAGACACTCGGCAAAGAATGTTACTTTGCCGAGTGTTTTTACCATGACACTCGGCAAAGTACGTTCCCAGAATGCCCAGAAAAGTTACTTTGCCGAGTGTTTTTACCATGACACTCGGCAAAGCCTCCCTTTGCCGAGTGTAACACACGGCAAAGTGGCCAAAAACTGCCTATTTCAATTGTTTATTGCACCCCACTCAAACAAGTCACAATATATCACAGATATATCAACAATATATCACATATAGTCCAAAAGTAATCACCACAAGTGCCATTCACAACCATTCACCAAGTGAATCAACTGCAACCATAATATATCACATATATCCAAGCGCAACCACAAGTGAACTACAAATGCAAATCCAAGTATCTCTAAGTACCATTCATAATAAGCATCACAACCACAAGTATCATTCACCAAGCTGGTCACCCCGACTGATGTGGTGGGTCATGAGGCAGATTATTCGAAGCCGCCGATTGATTCTGCACAAAGGAGAAGAGATTGCATGTGTGAGACAAGATTTAAGGTAGGAACATACAAACTTAAACATTCATACTCCACTAGCTAATCTAAGAAGGTATAGCTCATACAAGCAAAGCACAAACGAAAGCAATAAACATGGTAAGTAAAGAGCTCAAGGTAGAGAAGGCAAACTCACAGGAGTAGTTGCAGGAGGAGGTGGAGGAGGGAATAGCTCCGGTGGCAGAGGTTGACCCATCCTCTCGCCAAGACTTTGCATCCACTGAAACATCTGCTCCATCCTCTGCCGCTCGGCCTCATTCCTCTGCCGATCGGCCTCCATCCTCGCCGCCATCTCCTTCCGTAGCCTCTTCTCTTCTTCCAGCTGGGCCTACAATATTTCACCCCAATGTTACAATGCAAAGCAAAGGTATGTAAAAATTAATGAACGACGAATAAAACAGAAATAACCTGGAGTGCCTCCATCCGGGACTGTGCAGTGTCCGGCCGTGGGCGTATGGCCGGGCTTGAGCTCGTGCTCCTTGCTCGAATCTGGGAGAGAGTGGGAGTACTGGCCGTGTCGAGTGTGCTGTCGCCAATCCAGTACCGCCCATGCTTCTTGCCTCCTCCCACCCTCATGAAGACTTCTCCATCAAGGTCCTGGGTGCTCGGATCGTACTCTGGCCCATGGACCGCCCTTGCCATCGATGTGTACTCACTGAGGCGGCTGTGGACGGTCGCATTGCTGTACACCGAGGGCGGGTCCTCCGGGTTGTAGTCAACGTCGGACGTCGCCTTGCCCTTGTGGGCCAAAGCCCATGCCTTGAACTGGGAGCAAGGCTGGCCACCATGTGACGACGACTGCGAAAAAAACAGCAAGATGATTAGAAATTATGCAGAATTGAGCGTTATAATAAAGAAATGAATTCGTGTACCCATGTAGCCGCGAATTCGTCGAGGCTACGGTTGCCTTGATGGTGTGGTGCACCTGGCATCATCAAACGCCGCTCCCGGCAAGCGTTGTGCGTCTCCTCCCACTCGGCGGCGCACCACTTGTCCACCATCTGTGCCCAGCACTGGAGATGCTGGGCGCACCACCACGGAGGCACCTACACGTCATCAAGTATATGACATATAAGAAGATCAAATTAAGCGTACTTAATCTCAGAAAAAATCAGTATTAATGTTCTATATTTACCTCCATGTATTCTTCCCGGGTCAGCCTCATGTTTCTTGCTTGAGTTTTGTTGATCTTCACTCCAAGGTAGGTAGCGTTGTATGTTACGATGGCCTGGACGCGCGCCTCGTAATGCATGTCCTTCACGAGTTTATAACAGGCTTTGTGAGCCACACTAGCCGCCTTGGCCTCATATCCCTCCTAGCATCTGAAGAAATCCTGCATATAGACGCGATGTATCCAGTCATTATTTCAAGAATGTCCAATGAATGCGATGTATTGAGCAATGTAGTGCGAGGAAGACTTACCCACAGCTCGGCCGTCACCCGCGCCGCCTTGTTGGCGAATACCCTGCCATCCCGATCTGGTAAATCGGGGAAGGCGACGTAGTGGTCCCACGTGTAGGCCGGCTCCTGCCCTCCGCCAAACGCAACCAGGCCAGGGAAGTGTAGCCTGCACAAAAGACCCAGGATGCCATTGACATGGCGTTTGTGATCACCTGCAGCCACAGCGTCCAACCCCTGTCCAAGTGATTAAGATAAATTATTAGTTTCTATTGTGATTTTCAACATATCAAATGAAAAGGTAGTGATAACATCTAAAGTTACTTACCTAGCCCTAGTGGGTTGAATCAGCGGGCGTCTCTCACGAGGTATCGGTCGCCTCGGGAGGGTCGAGGGACCTCGCAACCAGACACCCGACGAACCAGAGGAAGTGGAACCCCCTGCCGCCTCCTCCTGCTCCTCCTCCTGCTCCTCCTCCTGCTCCCGCTCCTCCTCCCGCTCCCGCTCCTCCTCCTGCTCCTGCTGCTCCTCCCGCTCCTCCTCCTGCTCCCTCTCAAGAGTGCTCCTGCTCCTCCTGCTCCTCCTACTCCTGCTCCCCGACTGCTCAGCTGCATCGGGTCGTCTTTGGTAAAGCGACCTTACGTTCCTCATACCGCCCACCATCTTTGTTCAATCACCTGCAATTAAAAAGAGTAAACCAATAAGCACAGATAAACAAAACGTACTTAGAAAGAGATGCAAAATAAACAAAACATAATTAGAAAATAACAAAGTATTACATGTATTAGAAATAATCATCATGATCGGGATTAGCTGGATCATAAGTCTCATCATCACTATCAGCCATGTCCATATAATCAACACTATTCGAAGGAGCAATGTTGTCATCACTGTCATTGCCTAAATGTAATCGCTGAAGTAATTTTAAGTCCTTCACATTTTGAACCTCATCTCCAGCGTCCTCGTCAACAACCCTTTCATTGTCTACTTCCATTCCGATCGCTTCGGTTAAGTCTATCTCAAAACTCCCTTCTAGCCCCTCTTCTTGAAAGAACTCTCCGTCATATGTGTTTGGGTCAAAGTTGTAATCTTCATTGTTTGGGACAGGTAGTTTACCGTGTGGCGATACCTTGTACACAACATCCCAACCCTTAAGACGGTCGTCTTTTTGGCACGGGTATGAGAGATAATAAACTTGCGTGGCCTGTTGAGCCACAATATACACATCGTCTCCTGGTAAGACGGATGACTGTCAAATTTCGACTAGCCCAAGATTAGGGGTCCGTCTCGTTACTTCAGGATCAAACCAATGGCATTTGAATATGACAGGATTAAGAGGTTTGCAACCATGAAACGTGAGTTCGTATATTTCTTCAATTCTTCCATAATACTCGACCCCATCAAGGCCAGGCGTAAAAACTTCGGTATTTGTGGTTCTTCGATTGGGCCGACTCTGCTCATGTCTTGTTGTGTGAAAGCGATATCCATTCACGTCATAACCGGTAAATGAGCTTACCCTATAGGCACAGCCATCGGCAACCTGTCTCAACTCGGCAACTTGTAATGTCAAACTAAGTACGAGCTAAATTGGACAGTACCTTCTGTTTGAACCAAGAAATGAAATCGGGCATTCCATTTCCCGCACCCTGGCTAAGAAGGATCTCAACTTCCTGCGGGGTAGGTTCCCTTGATTCACGCCAGAATTGATGATGAAATTCCCTGCACCAACGAGAAACAAGGGGGTTGGATGCAGAATAGTGACTACTCGAGAACAAGTTTGTTGACAACTTACTGCATGTACGGCTCCACTTCGGAAAGGTTGTTCAACACATATAGCATGATAGTGCGCCACTCTTCATGTTTCAAGGTCTTGGGGGTCGCATCACTTGCACTTCCGAGTTGCCCTCGGAAAATGCTGATGTTCGATTCATTTTCGCTAGCATTGTAACGAGGGGGTGGATTGTGCACGCTAGGAAGGTTGTCACCATAGTACGTTGTTGTGAAGTTTGACACCTCCTCCAAAATGTTGGCCTCTGCAACGGAAGCCTCAATTTTGCATTTATTTTTACATTTAGTTCGATGAACCTTTAGACATCTCTCAATTGGATAGCACCAACGGCCCTGCACGGGCCCCCCCATTCGTGCCTCATACGGGAGGTGCAAAATCAAATGCTGCATCGGATTGAAGAAGCCGGGTGGAAAGATCTTCTCCAACTTACAGAGCAACACAGGTGCCATTCTTTCCAAGTCTGCAATCACGGTCCGAGATAACTCCTTGGCACAAAGCTGGCGGAAGAAATTGCTCAACTCTGCCAGCACTAGCCAGACATGCTCAGGGACATAGCCTCGAACCATCACCGGAACAAGCCGCTCAAGCCATATGTGGTAGTCATGACTCTTGAGCCCATTGATTCGCATAGTAGATAAGTTCACTCCCCTCCTCAGATTCGCTGCATACCCATCAGGGAACATTAACGTTTGGAACCATTCTAGTACTTCCCTCCTTTGGGGCCTGGTCAAGACGAATTCGGCCTTAGGCTTTCTCCATGTCCTGCCGCCTCTAGGAGGCTTCATTTCTTGCTTTGGTCTATCGCATAACGTTGCCAGATCCACTCTAGCCTTAATGTTGTCCTTTGTCTTATCAGGAATGTCCATGATTGTTGCCCAAAGTGCCTCGGCGACATTCTTTTCAGTGTGCATTACATCAATGTTATGTGGAAGAAGAAGGTCATCAAAATAGGGGAGCCTCAACAAGCCCGACTTATGAGTCCATGCATGTTGCTCACCATATCCCACAAAACCACCTTCTTCTTGATTGACCTCGAGAGCATCTATCTGAGCACAAACCGCGGCACCGGTCATCATCTGCGGTGCAGGGTCTATAACTACGACACCTTTCGTAAAGTTCTTGATATCTCGTCTGAATGCATGGTCAAGAGGGAGGAATTGTCGATGTTTGTCGAACGAAGAATACTTGCCACCCTTCAGCAACCAAATGAACTTCAGAGCTGCCTTGCATACTGGGCATGGGAACTTCCCGTGAACACACCAGCCGCAGAATATCCCATACGCCGGGAAGTCATGCAGGGAGTAGTGGTACCAAACATGCATTTTGAAGTTTCTCTTTGTAGCTCGGTCGTATGTCCATACCCCTTCCTCCCAAGCACGGACCAATTCATCAATCACAGGCTCCATGAACACACCCATATTATTCCCCGGGTGTTCAGGAATTATCAACGACAAGAATATGTTCTGTCGTTGGAAGAGGACGCCGGTGGGGAGATTGAGGGGGATAACGAACACGGGCCAACAAGTGTATGGGGCGGCCATCATTCCATAAGGATTGAACCCATCTGTTGCCAGCGCAACACGTACATTACGAGCCTCTAGAGCTTTCTCACGATGAATCACATCAAAGTGGGTCCATGCTTCACCATCGAATGGATGTACCAGCTTCTCAGGATTGTATCGACGTCCATTTTTGTGCCATGTCATCTATTTCGCGGTTTCCTCGGTCATGTATAGCCGTTGGATCCTCGGTATGAACGGAAGGTACCGTAGGATTTTCACGGGGATCGCAAGCTGCCTCTTCTGACCATCACCAGAGTCTACCTCCAGGAACCTAGAGGATCCACACTTTGCACAGTACTTTGCTTCCGCGTGTTCTTTCCTAAATAGGATGCACCCCTTCGGACAAGCATGTATCTGCTCATATGGCATCTTAAGTGCACGAAGGAGTTTCTTTGACTCGTACATGCTCTTTGGCAGAATGTGACCCTCCGGAAGCATGCTGCCAAAAACTGTCAACACAGCATCGAAGGCGTCTCGACTCACGCTAAACTGGGACTTCAAGGCCATTACACGTCCAATGCCATCCAGTTGAGAAACCTTCGTCTGACCGTGAAGGGGTTTCTGTGCCGCAGACAACATGTCGTAATACGCCTTTGCGGTTGCCTCTGGCTCCTCCTCCCTACGTCCTTCAGCGAAGTGTGCTTCATGATAGTCATTTAACATGTCTCCTACCCCGCCATCAGCATCATAATCCTCGACGCGTGATCTCACGACCACCTCTCTCATACGATCGGATTCACCGTGGTAGATCCACCGGGTATAGTCTGCTGTAAATCCAAACTTGCAAAGATGTTTACCCATGACCTCCTTTGTTTGTCGACGCGTGTTTGCACATCTGCTGTAGGGACACCAAGTGGCACGCGCTCCTTTAACCTTGGCAAATGCTAGTTCAAAGAAAGCATCGGTCTTCTCAATCCATTCATTGGACAACGAACCCTGACTTGAGCGGCCCGTGTACATCCACTCACGGTCATCCATCCTCTAACATATCAGGGAGTAATATAAGAATCAAATGCATCTACACGATCTTTCTCCTATCTAATAGGTGAAGATAGGTCCTAATCCCACCCGAGGATGCGTAGATGAGGTTAGTTTCCATGCTCTACTCCTATCCGAGACAGAATTTCGGCAGCACCTCCCCGCTGTTCTCCAAATACACGTCTTGGCAGGGAGATTGTGTATCCGGAGAACAACAGGGAGATGATGCCGAAACTTTGTCACGGATCGGAGTAGACCATGGAAACTAACCCCATCTACGCATCCTCGGGCTGTCCAAAAAACGTGGACAATTCGAAACAGATACGGTTATAGATATGCAAAGATCTGCATATTTCCAACCGTATCTCTTTCGAACGGGAGACGCCTAACTAGGTTACGTAATCTATGAACATGAATAAATAGCTAAACTGTAAACCGAGCAAGGAAAAGGGTAACTCACAGCACGTAGATTGTCTACGTGGGAAGACAAGCTGTCGGAGCCGAGGGAGACGTCCACGGCTCCAACCCGAGAAGCAGAGGTACACCGCGCAGTCGGGAGCCCAGGAACCGCCCTCAGCCAAGGCAACGGCAGTGGGCGGCGGCGGTGGACAGTGCAATAGCCTCTCCTGCAAAAAAAGGAACATAATAGTGTCAATTGAAAATTTCGGCAGCACCTCCCCTGCACGGTGAAGTTTCCAAAACCTGCAACAAACGAATAGCACGCCGACAACCACACCAACGGCACGATGGCCGACAACCACATATACGGCACGATGGCCAACAACCACATATACGGCCGAACGTACTGTTGTTAGCTAGCCTGCAAGTTAGGTCATTTGGACAACGTACTGTTGACAGGATCATATATGTGATTTCCTTTGCCTGCGAATATTATAAATTTTCAAATGTGCTTATGATGTATGGGCCAGTTTTCAAATAGTTAAATTAAGGGGTCACTAACTAAGGAGTGCCTGTGTTGATCAATAGTCCATCAACTCCAGTGATATTAGCAATAGTAGCTAAATATATACATTGCAGATAGCAATAGGAAGAATTTTCTTCAGTGAGCTAGCCAAACCAACCTGCAGGAGCCGTCGGGCAGGGGAGGCGTCGGGCGGCGGGCGGCCGCGGGGGCGGGGGCAGTCGGGGGAGGCGTCGGGCGGCCGCGGGTGCGGCCGCGGGCGTGCGGGGCGCGCGGGGGCGGGGCGGGGCGGCGGCGGGCGTGCGGGGTGGGCGGGCGCGGGCGGGGGCGGGGCGGTGGCGGCGGGCGTGCGGGGCGCGCGTGGGCGGGGCGGCGGCCGCGGGGAAATTAAAGTTTGTGGCGTGTTTGAGCGCGGCCGCGGGGAAACTAAGGTTTTGTTTTTGTGTTGTTTGCCGAGTGCCCCCGATCTGGCACTCGGCAAAGCCCTCCTCCTTTGCCGAGTGTCGCCCACAAAGCACTCGGCAAAGATTTTTTTTAATTCCTTTCCTCTCTTTTTTTTCCATAACGTGTTTTACAAATTTGTTCGAATGTACTTTGAAAATGCCATGTCAAATTCACTCAACAATGCATATTCGATGCTTCTACGAATATTAGACCATTATTTCATGCAGTTATAGCTCAAATTCAATTTATATCAATTAAAATTGTATAATTGCAGTTTAAGAATTAAAATTATCAAACGGATCCGAAAAATTACCAAAATTTCACATGAAACAATCTCTGTTGTCTATTGCCTGTACAAAAAGTTTTGTAGTCAAACCGCAATTCGACCGTCACTTTGACTCCAAATCTTACCGGATCCTTCTCAACTCTATGCTTCTTCTTCAGAAATGCTTCGGTTTGTAAGCATCGTACGTGACAACTTATGCGAAATCTTCTCAATTTTTTACCACAGCCTCCACATATGATATCATAACATCTTGACAAATCTCATGATTTTCAGACTTCGTTTGATTTTTTTAAAATTTAAAAACCATTCGGCCACACGTTCGTGGCCGTGTTTCTTGAACAAGATGTTCGAAATTCCTTTTCGTTTCACAGGTAAGGCCTCAAACCGAGCTGAATAACATGAATATCATTTTTCTACTCATTTTTTCCTATTATTTGAATCACTTGCAGTTCAAATTTGACTTGATTCAAAAAATTGCTTGAAATACAATTAATTAATTAAATATAGCAAACAAATACAAAAATATACCAAATTTTAACATGGAGTACCATATGTTGTATGTGGAGAGTAGAAAAAGTTTGAAGGGTAGGAAAGGAAAAGGTTTTATTTCTTTGCCGAGTGCCGCAAAAAAAAACACTCGGTAAAGATCTCTTTGCCGAGTGTCAGCTCTAGACACTCGGCAAAGTTCTAACGGCGGCGGCTGACCTGTAACGGACGGCGGTTGGTGCCGAGTGTTATATTTTTGCCGAGTGTTTTCTTGTCAGCACTCGGCAAAGAGCTTTTTTTGCCGAGTGTCTAATATGCAGCACTCGGCAAAGAGATTTTTGCCGAGTGTTTTATTTTCGCCGAGTGTCCCCGTGGAGGCACTCGGCAAAGTGGTTGTTTACCGAGTGCCCGATAGATTGCACTCGGTAAAACTCCAGACACTCGGCATATAGCAGCTTTCCGGTAGTGGACCTCAGAATTGGATCCCAGCCGACGCCTATAAGTAGCCAACTTAACTGAAGGTATTGCCCCATTTGAAAACAAAGAGCAGAAATATCCAATAATTCAATTTTCTGACATTCCATCCCATCCCCTTAGTTGCTAGTACAATTCCCTAGGATTGGAGGGCACACCGCCCATTTATGAGACAACAACAAGGTTAATAGTAATGCTGGTACTGTGCAAGTTGAATGGAGCAAATAAAAGGAAAAGAAAGGAGTTGTACCTGTGACGAAGATGAGGCTGCAGTTGAGGGTGAGGAGGGCACAGATGCGGTGGAAGAGGTTCTTGAGGAAGAGTGGGAGCTTCTTCTTGCAGGAATCGAGGATGTCCCAGAGGTTCTTGAAGAGGTAGCCGTAGTACTCATATGATAAGCTGTGGAGGCAAATCGGCTTGACGGTTAGAAATCTTGCTAATTTTTCAAGCCTACTTTTAACTATTACATTATTTCCTTTACCATTGAAGGTTGCTGATGAATAAAACTTCTCGCAATCGTCATACCCCACGTCTCAAACAATCTCAACAACCACCAGTCTTTCCAGTCATGTAGCTTTCGCAATCCACTCCCAAAATGTGTTCCCCATCGAAGAGAAGTGAGACCGGACCCTCTCGTCATTGCATACATGCGCAACCAAAGTTTTCTTCCCAACTAGAGGTAACACCAATGATCGGAGAGCACGGTTGCGGTTCCCAGAGGATTGTGCGGCAACAGGGTACGGTGTTCATGATCTGCTGTTTCTCACTGTGGCGATCAAACATGAAATAGTCAGTGTAAAGATAGGTATCATACTTCATAGGGTCTACGGCAAATGCGTTCACATCCCACCAAAAGTATAACAAACTGTCATATTAGCAACAGCAGCTTCTATATCATCAACCGCACTATGTATGTCATGACTAGTACTTTGTTGTCATTTGCTTCTGGACGCCACACTTTGTTGTTATTTGCTGAAATACAAAAGAGTTTTGTTTTTTATTAAAAAAAGGTAAATGGCTTTTGGACACTGTACTTTGTTGTCATTTGTTGAAATACACTGCAAAATCACAATTTATCTCAGGATCACTGCAAAATCATTGTCATTTGCCTCTGACACCAGACCGTTTAAAACAATATTTTTCTGAGCTATGGAGAGAGACTGTCTCAAAGATGCCAAGATAGAATGTCTCAAATATACCAAGATTGACCCTTCTCCTTTTTCTTTTCCTTCTTCTTCCTCGTTATCGGCAGACTAACCCAGTGATTTCAAGGCAGAGGAGTATGGCGAGGTGGACTTGGTGGTTGTTTGTGGAGATACTCACGAGAAACACACCAAAATGGAGTGGAGGAGGCAGTGGCGATTTGACAGCCAAGAACCCCAACCGAGTGCGTTAAACTATAGGCACGGGTGAGTGCATGCTCGGGCAAGAGGCAATCGAGCGGAGATGGACGATAACTGAGACGGGCAAGGTCAATAGAGCTGGAGGGGAAGAAAGCTCGGTAACTGAGACCAAAATAAGAAAACTAATTCGAGTGGTAGGACGCGAAGGGTGTGGACCACATTGTGACAGTCTAAATGAACTTCCTACCCTCCCATCACTTGTGAAGCTGGAGCTAAGCTACTGTGAAGGTGTAAACGAAGTTCCTACCCTCCTATCACTTGAGAAGCTGGAGCTGATCTACTGTCCGAACCTGAGTGCAGTCGGTTCCCTCGCCTCAGTGACTACCATAGACCTCCATGGTCCACTGCCGGATGAAGAGATACTGTACAGGCTGTTGAATTACCACCCGTCACAGGAGTGCGTAACAATTATATGTGATACCACGACATGCATACCTCTTGATCCTCAAGGCCTGCCTTCACTCAGGAAGCTTCGATTAAGCTGTCCCAATCTGCAGTACTGCGATGGGCTCGCTGGCCTCACTTCCCTCAAGGAGCTCAAGGTCTGGGGCTGTCGGAACCTCCCCGTACATAGTTTGCTCCCCAGACAGCTGCAGAATCTGGACATTCGGGATGAAAAAGGTACGTATCTTGTATTGTTTGTACGTTTTCACAAGATAGTTTTGTTGTTACAAGCCGCAGGGCTGGCTGGCTGGTCCCACGTTCTTTCTTAGGTTTGCCTGCACCTGCATGTTTCCGCAGTTTTTGATTTTGAGGACTTCGGTTACCCCTTGAAGCTGAAGAGCACGGCTTGTCGGGTCTCTCTGCTGCGTTAATTGAAGGCTTGTGTGCATCAGTGCATTCAAGTTGTCCCAGGGTTAGGGCGTGCAAGTTCCTGCTCTTCGGAGGCTGCAAGCCGAAGAGTTGGTTTCGGATGAACCAAGCCTTCTGAGGTATCCTGCACCAGGATTTAAATTTTATTTTCTACTTCGTCGGGAACTTCTGAGTTGAAATTTGATTTTACAACTTGACCGAAATAGTGTTACACGGAAGTACGTCTCAGCACGTTCCAACGCTCGGTGAGTTGCCTTCCCTCAAGTCCCTCAGAATTGAAACCATAGATTGTGTGCAACAAATTGGCCGGGAGTTTTGCAGCCATGCTCCAGGTATGGAAGGCTTCCCATCATTGACATGTTTGGAATTTTATTATCTCGTGAAGTGGTCAGAGTGGACTGGAGTGGATGGTGGTGATTTCCCATGTTTTCACAGGATTGGGAGATCGAGCTTGGGGCGACGGTGGAGCTTGGGCGGCAACAACGGCGGCTCGAGCACACTCATCTTGGGCTGCTGCAAGCAAGGGCGGCTTGGTCTGGTGTCTAGTGAAAGATGACCACGATTTTGCAATGTCTATGCTAAATAGTGATTTTTTGGTGTGTTTCAGCAAGTGGCAACTGTTGAATAATTCTTGTGCATTGCTTATTTGTTAGCTGTTTTCTCGGTTATTTGTTAGTTGGTTTGTTTTGACTGTGCATGATGTGGTTTGCATGTCGGAGATCATGGCCCAGTTAGTTGTAATTGGTTTCTTCTATATAAGCTAATAAACTCTGAGAATAAAGCTGCACGTTTTCCGCAGCACAAACTTGACTGAGTCTCTGTGTTCATCCATTTGAGATCGTGTGAGTTTTTCCTGTGTGAAATTGCCTGGGTTCACCGGCGACGTGTGCGACGTCGTTACTCCGGTGATTTCTGACAAGTGGTATCAGAGCGACGTTGCGGGCTGGGGCTCGATCGCGGCAAAGCACTGCCGTTGGAATCGTAACCGCATGATCGTTTCGCACTGATGACGGGGCCGGTGACGCCGCCACCAAAGGACGGCGAGAAAGGAGATGGGACGAGCGGTACCAAGGACGGCGCTGTGATCTAGCGGGTAGTTCGTGAGGTGGCCGGCGGGACTAGCTACCCTGCTCTCACCAAGACAAACTACTCCGATTGGGCGCGCCTCATGAAGGTAAAGCTCAAGGCTCGGGGGCTCCGGAGAGCCATTGACAAGGGCGACGTCGATCCCCAGGAGGACATGATGGCGCTCAACTCTCTATGCAGTGCCGTCCCACCGGAGATGGTGGCCGCAATCGCCGACAAAGAAACGTTGAAGGAAGCATGGGACGCCATCGCCACCATGCGCGTTGGCTACGACCGCGTGAAGAAGAACACTACCCAACAGCTACGGTGGGAGTTCGACCTGGTGACATTCAAGGATGGTGAGACCGTGGAAGACTATGCGCTTCGTCTGAGTGGCATGGTAGCCACTCTAGCTACGCTCGGCGAGGTTGTGGAGGAGTCCAAGATGGTGGAGAAGATGCTCCGCAGCATGCCGTCACGGTTCAAGCAGATCGCGCTGGCGATCCGGATGCTCCTCGACACATCCACGCTCACCGTCGCTGACCTGACGGGGCGGTTGAAGGCAGCCGAGGAGTCGTTTGAGTCGCCGCCGATGATACAGCACGACGACAAGCTGTACCTAACTGAGGAAGAATGGGATGTGCGGCGGAGGAGGCGTGAGACGGAAAACCAGAACAGCGGCGGCGCAAGCGGGAGCTCTGCGCGTCGCAGGAACAGGCATGGACGCGGCCGAGGACGTGGGAGCGACAAGGGATCCTCTTGGACCTCCGGGCCGGCGAACAACTCTGGCAAGTCAAACAAGGATGAGTGCCGAAGGTGCGGAAAAATCGGGCATTGGGCCCGTGACTACCGTTCCAAGCCCAAAAAGGACGAAGCCCATGTCATTCAAGAAGACGAAGAGGCTTTGATGTTGGTTAGGTCAGCACAGTTCACACGCCTCACCTTGTCTCCGCCGCAGCTGAAATCCATCACGCTACCACCAGTGTTATCCCCGATTCGGTTCTCCACGCCTCCACCGCAGCCAAGATCTACCACGCCGCCATCGCCGACTACGGCACGAGCGTCATCCCCTGCGCGCTTGCGCCCGCCATCACCACGCGCGGCGGCTTTGAGCTCGCATCCTGGCGCATCGTCGTGGGAGCAGACTCAGGGGCCCATCGCTAGCAGATCGGAGGATGGGGCGAGATCCATCGTTCGACTGCGGCTGCGAGAGGAGAAGGTCTTCGTCCATCTCGATGATGAGGAGGTGCGGAGTGCAAATTCGTGGATCCTCAACACCGGGGCCACGAACCATATGTCGGGGTCTCGGGCTGCGTTCGCGGAGCTGGACACGGCGGTGTGCGGGATGGTGCGGTTCGGCGACGGAGGAGTGGCGCAGATCGAGGGCTGTGGGACGGTGCTATTCGCGTGCAAGAATGGTGAGCATCGCTCCTTCACCGGCATCTACTTCATTCCCCAGCTCACAGCCAACATAGTGAGTGTTGGGCAACTCGTCGAAGATGGGTACAACGTCAACATTAGCTCCGGGGTGATGCAGATCCGTGAGCCTGGAGGACGGCTACTGGCCAAGATCACACGGGCGGGGAACCGGTTGTACGTGCTCAAGTCAATCTTGCACGGCCGGTGTGCCTGGCTGCGCGTGGCAAGGAAAGTGCCTGGCGGTGGCACGCCAGGCTTGGCCACATCAACATGCCGGCGCTTCGCAAGATGGCGCGGGAGGAGATGGTCCGTGGACTGCCGGCTATCGAGCAGGTGGACCAGCTGTGCGAGGCATGCCTTGCTAGCAAACAGAAGAGGACACCCTTCCCAGATCAGTCACATTGGCATGGGGAGCGCGCACTTGAGCTGGTCCATGGGGATCTTTGTGGACCCGTGGCGCCGGCGACACCAAGCGGGAACATCTACTTCCTACTACTAGTCGACGACTGAAGCCACTACATGTGGGTGAACCTGCTGCCGTCCAAGGATCGTGCAACGGCGGCCATCAAATACTTCCAGGCGCGTGCGGAGGCCGAGTCGGGATGCAAGCTGAGGGTGCTCCGTACGGATCGAGGCGGGGAGTTCACCGCTAAGGAGTTCATAGAGTATTGTGCGTCTGAGGATGTCCGGCGACAATTGACGACAGCATACTCCCTGCAGCAGAACGGAGTCGTCGAGCGCCGGAACGGCATGGTGGTCGAAACCGCCCGCAGCTTGCTCAAGGCGAAGGGGTTACCGGGCTGGTTCTGGGGCGAGGTGGTAAACACCACCGTGTACCTGCTGAATAGGACATCGATGAAGAGTGTAGATGGCGTGACTCCGTTTGAGGCGTGGTACGGGAGAAAGCCAGTTGTTCATCATCTGTGGACATTCGGGTGCCTTGTCTACGTCAAGAACACAGCCCCTCATCTGAAGAAGCTGAACGACCGTGGTCGGAAGATGATCTTCGTCGGCTATGAGCGGGGCTCCAAGGCTTACCGTGCATATGATCCCGTTGCAAAGCATGTCCACATAACGCGGGATGTGATCTTTGACGAAGTTGGACAGTGGGACTGGTCAAATAGCAAGGAGCATGGTGTTGATACAAACAACGATGACGACATTTTCTCCATCGAATACAGAGTCATGGAGGAGCACGGCGAGCCGCTGGATGAGCACACTGCCTCCCCTACTTCACCAGCGACTACTCCGGCGGTACTCCCTACGTCGCCCCTGACCACACCCATGACAGGGTTGTTATGACGCCGAGGATCCAGTTTGCCTCACCACTGACGGAGCTGGGGGACCAGCTAGACGCAGACCACGACGACGAGGCGCCGCTGCGTTTTCGGACTTTGGAGAACGTCATCGGCCCTGCAACTCCACCTGGGTACGCGGTGCGTGATCTGGGAGATGGTCAGCTCTTCACAGTGAGTGCGGAGGAACCTACATCCCTTGCTCAGGCAGAGAGGGACCCAAGCTGGCGTCGGGCGATGGAGGAGAACCGCACTTGGACACTCACTGAGCTCCCACCTGGCCGGCAAGCCATTGGACTCAAATGGGTGTACAAGGTTAAGAAGGATGAGCACGGCGCGGTGGTGCGGCACAAGGCATGGCTCATCGTCAAGGGGTACGCGCAACGCCAAGGCATTGATTACGACGAGGTGTTTGCCCCAGTAGCTCGCATGGAGGCGGTGCAATTATTATTGGCGTTGGCAGCGCATGAGGGGTGGGAGGTCCACCACATGGACGTCAAGACGGCGTTCTTGAATGGCGATCTCCAAGAGGAAGTATTCGTGGAGCAGCCACCGGGGTTTGCTCAAACCGGACATGAACACAAGGTATTCAAGCTACATAAAGCTCTATATGGATTACATCAAGCTCCTCGGCTTGGAACCAAAAATTAGATGAAAAACTGGGTGTTCTGGGATTCAAGAGAAGTCCATCTGAACATGCAATCTATTGCCGAGGTACTGGTACTGAGAGGCTTGTGGTGGGTGTCTATGTAGATGATTTAGTAATCACAGGAACCAGCAGCAGTAGCATCAAGAAGTTCAAGGTACAAATGGCAGAGATTTTCAAGATGAGTGACCTTGGGTTACTTTCTTATTATCTGGGCATAGAGGTGCAGCAAAATACAGAGGGGACTACCTTGTCTCAAGGGAGCTATGCAAGGAAGATCCTTGAGAAAGCTGGATTGTTGGATTGTAATTCCTGCCAGGTGCCTATGCAGCCAAAATTGAAGCTAAGCAAGGAGAGCAGTAGTCCATGTGTGGATGTTACTGAGTACAGAAGCTTGGTAGGGAGTTTGAGATACTTGGTGAATACCCGACCTGATTTGGCCTTCTCAGTTGGGTATGTAAGCAGATTCATGGAAGAACCTCATGAAAAGCATCTTGCAGCTGTGAAACAGATTTTGAGGTACGTAGCTGGGACAAGTGATTGGGGTCTCTTCTATCCAAGAAAGAAAGGTGTGACAGTGACAGTGATCTAGCTGGAGATTTGGACAGCAGGAAGAGCACTTCTGGAATCATATTCTTTCTTGGAGATAGTCCAATCAGTTGGCAGTCCACAAAGCAGAAAGTGGTGGCTTTATCAAGTTGTGAAGCCGAATATATTGCTGCTGCTGCTGCCTGTCAGGCAGTTTGGTTAGCTCGGCTGCTGGCTGAGATTTTGGATTCAACTGTGAGCAAGCCGGTGCTAAGGGTGGATAATAAGTCCATCATTTCACTAATAAAAAATCATGTGCATCATGACCGGAGTAAACATATAGACACAAGGTTTCATCTTATCCAGGAATATGTACACAATGAGCAGATTGAGGTGAAGTTCATTAGAACAGATGAGCAACTTGGAGATGTTCTTACAAAACCACTCTGCAAGGGCAAGTTCCAGGAGCTCTGTGCCAAGATCGGCCTTCGTCTCTGTAAGTAGTATAGTGCACAAGACTTAGGAGGAGATTTGTTGAATAATTCTTGTGCATTGCTTATTTGTTAGCTGTTTTCTCGGTTATTTGTTAGTTGGTTTGTTTTGACTGTGCATGATGTGGCTTGCATGTCGGAGATCATGGCCCAGTTAGTTGTAATTGGTTTCTTCTATATAAGGCTATAAGCTAATAAACTCTGAGAATAAAGCTGCACGTTTTGCGCAGCACAAACTTGACTGAGTCTTTGTGTTCATCCATTTGAGATCGCGTGAGTTTTTCCTGTGTGAAATTGCCTGGGTTCACCGACGACGTGTGCGACGTCGTTACTCTGGTGATTTCTGACAGCAACAACAGAAATGTCTAGGAGCCAATTTTCCCTAAAAAAAATGACCACACTTGAATTAGAACCAATGAGACTATTGATTTCACAACAACAGAAATGATAGTATAAGGAGGAATGATGATGTTATTGAATTCCCTTCGGCGCAAGTTGGAACAGAGTGAACATTCTTAGCATAAGGAAGAATCCTTGAATCCCACATCACCAGATCAAACTTGCCTTTAGGTAGTAGAACAACGGGATCCAGCATTAGGTCTTCAAATGTCACCTTTGGCAGCTCCCTTTCGGAAACAGTGGAGTGGGGGAAGATGGTACGAAGTTGGTTATGTTAATTGGGTGGTCTTCATATAGATGCAGTTTTGGATGCTTGCCAAACATGGAGGGGTTTTTCCTGACCACAATCCTGCATCTCCTCAAGATGCCAAGCCAGAATTGAGTGTCCATGTTATTCCTCGATAAATCTGCGAACGCATTTGCGGAGACAAGGCAGCCATTCAACATTGCGAGGAATTCTTTCCCTATTGATGCTAACTGTGGATGGTCATCCGGGTTTGTAAATCCAAATGTAAGCATCTTGAAGAGGTAGTTGTACTCCTCATATGATAAGCTATACAGGTGGATTGGCTTCACGGTTCGAAATCTTGCTAATTTTTCAAGCCTAGTTATAAGTAATGTTGGAAATAATCTTGTTTTACAAGTCGTATGTGAAGTTTGGTTGTGATCGAAGTCAGTTTCAGAGTTCCGGTCATACCGGAAAGACAGTAGAAGTCGTAGTCGAAAGTTAGTAGACATCGAACCGGAGTCAGAGTCGGAGTTGTAAATCGTAGTCGAACCCGACTTGAAGTCGAATAACCAGGTATAAAAGGGGGTGGAGTCTTGTAACCAAAGTACGTCGATGTACGCCAAAAAAAGTACCAAGCAATTAGAGTAATAGAGAAGAGAAAAGCAATCCCGGAGTGTTGAGCGATTTCGCAGACGTGGTCGAAGTCGACTTACGACCACGGCAAACGTGGTTGTAAGGGCTTACGACCACGGCAAAATAACAATAGATGTGGTCGAAAGGCGTTCGACCATGGCAAAACTGAAGGAGGCGTGGTCGGGAGGACATATGACCACGGCAAAGCAAAGTCGGAGGTGATCGAGAGGTGCTACGACCACGACAAACACATTTGAACGTGATTGTAGAGGTGTTCGACCACGTTGAAGGAGCACAGAATGTGGTCGTAAAGGCTATCGACCAGGTATAAATTGTTTGACCACGGTGAACAGTGATCGCCAGCATCACTGCGTGATCGTAGAAGGTTGCGATCGCGGTAATTCAAGCGCAATCGATCAGAGGGCAACGCAACGGTAGGGAGAAGCGGTCGAACGGCTACCTGAGTGGTCGTACAGCAACAGGAGGCGGTCGGAACTGGTCGTAAGCACTCGGAACCGGTTGTAAATGATCCTAACCGATCATGAGTGGTCGTAAAGATCCTGGGGAAGTCGTAAGACTTCCAACAAGTATCACCTTACTAGTTATGTGCCCTTACGTTGTAGTGGGATTTATTATATGTATAGAGAATTATGAATGTAAGAGAGTTGTTCTGATCGGTTGAAAAGTGGATAATGGTAAGAAATAGAAGGAATGAGGCGGTTAGAGGAGAACAGACGTACAACCACTAACTCATTCTTTTATAATAGTAATAATTTCCATTACCAATGCAAGTGGCGGTTGAATAATACTTTTCCCCATCCTCATCCCCCACATCTGAAAGATACTCAACAGCAAGCAAAGCTCTGCCTGGCATGCAGCTTTCATGGTCCATTTGCAAAAAGTTGTCTCCACTGAAATGCAAAATTGAAGAGAGGTGCGACTGGACTCTCTCACCATGGCATACATGCGCAACCAATTGTTTTCTTCCCAACTAGAGATCCACCAGTTACTGGAAGCACAGTGGGAGCGTCAAATTAAACGGTGGTGCAACAGGATGTTCATGCTCCTCTGTTTCTCACCACGACGACCAAACATGAAATTGGCTGCCATCTCGCAGGCAGTGTCTCCTGGCCCGGTTCCATTGCCTCGCGCTCTAACCGGTCAAAGGAGGTTTAAATCCACCTGATTTGTATGTATTTTACTTAAAAATTTTCTTAATTTTTTCAATTTGTTTCAAGAATAAGTGCTAAATTTGTGAGTTAAGACTTTGATGTAATAATTTTTTGTTTATTTTTGTTTAATTGTAGGGTTAAAATTAGAATTTCAATTGCAAATCGGAGGCAAAATTATAGTCATCTATACTTGTGATCCATGTGCCCATATTAGACCAAGATTTGAATTTAACTTATAGTGTTCCATTACAATATCAAGTAAGTACACTTCTGCATGTATGTTTGTTTATATTGTTCTTGAACTATTGAACATAGCACTATTTAATTAAGTTTTTAATTAAACGGCAGGTAAATTTATGGAACAGTTTCTAAAAAGGAAGATATTAGATAATGCTACTAATGTTGGTAAGTATGTTGATAGCTATTTTTTTATAATCGTATATTGCCATCAGTTATGTTACATTATTGATACTAAAATTGCTCGACACATTACTATTTAGTATAATATTGCTTCAAAATTATATATATTGTTATATATAATGAAGTGGCAAATTCGAGTCATTTTTATTCTAGTTCCACTCCTGAAGATAGGTGTCATAGGTCCTAATGCACTTGCTTTCACATCCCCAAAACTACAACAAATTCTGTCATATTAGCAAGAACGGATTCCAGATCATCAACTGGTTTGTAGCTCATGACTGATGGTGTTGTGATTTGCCGAGGTAGCCACTAAGCGAAAGGCTTCAAAGGGGTGGAAAATACAAGGCGGAAGACTCATCACTCACCTCTTCTATGGCAGCACCGAGTTTTTAGCACTTTTGAGTTATTTGAACATATATTTACAAGAATGGCAGTCATCACGCCGTATTTGCAAAATGGTCGTATCTAACTCATGGTGGCCGTACAACAGCCCAGGGAGGCGACATGTGGCCTTTGGCACATGGCATTGTGCAGTGGAACTTAGTGCCTCCAGTGGCTGTACAGCACCCAATTAGCCCGGTTAATTAGTGTTTTTAATTGCAATTAGTGAATTCATTTAGGTGTCACTACTACAGAAAGCCTAATACTAGACGCCAAATCACAGACGGTTGACAAAACCGTCTGTGACCGAGATTAACACAGACGGTTTTAATTTGGACACCGTCTGTGTTGATGGCGTCGGAGAAAACGAGTATCACAGACGGTTCTTACCGATGATCCGTCTGTGATATTCCAGTATCACAGACGGTTTTTATTTAAAACCGTCTGTGATAATCTGGAATTATCACAGACGGTTCGTACTAAAAACCGTCTGTGATAATCTAGAATTATCACAGACGGTTCATATTAAAAACCGTCTGTGATATGTTTCCCGCCTTGCAATTCCCCAAAATTTCCTAATTTCCCGCCTGAGTCCGAGTATGATTCAGTTTTGAGACACCTTCAGTAAAACAGGCATAACTTTTGCATACGGTGTCTGTTTTCGACGTTATTGTACTCGTTGGAAAGCTAACGACGAGCCCGATCCAAAAAAATGACCGGCTTGTGCCCATCGCCCTCCAAGACCCCGACAATCGGCCATCTTTGGACCTAAATCTGTGTCGCAAGTTTTTGGTTTCTATTTTTGCCCTTTTTCTTGGTCTTCCTTTCGGAATTTGGATTTTGCTTCAACTGAAAAGTTGTAGATCTCATTGAAACCTTTCAAATGAGTATATATAAGCCATATAAAACTTTGTTATTTTAGCTTTTCAGACTAGTTGTTTATATTGCATCGGTATATAAAATTTTGTACTCTAATTCACAGACGGTTCTAGCTACCAACCGTCTGTGATAATCTGACCGCTGGGCTCGTCTATCCTCCTCAACCCAATCCTAGGCAATAGAAATCCACCAATCCTTACCCCACAGATCGTAGCTCCGCCTCTCCATCCCCGCGCCAAAAAATTTCGCACTCCCTCCCCTATAAATAATCACCAAAACCCAGCCTCCTTTCTATTCTCCTCCTTGATGTTCTCCTTCTCTTTGCTGTTCTTCTTGATGTTCTCCTTCTCTTTGCTATTCTTCTCCTCCTTGCTGTTCTCCTCCTCCTTGACCCATACCATAGTAGCCCACGAAGCAGATGATGCACAAGGTAGCACTCAATCAACGCCGATGATGGTGGGTGTCAAAGACATCCTGCTCGTGCGCTGCATCAGGGATGAGAAGGCCTAGGCATAGAGGATCTTTCCTTTTCTCTGTTCTTGTTGTGTTAGCTAGATGTGCAACCTGTTTGTTGTTTTGGGATATTGTAATGGTAGGCTCTAATCTTAATAAAAAATAAAATGTGTACTGTGTTTCATACTATATTTGCTTGTTTTCATTTCAATTAATTGATTTGCGAAATGGATGTTTTATGTTTGTGAAATAAATTGAGATGTGAATTAGATGTATACATGTACATGTTGATCTGCTTGTTTCAGAGGGCATGGCTAGCATTTCCTGAGGCTAGCCAATAAACAGAAATAGATTTAGGGGTAGAAGAGAATAGCACAAACGGTTTTTAGCTAAAAACCATCTGTGATTATCACCTATCACAGACGGTTTTTACTTACAAACCGTCTGTGATATTACACCACAGACGGTTCGAAAACCGTCTGTGATAACCTTCGATTATCACTGACCCATAAATTCAGACGGTTCAAAAAACCGTCTATGATGACGTTTTTCAACCGTCTGTAATATTATTTATAATTTTTTGTAATTTTATCTATTTTGAATTTACTCAAAAAATTCATTTATGTGTATTGTTTATATGAATTGTTTAATATCGAAAATGAGATCCAAAAATCATGATTTGTTTTAAGGATCCTCACATAGTGGACTTGATTTCATAACTTTTTAAGAATTTTATGAGACCATGCACGTACACATACATTTAGGAGACTTGGAAGGTTATATTTTAATGGGATTTTTATTATTGCGGTAGCTCTCTTGATTATAGGCCACTTGTTATTTTATGTATATATAATATCCTAGAAAAATTAAATAGTCAAGTATACTGCGTGTCCAGACTTCACAAAAAATTTCGTAATGTTTGCACCTATTTTCTACATTAAAAAAAATCCTACAAACAGTTCATTCGTATGAATTTTTGAGCAACATTCATATTGGATGAAATTACAAAAACATTAGACAATCAAGTACATTGTTGAGAGATTACACATAAAATTTTGTAATTTTTTGAGTTCATTTGCTATATTTAAAATTCAAAAACATAGTATACATAAACTAGTAAATAAGGCAGCTAATTAAGCCAACTTAATTAGTAGCCGCATGGTGGGCATACGGCATAGGGGCAGCCGCACGGTGGTTGTGTGGCCTTTGCGCCGCCGCACGGTGGTCTGACCTTCCGCCGCCACACGATGCCCGTGTGGTACAGGCCATGTGTCGCCCTCCTAGGGCTGAAGCACAGCCACCGTGCGGCACAGGCCATGAGCTGCCCCTCCTCCCCTGAGCTGCCGCACAGTCACCGTGTGTCAAAAGCAATACTTTTGCTAATTCAGTGTTACGACTGTCATTCTTGTCAATACAAGTTCAAATAGCGTCAAAAGTGCTAAAAACTCCTTTGGCACCCTCCTCAAGGTGCCTGTACTTGATGGTAGGACTGGCAAAAAAGCTCAAGGCTCGCAAGCTATTTGGACACGTAGCAGGCTCGGCCCAGTTTGGCTTAGACTTGAAGCACAAACCAGCGAGCCAAGTCTAGATTTCAGCTCGGCTCAGTAACGAGCCGAGCCCGAGCCGCTCGTGAGCTAGATGGAGCCGGTGAGTGAGCTAGATGGATCCTTCTCTTTTCGCCGCCACATCTCGCCGCCCGCCCGCTGCCGGCAGATGCCCCGCTCGCCCGCCGCCACTGTTCTTTCCGCCCGCCCCCGTCGCTCTTTCTTCCCCGCCCGCCCGCCGCCGCTCCACCCCACATCTCCCTGCTCGCAGATCTCCCCGCCAGCCCGCCGCTGCCTCACCCTCGACGTGCGCCGGCGTGTTCGACGCAGGCCGCGACCTAGGCTTCCTCGACGTGCTCGACCAGCACCCGGAGAATCGCGTCCGCAACATGGTCTCCATTCTCCGCTGCGGGCCCATGGCGCGCTTCCTCTCCTGGCACTCCAGTCGACCCGCACACACCACCGAGCTCCCCTCCTTCCACTCATCCGGTCAGCCCCCAAATCTCCTCAAAAAATACTCTAACACAAAGCTCTTATTGGCTCTGGAATGGCATTTTCCATTTCTAGTTTACATCAGTTAGGGGGGAATTGGTTAGATTGTTTCAGATATTCATATGCCTTGAAGATGTTCTAGAGTAATTTATCTGAAGCCATCAAATCATTAAACCTATAAATTGGTGATATGTGAAAACAACTCGTTATTAACTATGCATTCTTGAAGTTATCTTCTCACCATGGAACCTGAATTTGGAACTGGGGCATCTTTCATCTTCACTTTGTTATTCTCTAATCTAACTTCACAAAGATCTTAAGAAACCTTTATTTTCTTTTTTGCAGAGGCTCTGCAGACACCATTCAAAGGCTATTTGAGTGACATGTTGGCTCTGGTAAATGTATTTTCTGATGTTTGTGTTTTTTGCCATTTCACTTGTTCATGGCATATACAGCCACTACATATTTCCATGTGTAAGTAAGCTATAGTCTACATTATGCTGTTTCTTTACCCTTAACCACTTCTAAGTATTAGGCCACGCTACTTTTGATTATCCATTAGCATGTCATAATGTACACTCCTCAGATGTATCGCCCATCAGCCTGCTCACCCTCCGACACCTGTGCACGCTCATCCTATCACGTGCAAGTGGGTGTACAAGATTAAGACCAGGTCTGATGGTACTATTGAGCGCTACAAGGCTCGTCTTGTGGCTCGTGGTTTTCAGCAGGAGTATGGTCGAGATTACGATGAGACATTTGCTCCTGTTGCTCATATGACCACTGTTCGCACTCTTGTTGCGGTTGCTTCTGTTCGCCGGTGGTCTATCTCTCAGCTGGATGTTAAGAATGCCTTTCTTAATGGCATCTTGCATGAGGAGGTTTACATGCAGCCACCACCCGGGTTTTCTGTTCCAGCTGGTCATGTCTGTCGTCTTCGTCGTGCTCTTTATGGTCTAAAACAGGCCCCTCGTGCCTGGTTTGCGCGTTTTACCTCAGTGATCACCGCTGTCGGTTTCACTGTCAGTGCCCATGATCCTGCTCGATTTATCCATGTCTCACCTCGCGGTAGGACACTGCTTCTTCTTTATGTGGATGATATGCTCATTACTGGTGACGATCCCTCGTTCATTGCATATGTGAAGAAGCATCTCAGTGAGCAGTTTCTGATGACTGATCTTGGCTTGCTTACATATTTCCTTGGGATTGAAGTCTCTGTCACGCCTGAGGGCTACTACCTCTCCCAATAGAAGTATGTCCAGGATCTTCTTGATCGATCTGGTCTGACTGATACTCGCACTGCTGAGACCCCTATGGAGCTCTCTCTCTTCAGCTTCGTGCTACTGATGGTGATCCTCTTGAGGATCCTACTCGGTATTGCCATCTTGTTGGCAGTTTGGTATATCTTGTGAGCACTCGTCCTGATATTGCTCATGCTGTCCATATCTTGAGTCAGTTTATGGCTTGTCCTACTCATCTTCACTACAATCATCTTCTTCGTGTTCTTCGCTACTTGCGTGGGACCATCTCTCGTCGCTTGTTTTTCCCTAGCTCCACCTCACTCCAGCTTCAGGCGTATTCTGATGCGACCTAGGCTAGTGATCCTTCTGATCGTCGTTCTTTTTCTGCTTACTGTGTTTTTCTTGGCTCTTCCTTGGTTGCTTGGAAGACAAAGAAACAGACTGCAGTTTCCCGTTCGAGTGCAGAGGTTGAGTTGAGAGTTATGGCAGTTGTGACAGCAGAGATTACTTGGTTGAGATGGCTACTTGCAGATTTTGGTGTCTCTGTGAGGGGACATACAACTCTTATGACTGACAGTACAGGAGCTATCAGTATTGCCCGTGATCCAGTGAAGCATGAGCTCACCAAGCACATTGGTGTGGATGCTTCATACACTCGCTCCCAGGTGCAGGAGGGTGTACTTGCTCTTCAGTTTGTGTCCTCAGAGTTACAGATTGCTGACTTCTTCACGAAGCCACAGACTAGGGCACAACATTTGTATTTTCTCTCCAAACTCAGTGTGTGTGATCCACCATGAGTTTGAGGGGGGGGGGGGGTGTTAAGGATAGAATAGGAAATAGATTAGGACTGTTTTTGTTTCCTAATATGCATTGTATTCCTTCTATGTATCCCCCTTGTACCTCTATATATATTGCCCTTTGGGCCTCATGAATATACACACAATATTCATAACAAGCTATAGTCTACATTATGCTGTTTCTTTACCCTTAACCACTTCTAAGTATTAGGCCACGCTACTTTTGATTATCCATTAGCATGTCATAATGTACACTCCTCAGATGTATCACCCATCTGCCTCCTCGACGACGGTATGTGAACTCTCGTCAGGAGATGCTGCAACCTTTCCACCTTCTCCTCCAAGCATACATGGCTTGAAGACTTGTTCATCACGAACGAAATGAATCGGCTCACCAGTTCGCCAGTAATCGCAGATATAGCAAGCTCAATGGCTGGCCGGCGAAACCAGCCCGTGTAGGAGATTAGAGGAGGAATTGGCAGGAAAGCTTATCACTCTGGATGAATGGTGCTGAAAGCTTGCACGCAATTTCATGTTTGCTGAAACATACATTGTAAGTTTTTCTCAACACTGATAATAATTAGGAAAAGTTCAATTTATACCTGAACACTACCCTCGTTCGATTTTGAACCATGAACTTGGAAACCACTCAAATCGGAACCTCGGACTAACAAAGCCGTTCGCTTTACCAACTCGACCTAAATCGGAATGGTTTTGATTTGACATGATATCCAAGTTGGGCTAAGTTGTCACTTACGTGTCAATCATTTGGCCAACATAGCATCCACCACATCCCCTTTGTCTTCATCATCCTCCTCTATCTCCTGTCTCTCTCTCTCCAACGGGAGGAAAACAGAGCTGAGCTCACTGGTGGTAGAGGAGGATGGAGAGAGTTAGGGATGGCAAAAATGGATTGTTGGGATGACAAAACTTCACCTGTAGTGGTGTCATGGTGGATGGTGACCTGTGGTGGCCTAGAGATGTGTGAGCGGTGATGAAGTAGAAGGTGAGTGCGGCAGCCATGCTCTGTGTATGATTTTGGACGGGGCATGAGCGGAGGAAGAGGGAGTCACGATGAAGCTCCAGCCACATGGAATTGACCCACGGTTGACCGAGGAGGCGACGACATCGTGGTGGACCTCCTGGTCGACGACGGAGAAGAAGGGTCATTCCAGCCTGGCTGCAGGGTGAAGCACAAAATAAACAGATAGGGAAAGTTGCTTAGGGTATGGAATATGCCATGACGCGGCTGGTTGGGCGTGATTCTCCCTGGAGGAGGAGATTTGTTGGAGGATCACAGCCGGACACCTGTGTGGGGTCATGGCATACATGGCCATACGTGTACAACATTGACCTGAATAGGATGTCATATCAGACCAAAACCACTCGGATTTGGGTCAAGGGGATAACACGAATGGTTTCATTAGTCCGATATCCTAATTTGAACAGTTTTCAAGTTCAAGGTTGAAAATCAAACCTATACCAGAATTCAAAGTTTGTAAATTAGACTTTTTCCTAATAATTAAAGTCAAGTGTTTTTAATTTGACTGTTATAGTAGGTATGCAGGGTAGGCTAAAATTCTCCTACATTTAGCACGTGTTTGGTTACTTGTAACAAACACATATATGCGAGTTTTTTTAAAAATGTCACCATATGTTCGGATGCTTGAACTGCACCATCCTATCTGATCGCCCATCTGCCTCCTCGACAACGGTGCGAACTCTCGTCAGGAGATGCTGCGACCTTTCCACCTTCTCCAAGCATACATGTCTTGAATACTTGTTCATCAGGAAGGAGATGAATCGGCTCACAAGTTCACTAGTAACCACAGATATGGCAAGCTCCATGGCCGGCGAAACCACCCGAGTGTAGGAGAAGGAATTGGCAGAAAAACTGATCACTGTGGATGAATGGTGCTGAAAGCTTGCGTGCACAATTACTTGCTCAAATTGGCATCTGCCAAGTCTACCCGAAACGACGAATTTTTTTTGTGGGATTAGAAATGACGAAACCATTGACTGCACTTCTATTGTTTGACAAGGACATCCCAACTGCGAAGATGAGCAGATGTGGTGATCCAACGCATTTAATTAGGAGTATATATATTCTGCAAATGAGTCTTTCTGTTTATTTGACAAGGACGTCTAGTCATCCATTTTGCCTAGCTTACTCAAAAGACTGAAAGACCCTTCTAAAAGGACACCTAGATGTTTAACTATTATTCTCTACATAAAAACATATCTAATTAATTACTAAAAAGAACAAAGATTACTGATTGCTGTAGTGATGGGCTTAACCACCAACTAATCTAATCACGGTCAAACTTTGCTGACATGGACATGGCTGCTATCGTAAATTATCAAGGCCATACTATGTTTCTGCTTGTGGCTTTTCTACAGTAAAGTGTTTTTCTATAGTAATTAGTTTTTAAATAGAGTGTCTTTTTAAGGCGATGTCTATAAGTTGATTGTAGTATACACTATAGCGACTTCATTTGTTTCGGTTAAAATCACAAGCGAGTTTCTCTCACTTGTACTCTCTCTCATGAAAAGCTAAAAGCCATAGGTTATAACCAAAAAGAACAGGTCTAGTATCATCAAAGCTTACCTATCAATGGCAAAAGTAAAATTGAAAATCACACTCATGGATATGTGAGGCACAAATATAATGAACATACATACATACAGGGGCACCGTGGTGTCTGGGCATCAAGCCTCGCTACCTTTGGATTACTTTTAGATGTGTGCTAGTATGATTGAGACTTTCCATCTATGATTAGACTTTCCATCCATGATTGATTTAGCATGCCTAATATACTATATACCATTGCACTAGCACACATCTAAAAGCAATCCAAAGGTAGGGAGGCTTGGTACCCAGACACCATGGTGTCCCATTTCAGCGTCCTATATATCTTTACTATTATAAAAATGTGAGTTGGTGGTCGTCGGTCCGTTCTCCCTCCTCTCCTCTCAACCGTCCGATCAAAGATCAGCCGTCTAGATCCGCATGTAGGTAGTTATTCTGCTCCTTATAGAAAAGGTCGGGCCGACGCGTGGGCCGTGCTCCTCCTCTTCTCTTCCCCCGCATCCTCCGCCTCCCGCAACCACTCCACCTCCCGTAACCGCCGCCTCCTTCTCTCCCCTGAACTCTCGTGCCGTGCCTCCTCCTCAGCGCTGCCACCAATTCCTTCCTCATACGGCAGCATCTGGTCATAGTCCCCCAACTTCCCCCAGCAACGTCGCATCCCTTCGTTGCAGCCTCCCCAACGCATTTGCCCACTGCCTCCTCTCCCTATTTGCCTGCCGCCGCCTCCCCACCTCCACCTCCTGCAACTGCCGCCTCCTTCTCCCTCGAACCCTCGTGTCGCGCCTGCTCCTCCTCTTCGGCGCCGCCACCAATTCCTTCCCCACGCGGTAGCGTCTTCAGCGCCGCAACCAATTCCTCCCCAACGCGGCAGCGTCTGGTCGCAGTCCTCCAACTTTTCCTAGGGCGCTGCCACCAATTCCATTTCCCATTGCCCCTCTAACTAGTGGCACAATGCTCGGCGAGAGCGACTGGTGGATCGGAGAGAATGGCACTTCGCGGTAGCGGCCGGTAGATCAGAGAGAAGGGCAATCGACGATGGTGGCGGCTTCCTCTTATTACACCCGCCCACGTGGCTCTCCCCCGCCACCACCACCCAGCGGTCGCTCGCCCGATGAGCCTCTCTACCTCCTCCTGCTCTTTGCTCAAAGCTCGTCGTGCTATTTGGCGATTTTGATCTCCCAAGTTGGTCATTGAAGTTAGTGCCGTGGTCGAATTGGGTCATGGTCGAGGGGCCATGGCCGAAGTCAAGGGGTCGTGGTTGAAGTCGAAGCCGTGGATGAAGGGGGCCATAACTGAAGTCAAAGATCCATGGTCGAAGTCGAACCCGTGGTCGAAGGGGCGGTGGTCGAAGTCGAAGGGCCATGGTCAAAGTCAGGCCGTGGTCGGGCTGTGGTCAAAGTCTAAGCCATGGTCGTAGGGGACAGTGGTCGAAGGGGGAAGTGGTCAACATCGAATGGACGTGGTCATTGAAGGGGACAATGGTCAAAGTCGAAACCGTGGTCGACATCGAAGGGTCGTGGTCGAAGGGGACAATGGTCAATGTCGAAGGGCCATGGTCGAAGAGGACAATGGTCGAAGGGGACGGTGGTCAAAAGGGGAAGTGGTCGAAGTCGGTTCGCGGTCGAAGCCAAAGGGTTGTGGTTGAAGTCCAGCCATGGTTGAAGTCGAAGGGTCTGGTCGAAGTCCAAACCGTGGTCGAAGGACAGTGGTAAAAGTCGAAGGGTCGTGGATAAAGCCAGTCTGTGGTCAAAGTCGAAGGGCCGTGGTCGAAGTTGAAGGGTCGTGGTCGAAGTCCAAGCAGCGGTCGAATGGGACAGTGGTCGAAGGGGCAGTGGTCGAAGTCGAAGGGTCGTGGATGAAGTTAGTCCGCAGTCGAAGTCGAAGGGTTGTCGTCGATGTCGAGCCATGGTCGAAGGGCCATGGTCATTGAAGGAGACAATGGTCAAAGTCGAAACCGTGGTCGACATCGAAGGGCCGTGGTCGAAGGGGACAATGGTCAATGTCGAAGGGCCATGGTCGAAGGGGACAATGGTCGAAGGGGATGGTGGTCAAAAGGTCAAAAGGGGAAGTAGTCGACGTGAAAGGGCCATGGTCGTCAAAGGGCCGTGGTGGAAGGGGACAGTGGCCGAAGGGGTAGTAGTCGAAGTCGAAGATCCGTGGTCGAAGTCAAAGCCGTGGTTGAAAGGGGGTGTGGTCGAAAGGGAAAGTGGTCGACGTCGAAGGGAAGTGGTTGACGTCGAAGGGCCGTGGTTGAAGGGGACAGTGGTCGAAGGGGGGCGGTGGTCGAAGGGAGAAGTGGTCGACGTCGATGGGCCATGGTCGTCGAAGGGCCGTGGTTGAAGGGAGCAGTGGTCGAAGTCACAGATCCGTGGTTAAAGTCGAAGATCCATGGTCGAAGGGAGCCGTGGTCAAAGGGGAAAGTGGTCGACATCGAAGGGCCGTGGTCGAAGGGGATAGTGGTCGAAGGGGCAGTGGTTGAACTCGAAGATCCGTGGTGAAAGTCGAAGATCCGTGGTCGAAGTAGAAACCGTGATCAAAGGAGGCCATGGTCGAAGGGGGAAGTGGTCGGCATCAAAGGGCCGTGGTCAAAGGGGACATGTTTGTATGTATATTCTAAAAATTTGTACGACCCGTGAGTTTTAAAACATGTAGTATGATAAAGTTTAAAAATCCGTAGCAACGCACAGACATTCAGCTAGTGTGTGTGTGTGTGTGTATATGTATATGAAAATGCTACAGCTTCTACTACATTAGATATGCGTCATGTTGTAAGATTTTGTAGGCTCTTAACTATGCTTCCTCCTTGACAAGTGAGTACCTTCAGGCATATTTTGAGCACAAGTTGGAACAAAGTGAACAAATGAAGTATAAGGGGTATCCTTGATTCCCATGTCAAGAGATTGAACTCCTCTTTTGGCCTAACACTAGGATATACAAGTAGTTCTCCAAGTGTCACCTTCGGTAGTTCCTTCATCGAAACATTATTTGTGCTGTTGTTACTAGTACAAGGTATGATGCGAAGTGGAGGAGCCTAATACAAAGCAAAGTCTGTCATGTCCACTCGATTACCTTGTTCAATAAGTAATTTTAGATGCACACCATATACAAAGTGTAGAAAAATAGAGACGGGAGACATAAATTGTTATATGAAAAATTCTTATGGGAAAAAGCCATTGAAGCTTAAAGGCAAATTGCGGTAATAATGAGATATTACAATGGAGTGCTTGCTCTGCTTATGGTATACTAGGGTACATATATAAGGCAAGGGAAACGAGTCCCACATGGAAAGAAAATCGAATAAGAATCGGTTACTACAGGTTGACAAAACGTCTTATACAAGCTACGCATGACCCTGAACTTGTCATGCAACGCCTGCCATGAGATGATGCAGTGTCCTGTATGGACACGGCACAAATTCTTTTGTAAGGCAAATATCACTCTAACTACCACAAAATATTGTAGTATAAGATGTACTTCCATAAAGATTAGTAAATAAACCTCTTAGCAAAATGGTTTCTTTGCAAGTTTCAAAAATAACCCTATCCTCGGCTTCTGTAGTAGACAAGGCAATGATAGCTTGCTGACTTGCTTTCCAACTAATGGTATACCCTTCAACGGGAGGTGGTTTACCGGATTTATGACCAGTGTAGTCGCACACGATTGTGGTTGATGACAGGGTTTAAAATGGAGAAAACCGTTGTATGAAGTGGAAATGATAAGGGGTCTTCATGGACAGCATTTGCTTCAGCTTAACGAAAATAACGGCCAAAATTAAAGCTCGAGAGAGGAGCATAAATGGTGAACGACGGAGGAAGTAGAAAAGAAAAGAAGGTGATGAAAGTGGGCTTTGGATTTTGGAAATTTTCTTCCAGTACTGTAAATAATTCAAATAAAATCTAATTAAAAACCCAAAAATTTTATATAATTATTTCAAAATTAACATTTTAAGGAAAAATGAATTTTTCGAATGCTACATTGGAGCAACGTTCCACCTAAATGCTAAACCATCGTATTCATTGAACCATCCCATGTGCCTGCCAGCAGAGTTTGACCATCGAATTGTACTAGGAAGGTTGACCATGCAATTGTATTACGAAGGAATTTAAGTCTACAGTTGCAGCAATTAATTGGTGATCCCCAGGTCGCCAGCAAAATCTCGAAATGGTAGAATTTTATGAGGGATGAATTGAAGCGAAAAATAGGGTATGTGGTGCTTTTTTTTCCCTTGCACTAATTTACCTTGAGATAATGAAAAGGAGATAAAATCATACTCACTGACATGTCAATAAAACAAAAACACAGCTGTTAACCACTAAATATCGCGGCCATGTTAACACATCTTTTTGCCATCGATCTACTTCAGCTATTACATTGTACGCATCATGTCGTAAGATTATATAGCCTCTTTACGACGCTTCCTCCCTGACAAGGGAGTACTTTCAGACATATCTTGTGCACAAGTTTGAACAAAGTAAACAAATGAAGTATAAGGGGGTATCCTTGATTCCCATGTCAATAGATTGAACTCCTCTTTTGGCCTAACACTAGGATCTACTAGTAGTTCTCCATGTGTCACCTTCGGTAGTTCCTTCTCCATCGAAATATTATCTGTGCTGTCGCTACTAGTAAAAGGTATCATGCGAAGTGGAGCAGCAGGATGCAAAGCAAAGTCGGTTATTTCCACTCGATGGCCTTGTTCAAAAAGTAATTTTGGATGCACACCATATACAGTGAGGTTTTTCTCAATCACTCTTTTGTGCCTATTCAATACGGAAAGCCATACTTGAACATTTAGATTCCTTTTGAATACATCCGCTACTACATTTGTTATGAGAAATGATGATTCCAATCGTAGCACTTTGGCAAATTCTTCTTCTACTTGTACTAGTTGTGGATGTTCTGCTGGGTCTGCACTTCCGAATGCCAGTATCTTGAAGTGGTACCTGAACTCCTCGTAAGAAAGTATATTGAGAAAAATTGGCCTCACTGATCCAAATCTCGCTGATCTTTCAAGTTTGCTTACGATGATCACTTTGCTTGCTTTGCTCATCGTTCTTGTGATGAAGGAGTAAAACGTTTTCCAATCCTCGTCATCTACATCTGAGACAAACTCGACAACTACCAACATCATCCCTGACATGGTCCTTTCATGGTCAAGTATTCTCAAAAAGTTATCTCCATTCAAGTGCAAAATCGAAGAGAAATGCAAACGAACCCTCTCATCATCGCATACATGAGCAACCAAGGTTTTCTTTCCTACTGCGAGACCTCCTATGATTGGAAGAACCGCCGGTGCACCAGGAGGGTTGTGTTGCAACAAGAAGTTCAAGACCTTTTGCTTTTCAGTATGTCGACCGAACATGAAATTGTCAACGTAAAGATACATATCGTAGGGTCTACGCGACATGCGCTCGCATCCACCCAGAAGTATAACAAACTCTGTCATGTTAGCAACTACAACTTCTAGGTTTTCCAGTACACTTTGTAACTCCAGATTGAAGACCTCGTTTGTTGCTGTATAAGATATTGTGTGGGGACGTTTAAGAGGATGAGTCGCTTACCAATTCCTTGACACCCCCTTTGCGTTGCCTGTACTTGATGGTGTCCAGCACATGGTAGCCTCGATACATAGCTGCCGCTATCGTCTTCAATTGTATGAGCATACGAGGGTTTGTGATGTATCGCCCATCTACCTCCTCGACAACCATGTGAACTCTCAACAGGAGTTGTTGTAGCCTCTCTACCTTCTCCTCCGTGCATACACGACTAGAGAACTTGCTCATCAAAAAAGAGATGAATCGGCTTGCGAGATCACCTGTGATAGCAGATATGGCAAGCTCCATCTTGAAATCTTCCAAGATAGGTGTATGAGAGAGGTGAGGGAATCTGAACAGATCTCGCTCCTAGGGCAGTTGTTACATCACATCTAAGTTTAATTGACTACGGCAAGATGCCTAGAAGAAATTTCCCGGCTATTGCTTGTCAAGATTTCTGTGGCATGGTCAAGATTTGCGTGTGGAAGCTGACCGCCATGCTTTACAAGATTGAGTGGACAGGAAGGATGCGTGCAGAACATGCTATGTACACTAAATTAAATTAATCCACACAAAAATATAAAAATGAAACGAAATAGATATGATAGATGAATGACAGTTTATTACGTACAATCCTGTGAATTTTCAAGTTCAATTCTATGTACATAGGGAGGGGGGAAATGGAAAACTCCTGCAAAATAAATTGAAAAGGAGAAAAAAAAATCAAAACAGACTTTTCTAATACATTTTAATGGAACGTTTTTTTCTTGGGCATCATGGCATGTCCTCGACGCTTCATCCTCGATAATAAGAATGTTTTTGGCTTATCATCAACTGTTAGACCATGTGGCTCGGTCTAGGTTATTTTGTTGATGAATAATTGACAATGGTTAATTTGTTATGATGAATAATTGGTGATTTCGTTTAGCGGTGTTATGCGAGTTGTGTTGCGTGTGTGCGAACTGATGTTGGCCAAGTTGAGACGAACTTGTGCCGGAAGAATGTTCTTTGGTCTTTGCATGTGCAGGTTGAGCATGGAGGCGATCATGGTCGGTGACGAGGTGGACCGGAACTAGGATGGGGAGATCTGAGGTTCAGACGGTCAAGGAGGTCACGAGATGATCGGGCTCATGCTTGGGGCGCATGGAGATCGAAGGTGGATGATACGTGGAGAAGCTACGGGAGGTGCGGTCCTGGAGGCTTCGACACGTGACGCGTTAGAAAAGTCGTGAGTGTGAAAACCCGTGTTAAGAAGGGTTTCGGGTCCCTTGAAAATTAGTGGGCTAAAAGTCTAGTTGGAGTTGGATTAGGATTCTAAGTCCTAGTTGGAGTTGGATTAGGATTATAAGTCCTAGTCCGAGTTGGATTAGGATTTTAAGGTCTAGTTAAAGTTGGGCTATGTGTGTATATATGCATGCGGCGGCATGGCAAAGGCGTACCGAACGGTCGTGACCGAGAAAGGAAAAAGTTTTGGCCGCGCGCTGCTTTTGGAGGGCAGCCGAGGTTTTTGGAGAAAAATTTTACAGGCGACGCGTCTGGTTTTCTTTGCTTGCCCGAGGCATCGTCGACTTCATCGCGCGGAAAGAAATCCCGAGCGTCCGTAAGGAGTCGCACGTGGAACGAGGCACAAGACGGTCGAGCAGAGACAGTTCAACATCTTTGGGTCAGCCTTTTAACAGCAGCAGCACTTTTCTTGATCTTTGTACGAGAGAAACAAGCATCAGTAGTTTCTTCTTCCATATGCTCATCATTCAATTGATTTGAATGCGGGTCCCACTCATTAATAGAAGTAGTTGTTCTTTTGGCTCGTATGAATTTTGGTGGTCTCATTATCTTATGGTTGATCTGCATGCATAGTTTATTATTTTTTAATCGTTGTCTTCTAGGATTAGTTGTTTCACATGGCTAGTTATCTCATACAGTTATCAAGGAGCAATTAGTCTTTAATCTTTTTTGTTGCTACAGTAATCCAAGATATATATATATATATATATATTCTAGTTTTTTATGATTTTGTGAAAAAGCTTCCGCTAGGCGTTGCAATCATTCACCCCCCCTCTGATTGCCATCGACGATCCTACAAGTGGTATCAGAGCCAAGTTGCAATGGCATCAGATCGGGATCGGTTTTCAGGTAAGCCACCGTTTTTTGATGGATCAGATTATCTTTATTGGAAGACACGCATGGAGGTTTTTCTTCAAGCACAAGGTAATTCTATTTGGCAAAAAGTTGAAAATACATATGAAGTGCCTTCTATTGTTACAACTGAAAATTCATCTGATGTTGAAGCTAATGCTAAGGCTAGGAATATTTTGTTGCAAGGTTTAAGTAGAAACGAGTTTGTCAGAATTGCTCATCTTAAATCTGCAAATAAAATTTGGACCACTCTAGCTGATTATCATGAAGGATCTAAATCTGTTAAAGGTGTGCGTCAGAATCAATTTAAAAAGGAGTATTTTAAATTTGAGATGAAACCTGGAGAATCAGTAGATGCTCTTTTTGATCGCTTTAATAAAATTGTTAGTGATTTGCAATCTGTTGATGTCACATATTCTGATTCTGACAATGCTCGTCAAATTTTAAATGCTTTAGATCTGTCTATTTGGAATGTGTTAGTCACTACTATCAATCATTCTGTTAATATGGAAACACTCACTTTGAATGATCTTTATTCTAAGATGAAAACACATGAGATTGATGTTTTGGCCAGGATAAACAAGACTAATTCCTTGGGCTTAGTGACTAACCAAGCTGACAATTCTTCTAGTTCTTCTATTGTTTCTTTGTCTGCATTGTGTTCTATTTCAGATGAACAATTAGAGGAATTTCCAGAAGAGCAGCTTGTACTTCTTTCCAACAGGGTGACCAAGGCAATTAATAACATCAGATCAAGACGGAGAGAAGCTCCAATCAAATGCTATGAATGTGGTGAGCTTAACCACATCAAGATGAATTGCCCCAAACTAAGAAGCAAGAAGGTTAAAGATGACAAGACACCAACTCGTCGCTCTCAAATCAAGATTGATCCAAACAAGAAGCGTAATTATCGCAGGGCAGTCAATAAGATAATTTCAGCACTTGATGAGATTATTTTGAGTGATGATGATTCAGAAAGCGATGATGAGGGCAATGCGAAGAAGGCAAAGGAGGTGGACTTCACAGGGATGTGTTTTATGGCCAACAGTGAGGAGCTCAATGATGATGATCTTTATAGTGATCCTGATGAGGTAAAACCTTCTTACACTGATTTATCTCGTGCTGTGCTTAGATTGACAGATGAGCTTAAAAAGTATAAAAAGAAAATTAAAAATCATGATTTCATTGTTGAGAGCTTAAATTCTGAAATCAATAAACTTAGAGCTTCTATTCCTGATGATGAATCCTGTGAGTCTTGTCAAGTTTTACATACTGAGTTGGAATCTGCTAGAACAATTAATGCATCAAACTTGGTTCAACTTAGTGATGTAACTGCTAAACTTGATGAGTTGAGATTGGCACATGACTCTTGTGGTGAAAAGTTAAAACTTGCACATGATGAAATTGAAAAGCTCAAGTTTAGCTCTCCTACATGTTTAGAGTCAAGTATTTCAAATGCTCAATCTAAAACTTGCTCTAAATGTGATTTGCTAGAAGCTAGACTTAATTCATCACAAGAAACAATACAACAGATGCTTTATCATGAGATATCTTCTTGCTCTAATTGTCCTAAGCTTAACACTGAAATAGAAGCTTTGACTAGACAACTAAATGATTTTGCTGAAAAAGAAAGATTGGCTCAGTTTAGTGCTTCTAAAAATCTTGTGAATGAACCTGCTAAATGCACAACTTGTCCCACTCTAGCTAAAGAGAATGAGTACTTGAAAGACACTTTAGAGAGATTTTCTTTTGGTAAGAAAAATTTGAATATGATTCTAGATAAATCAAAAACAAGTGTGAAAAATCGTGGTCTAGGATTTAATTTTGTTGAGCATGTCAAGAATAATCCTCCTAAGGTTGTTAAGCCTCTTGAACCTGGAAAAATTGAAGTGAAACTTGAACCAAAACAAACTGTGTTTAAATCTGCTGGCTTTGTGCAGAGTTCATCGAATAATAATGTAGGTGCTAGCTCATCATCTCAAAAGAATTCTGGTAATGTAAAATTTCAATGCACCTATTGTGGAAGAGATGGTCATTTGCATGAATTTTGCTTTAGGCGAGCTAAGAAAGAGAAGAAGGAAAGATTGAATGCTTTAAAACAAAAACGTGCATTGTCTTTTACTCCTAGATCAAATGCGAAAGCTATGTTTTTAGAGAACTTTCATGATGGCTTTAAATCTGCTTCACATGTTAGATTGAGATCAGATTCAAATAATTCACGTTCTTTTTGGCATTTTAATCACCCACATGCACGTGATTTTGGTTCTAGCTTTGTTGTTCCTGTTCGTCGTGTGTCACAGTACTGGATTCCTAAATCTTATTTTACTAACCCCAATACTGTGAGACCGATGTTTCCTGTCATGTAAGAACAGCTGACAAGGATGGAGAACATGAGCTAAATTGGGTTCGTTTTTTTATCATCGCTTGATTGGAACACTTGATGGTTCTTCACTCCTTTGATGGTTTGCAAGAGATTTCACTTTTTGAAAGACCATGTGGAAAAGGTGATGTTGTCTTACATCTTGTTAAATTCTCAAGTTGCTAATTTGTACATGAAATCGTTTGATACTTCTCGTTTTCCTCAATTGTGAAGTGAGTTGGGAGTATTACATCTTATGGGATTATTCTGAGGGGGAGCTTGTTGTTTAAAAATTTCGGAAGCTTTGTTTATTATCCTTGTCAAATAACTCATCAAATCCAAGTCATTGAAATCAATTGAGTAGTAGAGCTCTCTTTACCATATCTATTCATATGTTGTGTAGCTTTGATCAGGACTGTTTATAATTAAATTGCTACATTTGAATTAAAAGTATGACATGGCAGAATAATTTGACTAGATTAATTATAGTTATTACTTTGCGATGTCCATCGAAAAGGATTAGCTTGATTGTGAGTCTTATTTTAACTCTTGGTTATGAGGCTCGCATGTTTCATGTTCCAATTGTTATGATAACTCAATTTGGCATGTTATTAAAAAAAGAGAGTATATAAAGAAAAATTGAAAAGATGTATGCTTCAAGCATGCCATGGTGAACAAAAAAAAAGGCACAAAAGTGCACAAAATGAAAAGAAGTATGCTTCAGGCATGCCACCATTAAAAAAAAAGAAGAAGAAGAAGAAAAGTATGTCATTATGAAAAGAAGTATGCTACAAGCATGCCACATGCCTAAAATTTGAGTGTGGAGCAATAAGTTGTTACATGAGACTGCTAGCCCATCTAGAGTTAAAATTTGCTTCACTTTTAGGTTTTGACTTTTCGTTGTGATATCTTATTGTGCTATCTATAATTGGTTTGGTCATTTTTGAGATGCCTGTCATTGATATGAATTGCTTAATCATATTGAAAAACTTGTTTTGACATTGCTATGTGATATATGGCTTAATATGATCTAGATAGCTCTACTCAAAAATATGTATTGGTTACTTTATTAAATAAATGCACAATGACTTGGATAATCTACAAAGCTTCTTGATTTTTACTTTCATTGCTCCGTCTTAGAATTATTCTTTCTTTAAATTTTCTTGATGATTACATTGCCAAAGGGGGAGAGATTTGGTGTGCTTTGCGAGAAATTAAAGAGAATTTGGGGAGAATAAAATTACCTCTCTTGTGTTGAGGGGGAGAGATTTGAGATTTATGACTTACAAAATGCTTTTTCGGCTTCAGTTCTTCACTTATATTTATTTGAAGCTAATTCATCATACAATCTTGTGATATTGTCAATGTATTCATCAAGGGGGAGATTGTTAGACCATGTGGCTCGGTCTAGGTTATTTTGTTGATGAATAATTGACAATGGTTAATTTGTTATGATGAATAATTGGTGATTTCGTTTAGCGGTGTTATGCGAGTTGTGTTGCGTGTGTGCGAACTGATGTTGGCCAAGTTGAGACGAACTTGTGCCGGAAGAATGTTCTTTGGTCTTTGCATGTGCAGGTTGAGCATGGAGGCGATCATGGTCGGTGACGAGGTGGACCGGAACTAGGATGGGGAGATCTGAGGTTCAGACGGTCAAGGAGGTCACGAGATGATCGGGCTCATGCTTGGGGCGCATGGAGATCGAAGGTGGATGATACGTGGAGAAGCTACGGGAGGTGCGGTCCTGGAGGCTTCGACACGTGACGCGTTAGAAAAGTCGTGAGTGTGAAAACCCGTGTTAAGAAGGGTTTCGGGTCCCTTGAAAATTAGTGGGCTAAAAGTCTAGTTGGAGTTGGATTAGGATTCTAAGTCCTAGTTGGAGTTGGATTAGGATTATAAGTCCTAGTCCGAGTTGGATTAGGATTTTAAGGTCTAGTTAAAGTTGGGCTATGTGTGTATATATATGCATGCGGCGGCATGGCAAAGGCGTACCGAACGGTCGTGACCGAGAAAGGAAAAAGTTTTGGCCGCGCGCTGCTTTTGGAGGGCAGCCGAGGTTTTTGGAGAAAAATTTTACAGGCGACGCGTCTGGTTTTCTTTGCTTGCCCGAGGCATCGTCGACTTCATCGCGCGGAAAGAAATCCCGAGCGTCCGTAAGGAGTCGCACGTGGAACGAGGCACAAGACGGTCGAGCAGAGACAGTTCAACATCTTTGGGTCAGCCTTTTAACAGCAGCAGCACTTTTCTTGATCTTTGTACGAGAGAAACAAGCATCAGTAGTTTCTTCTTCCATATGCTCATCATTCAATTGATTTGAATGCGGGTCCCACTCATTAATAGAAGTAGTTGTTCTTTTGGCTCGTATGAATTTTGGTGGTCTCATTATCTTATGGTTGATCTGCATGCATAGTTTATTATTTTTTAATCGTTGTCTTCTAGGATTAGTTGTTTCACATGGCTAGTTATCTCATACAGTTATCAAGGAGCAATTAGTCTTTAATCTTTTTTGTTGCTACAGTAATCCAAGATATATATATATATATATATATTCTAGTTTTTTATGATTTTGTGAAAAAGCTTCCGCTAGGCGTTGCAATCATTCACCCCCCCTCTGATTGCCATCGACGATCCTACAAGAACAAGTGGAACAAAATGAACATACATATTGTAAGGCGGTATCCTTGATTCCCACATAACTAGTTTAAAGTCGCCCTTCGGTCGAAGTCTAGGATCTCCTATCAGGTCTCCAAATGTCACTTCAGGTAGTTCCCTCTCAGAAACATTAGTTGCACTATGGTACGGTAGAAGCTGGAGTGGAGCAGCAGCAGCAGCATATGCAATTTCTACTGGATGATCTCTTCTGAAAAGTGTTTTCGGGTGCTCACCAAACAACTCAAAGTTTCTCTGAACCATGCTCCTGCACATTGTCATTATGCAAAGCCAAAATTGGAGGTTAACATTCTTCCTCAACACATCAGCGACCGTGTATACTCCCGCAATCGACCGTCCCAATTGCGGTTCAAACTCTCTAATCATCGATACTAAAGATGGATGGTCGACCGGGTTTGCGCTTTCAAATGCGAGTGTCTTGAACAGGTAGCTTAACTCCTCATCCGAAAGCCTATTGAGATGAATTGGCTTTACGATCCCAAATCTCACTAATTTTTTGAGCTTACTAATAATTATCACCTTAAGTCCTCATTTGCTATATTTAAAATTTTTACAAAAAATATAGTTAAATAGATTTTCTTGAAAAATATGCTACAGTGCCATACCTCATGCAAGTCATGCAGGAGACCATGTAGTGGCTGGTCTCCTGCCGTGCCCGGTACCGGGGCCAGGTTATGGGGGCTAGATTTACAAATTACACTGAAAGGGGCTATTCTGCAAAAAAACAATTCTCAAGGGCTACAAATGTGAAAATTTCGTGACGCACATGGCAGGTAGGCAGGCAGCTGTTCCGGTGCATCTAGGAGTGCATTTATACATGTGTTTTGACAAGGACGGAGCAACTACCATTGGATACAATGGAGTGTATCTAGGCTCCTTTTTTATTTCGGGTTATGATTTATAATTGTGATTTATGGTTTTGAGTTGTTTGTAAAAAAAAGTATGGAGTATAAACATGAGCTATGACAGACTCCATTCATGTGACACTACAAGATATGTCGCTTTCACAGGCGTTTAGATTTAACCCATTTAGCAAAAAAGTAACAAAGCATATACAGAGGAGGATTATGATCAGCTCAGAATAGTTCTTGTTACACTGTCGTACTATGTTAACACATCTATTAGCATACCATAGCATTTAAAAGCTCAATGATGCGGATCCACTAGCAAGCTAGCTGAACCCCGTTGCTTTGGCCCTGATCTTTCACGATACGCCTTGTTGGATGCCCTCTCCAAGATAAGCCTTCTCCCACGCACACCGCAGCACGTGAACAAAGGGTAGAGAAACCGAAGTTTCAGCGAGTAGAATCCAACACCACAATTGGATTCAACACACCAAGAGCAATTCCTCGATGGAAATCTCAAGAACACGCCAACAATGGCCACCAAACCATGGTGATTTTCTGGTTTCTATTTCTCAAATCAAAGTCTAAGTTACAATGGGGCTAAGGCCCTGGCCTTATATTGGTGCACAATGCACGGCCTTGATTACAACTCACGCACTACTTGGCCTAAGGCCGAAACAAACTCCAATACGAACTAAAAAGGAAATACCTAAACTGCTACCTCTGGATTCTCTCTTAATTTGCGATCTGCCTATGAGGATTTCGTGGCTGGCACCTTATCCATTATGTGGGGCTTCAAAATAGCTTTCCAACGAGTCCAAGAACGCCCAAATTGGACTCCGTTTGTGAAAGTTATGGACGTTTTAGTATCGGTCTTGCCAGCTGTCCCAATCCGAGTCCGAATCGGTTTCAAATCTTTATATGTTTTGTTTTCTGGTTCAAGGGGCTTCCAAATCCGTTTGGAACCTGAAAAGGAATCCTTCTCAATCTTTAGAAATTCATGGTGTGGTCGGATTTTACCCTTACTTGCATTGCAATACTCGAACTCTTTATGTTTTGCAAGTCTCGCGCGTCTCTCCGGACAGCTCGTGCAGCATCCAATGAAATTGCCATAACTTTGTGTAGGAAGCTCCAAATCAAGTGTCGTTTGATTCGTTGGAAAATAGACTTCATTAGCTTTCCAAATATGTCTTTTGTGCATGTTAGAAACCTCAGAATTGGTATTCAAAGCTTCTTGAACATTGTGCACAGAACTGCAAGCACTAACCAAAGTTGTAGTGCTACTTGGTGCCACATCATCCTCCCCTCCTTGAAACAAAGCCATCCTCGGCTTTGGGGTAATCTTGGGAGCTTGCTTCTTCTTGGCTGTAATTTCTTCATCAACATGAATAGCACTCTCCAATTTTGGTTTCAACACATGCTTCTTTCCCTCATGTACAAATGTATATGTGTTGGACCGGCCCTCATGCGTAGCATTGCGATCATATTGCCATGGTCTTCCCAACAATAACCCACATGCATCCATTGGAACTACGTCGCAATCCACCTTGTCAACATAGTCACCAACAACAAACGGAACACGCACCTTGTGAGTTATCTTTAGCCTTCCGGAGTTGTGTAGCCACTCCACATGATGTGGTTGAGGATGCCTCCACGTGGACAGCCCTAAAGCGTACACCAAATCTTTGCTAATCACATTGGTATAACTTCCACCATCTATGATCAACTTGCATGCTTTATTTTTGATTTTGCACTCCGCTTGAAAAACACTCCACCGCTGTCCTTTTGTTTCAGTTTCTTTACTTTGCACCTTTCGGACCAAAAGATTAACACCATTCAACTCTGGATAATAATAGACAACATCTTCCTTGGAATCATCGGATTTTTCACTTTCAGAATCACTACTAGAACTTGTTGAAGCATAGCCATCTTTATTGAGAAGCACTCTTCGTTGATTTGGACAATCACGCATCATATGACCTCTTCCCTTGCACTTGAAATACTCAATTTCTCTAGCACGAGCATTAGAAGGCAAACTAGAATCAGTTTTAGTTGCTTCTTTACCTCTATTGCTTGCCTCCCTTGAAAGAGCACCATTTGAACGGCTTGATGCCGCCACTTTGGAGTGTGAACCCACATCATCGCCTTGCTGTAATGAACGCCTCCATGACTTTGTTTGAGTGTTAGCATGTCCACTCTTGGCTTGTTTGCGCTTCAATTGTTGTTCAGCACGTTCAGCTTGATGCACCAAGTCTTGAATGTTGTAGTAATGGACCATCTCCACCCTATCTTGCACATCCTCATTCAACCCATTAAAGAAACGTGCCATAGTAGCCTCATCATGCTCCTCTGTCCCTGTACGGATCATCATCATCTCCATCTCTTTATAATATTCATCAACACTAGAATTACCTTGACGTAGTTGTTGTAGCCGGTTGTACAAGGTCCTCGTGTAGTGTGCTGGGACAAAACGTCGCCTCAAAATATTCTTCAGTTGTGCCCAAGTATCTGGACGAGCTCCTACGCGACACAATTGGTTCCACCAAACAAGAGCATATCCAGTGAACTCAATTGTCGCCAACCGAATCTTCTTATCCTCAGTATAGTGATGGCTGTCAAAAATTTGTTCGACACGCATCTCCCAATCCAAGTACTCCTCCGGTTCAGCTTTACCATTAAATGATGGGATAGAAATTTTCATCCGCCCAATTCCATCATCCACGGCAACACGCTGAGCAAACCCGACACCACCTCTGCCACGCATGTCCTTACCATGGTCAGCACCACGGTAGTCCCGAGCATGGCGCGGTTGTGGAGCAAAACCCGCTGCACCATCAAAGATCTCCTTGTGTTCGTCGTCTTCATATGGTGCACGCCGTTCGGGATATTGAGGTTCCCGTTTAGCATGCTGAAATTGTGGTGGCTGGTTGCGTATCTCCTCCGTCAAAGCATCAATTCGCGCCCCCAAATCATCAACCTTGCCTTCAAGCTTCTGGTGACAACTTAAGAAGTAGTCACGTGTCACTTCAAATCCAATTCGTACCTCGGGCGGCAAAAACGCCGCATATTGGGGCACCTCCCCGATTGGCTCGGCATGATTATGTCGCGCCTTGCCATCTTCAATCTTCATAGAACCCGCCATCAAGAAAAAAAAATTCAGCAACCTCGTACCGTGATCAACCACGCTCTGATACCAAATGATGCGGATCCACTAGCAAGCTAGCTGAACCCCGTTGCTTTGGTCCTGATCTTTCACGATACGCCTTGTTGGATGCCCTCTCCAAGATAAGCCTTCTCCCACGCACACCGCAGCACGTGAACAAAGGGTAGAGAAACTGAAGTTTCAGCGTGTAGAATCCAACACCACAATTGGATTCAACACACCAAGAGCAATTCCTCGATGGAAATCTCAAGAACACGCCAACAATGGCCACCAAACCATGGTGATTTTCTGGTTTCTATTTCTCAAATCAAAGTCTAAGTTACAATGGGGCTAAGGCCCTGGCCTTATATTGGTGCACAATGCACGGCCTTGATTACAACTCACGCACTACTTGGCCTAAGGCCGAAACAAACTCCAATACGAACTAAAAAGGAAATACCTAAACTGCTACCTCTGGATTCTCTCTTAATTTGCGATCTGACTATGAGGATTTCGTAGCTGGCACCTTGTCCATTATGTGGGGCTTCAAAATAGCTTTCCAACGAGTCCAAGAACGCCCAAATTGGACTCCGTTTGTGAAAGTTATGGACGTTTTAGTATCGGTCTTGCCAGCTGTCCCAATCCGAGTCCGAATCGGTTTCAAATCTTTATATGTTTTGTTTTCTGGTTCAAGGGGCTTCCAAATCCGTTTGGAACCTGAAAAGGAATCCTTCTCAATCTTTAGAAATTCATGGTGTGGTCGGATTTTACCCTTACTTGCATTGCAATACTCGAACTCTTTATGTTTTGCAAGTCTCGCGCGTCTCTCCGGACAGCTCGTGCAGCATCCAATGAAATTGCCATAACTTTGTGTAGGAAGCTCCAAATCAAGTGCCGTTTGATTCGTTGGAAAATAGACTTCATTAGCTTTCCAAATATGTCTTTTTTGCACGTTAGAAACCTCAGAATTGGTATTCAAAGCTTCTTGAACATTGTGCACAGAACTGCAAGCACTAACCAAAGTTGTAGTGCTACTTGGTGCCACATCACTCAACATGCTACTCAAATACATCGTCACAAAAAGATTAGGCAAATAGTCCCGGACGCTCCCTCCCTGACAATGGTGTTTCAGGCTTGTCATCAACACAATTCGGAGTAAAGTAAACCAAGTGAATAAATGAACTGTAAGGAGGTATCCTTGATTCCCATGAAATTAGATTAAAATCTCCCTTTGGTGGAACAATATGACCTGCTAGTACGTCTCCAAATATCACCGTAGGTAAAAAAACATAGTCCATCATGTGTATTGGATGACCTTGATCGAAAAGTACCTGTGGATGGGCGCCAAACATGGATAAATTCTTCATGACAGTATTTCTGGCCGGCCCCCTTCAATTTGCAAAGCCAGAAATAAACATTCAAATTCCTTCTCAATACATCTGCAAGTATATATTTGCTGATATGAGTGACCGTTCCAACAACATAGGAAATTCCTCCACTATTTGTACCAATTCTGGATGGTCTATCGGGTTTGCATTTCCAAATGCGAGCGTCTCGAACAGGTACCTGTACTGCTCGTATCGCAGACTACCGAGGAAGATGGGCTTGATGGTTCCAAATTTCACCAATTTTTTAATTCGAGTTAAGATTACCACCTTGCTTCCTCTATCCATGCTTGTAATGGATGAATAAAACGTTGTCCAGTTATTATCATCTACATCTGAAACAAGCTCCACAACTACCAGTGTCCTCCCTGGCAGCCTTTCATGGTCTATTATTCTCAAAAAGTTAGGTCCATTGAGATGCAAAATAAAAGAGAAGTGAGAGCGCACCCTCTCATAGTTGCATACATGCGCGATAAGTGTTTTCTTCCCGACTCCATGACCACCAATAACTGGGAGTACGGCTGTAGTCTTATGTCCGTGCATTGCAACCGAAATCTAAACCATAGAAGCAAGTCACACTACTACAGAAAAGGTCATCACAGACGGTTTTGTGAACCGTCTGTATTTATGGGTCAGTGATAATCGAAGGTCATCACAGACGGTTTTCGAACCGTCGAAAACCGTCTGTGATTATCAGCTATCACAGACGGTTTTTGAGTAAAACCCGTCTGTGATAGCTGATAATCACAGACGGTTTTTAATTAAAAACCGTCTGTGATGATCAGTATCACAGACGATTTTTACTCAAAAACCGTCTGTGATATTCCCTTCAACCCCTAAATATATTTCTGTTTATTGGCTAGCCTCAGGAAATGCTAGCCATGCCCTCTGAAACAAGCAGATAATCACAGACATAAAACATATACAATTCACACATCTCATTTCATTTCAGATACATTTCACATCTCAATTCATTTCACAGACATAAAACATCCAATTGACAACGCACTTCATTTCACAAACATAAAGCATCCATTTCGCAAATCAATTCATTGAATTGAAATAAAATATCCATTAACAAATACACAATTGTAAAAGATCTACACTGCATTTGCACTTAGAATTACAATAAAAAATCATTCTGGGCAGTGGAACTCTCCATCTGATCTTACGACTTTAGTCCACAAAAACCAAATGAACTCTCCTCGAATTTTTGCAAAATCCGGCTGTTTCAATGCAGATGTAGAGATGGGCGCAGCCTGTCGATAGGAATATCAACGCGCGCACATATAAAACTTGACATGTATGAAATAAATGTGGAAAGATTGACAAACCTTAGGAGTGGTGATCTTGGTGGAATCGAGGAGCAGTCTCATATGGTGGCACACGTAGTATCCACACTTGTTGCCCGACTGCTGCTGGTGGCACTGCAAAAAATAGAATGTGTTAAATCAAGTGGCATTACTACTAAGTGTTGTGTATGATTAATTAATGTGTAGCTAGCGAATACCCGAAAATTGCGATCATGTTTCAAGGGCTTGGCCCCTGTCGTCGAGCCACGTGTTTGTTGAACGTATGTGGTGAACGACCTTCGTTATTCGAAAAAGTTAGATTAGTAATTCGGAAGTAAAGAAAGAGTACAATGTACGTACCTATCGAGTATTTTGGTGATAGCTGTGTACTTGGATTTGTTCTTACTTAGAGAATCAAGGTATATAGCCTTGTTCCATTTTGGTATAATTACAATTAAAATCCAATGGAAGTTCTCATTGTATGGCATAAGAACAAATTCCTTATCTTGGTGAGCCAGCAGTGCTTTTGTAATATAGTTCTCGACGAAGGATGCATCCTCGTTGATGGTATCAATGGCGACCAAGCGTGGGTCCAGGAAACCAATTGGTGATTTCGATGATCTAGCTTCGGTCAGCATGAATCTATATATATACACAGAAAAGCCACAAAGTGTGACATATATCGGTATTACGTGAACAGAGACTGTGATTGTACAGACTTACGGCGTCCAGCATCGAACGAGTGAGGCGTCGAGAGCGTTGAGCGTGAAAAGACCAAATATATCGTCAAAGGTCACCGGGAAGACACATTCCTGAACTTCGTGCAAGAAATGTTCCGGCTTGAATTTGACAATGATACCTGAGCGCCGTTCTGCCTCTGGTCTATTGGACTGTTCCATATACCAAGCGTGGAATCTTTCGCAACCAAGTCCTAGCTTTGTGAGGTGCTCTTGCGGGAATATCATCGGCTCGCCTAGCACGAATTTGCAGGCCAATGGCAGGTACGGGATATCGTCATCATCCTTCGTCTTTGATTTGCCAGGGCCACTGCCTCGACTGCAGGTCGATTTCATGGTAGTCGACTGTAATGGTACAGACGGTGCAAGTTGCTTTGGCGAGAATAGCACCCGTGGAGATAGCACCGGTGCAGGTAGCTCTGCTTCGCACTGCCCGTATGGAGATGGCACCAGTGCATGTTGCTGTGGTTCGCACTGCACTTCTGGTCCTGCCACCGGTGAAGAAGTCTCCAGGGAGATGTCGCTTTTGGGCCACTGGATGAATGTTCCAATGGCTTGTCCTAGAGTCACGATCTCGTCGTTGGGGGGCTTCGGTAGCGGGACCACCTCAAAATTGACATACACACCATCCACATTAACTTTTGCGAAGCCTGGCGCTAAAGCTTGACCGTGCACCATGGCCCCGATACCAGACGAATATGCCTGGCCCCAAGCAGCGTACAAGGGAATGGAGCCATATCTCACTTGGAGCCTGCACTTCGTAGGCTCCTACATAATGATACAAAATTAGCTACTTGAATAGGCCTACCAATGGAGCAAGCATTCGAGAGGTAATAATTATTACCAGGATGTCGTCCACAGGAAATTTGGACTGGGTTTGCGTCGGATTGGACGCGCAGCTACTTGGATGGTTGTGCGGGCTAGCTAGCACAGGAGCGGCGGTAGCAGCCTGCTGACATTCAGTTTGTTTCCGCACTTCATCTCTGATTACACTAGCCAGCTCACCCATTAGCTCCTCTCTAAGAGATTCCTTGATCTCTTCTCGTAGCTGTGCGTCACGCTCGGCTTTGTTTCTCTTCCTACGCCGATACATTCCGGAGTCATCTTGGAAACCATGTTTCCAAGGAACGTAAAGCCCAAGGCCTCTCGTATGACCCGGGTGCTCCTTGTTTTCCAGGGCCACAGAGAGCATATCATTCTCCCTTGTTCCCTGGAATGATCCCAGGGCATATCATCTGCTTCTTTTCTTCATCTCTGGTCTCTGGATCACGTACGCCAGTAGCGATGATTCATCTAACTGAATCATCGCTACTAGTGTACGTGATCCAGAGACAAGAGATGAAGAAAAGAAGTGGGAAGAAGCAGATGGATAGTCGCTCAGCGAAGAAGTCGGCTATGTCGGCTGCTCACCGAAGAATCTGGGAATGTCTTTTTTTTGAACTTTTGTAATAAAATTGCCTTGAATTTTGTAATACTATTACTACAAGGTCTCTAAACAAAGTTCTATGAAGCAAATCACACAAACTAGTGTTAAGGTCATTGAACCGGATACACTAGAATGCTTTACTTGCTTCATGCCCTTTGATCATGTACTCTTCCTTGATTGGTTAATTTGTGCTCTCAAATTGTAGGGTTGCACAAGATTAATCTTGGCCGTCCCGCTACTAAATCATACACTCTTCCTTGATTGGTTATGCCAAATAATGAATTCAGTATTTTGAGCTCTAGATACAAACTCTACAATCTCAAGATCAAGATATATTCAGCATGCATATATTCAGACAGCAGTATTCATACAGATCAAGACCATACAAGTTAACTTTGCCCAATAATTCAGTCTTTTAACTTGTCAAGATTAAATCCTAACATATCAATTTAATAACATGCTATAACCTGAAAACTGCATGAACCGACAGCTATTAGAGCTCAAAGACAGAATGAACCAATCTCAGTATATGAATTTATCATCATCGAGCAACTGTAAATCCCACAGGCAATCTCAGTATATGGAAGATTAACAAACTTGAATATACATGAATGCAACTAAGCAACTAACCATAACAGTAAGCATAACAAACTTGAATATACAGTAAGCATATACCATAACAGTAAGCATATACATGAATGCAACTAACCATATACATAACAGTAAGCAACTAACAGTAAGCCCTAAACCCTAACACTAAGTATGAAGCATCAAGCATCAACCCTAAACCCTAACAGTAAGCATGAAGCTCGGGGAGGGATTTGATGACCTTAGGGTTTTGGTGACGGAGGAGGAGGCGGCGACGACGGAGGAGGAGGAGGCGGGAATGGATGAGGAGGAGGAGGCGGCGGCGGCGACGGAGGAGGAGGAGGAGGCGGCGACGGAGGAGGAGGAGGCGACGGGCTCGGGGAGGCGGCGACGGAGGAGGAGGAGGCAGCGGCGACGGATTTGGGGAGGCGGCGACGGATGAAGAGGAGGCTACGGCGACGTCTTCGTCCGGGGAGGCGGCCGGCGAGGGCTCGGGGAGGTAGCCGGCGAGGGCTCGGGGAGGCGGCGGCAACGACGGGCTCGGGATTTAGATCTAGATCGAATAACTGCAGCGCACATGGGAAACCCTAGCGAGAGGGTATATATAGGGAGATTATCACAGACGGTTCTGAACTTAGAACCGTCTGTGATATCATATCACAGACGGTTCTAAACTTAGAACCGTCTGTGATAGTTGAGAGGGTATATATAAGGAGATTATCACAGACGGTTCTGAACTTAGAACCGTCCGTGATATCATTTCACAGACAGTTCTAAACTTAGAACCGTCTGTGATAAGCCTTTGCCGGCTGTTGTTATTAAGACAACACCAATAGCTACACAGCTGCATTCATATCAACCACCAAACAGCTGCATTCATATCAACCACCAAACAGCTGCATTCATATACAACACCAAACAGCTGCATTCACACAGTGTATTTCTTAAAACATTTTGTCATTCTCAAATACATCACACATATACATAAATGCCAATACACATATACATTTTCACATATACATTTTGTCACACATTTTCACATATACATCTCAAAATTGACTACATCACACATTTTCACATATACATCTCAAAATTGTCACACATTTTCACATATACATTCTTATTGTACTTGCTTATTTCCTTTAAAAATTAGCCCTTCATCATGATCAATGTGTACGTAACTAGTTTCGTCACGTTGTTCATCGTCGACCCTTATGCCTTTTCCAAAAGGAGGTAACTCGTCAAATTGATTGTATTCCTCCTCGTCCACTACATTCTCCACTCCGACAATTCTCCTTTTTCCATGAAGAACTACATGGTGTTTCTTATTTGCCGGGTTGGTTACATAGAAAACTTGAACAACTTGATTGGCGAGTACGAATGGTTTGTCTTTGTACCCGACACGTTGGAGGTCCACGGTCGTGACACCGTACTTGTCAACCTTCACCTGTGGGAGATGCACCCAACGGCAGCGAAATAAGGGGATCTTGAAAACCACATAGTCGAGCTCCCAAATCTCTTCTATGAAGCCATAGTACGAGTTTCTTGACCCATCGGTACTGAATGCATCTATGCGGACACCGCTGTTCTGGTTAGTGCTCTTGACATCCTGAGACTGTGTATAGAATGTGTACCCATTTATGTCATATCCTTGCCATGTCACAACTGTAAATGTTGGCCCTTTTGCCAACCATGTCAGCGTCTCACTCGGTGAGCTCCTAGCGATTTGCTCCTTCAACCATTGGTTGAACCAACGGTTGTGTTGCCTCATGATCCAAACATCCGGCCACTCTGGATTCTGTTGCCGAAGCACATCCTTGTGCTGGTCTACATAAGGCACCACTTCAGTCATGTGTTGCAACACCGTGAAATGGGCTTGAGTATACGTGTCCATATCTGGAGTGATTGCTTTCCTTCCGATAGTTCTGAGACCCTTCAGCCTCCCCTCATGACGAGATTGAGGGACACCTATCGGTTGAATCTGAGCCATATAATCGACACAAAACTCAATGACCTCTTCGCTTGCATAACCTTCGACGATGCTGCCCTCCGGCCGAGAACGATTCCGTACGTAGGACTTGAGAATTCCCATGAACCTCTCAAATGGGTACATGCTACGTAGGAATACGGGCTCGCACATTTTTATCTCCCACACAACGTGAACAATGAGATGGACCATGATATCGAAAAACGAAGGAGGGAAATACATTTCAAGGTGACATAGAGTCATCACCACCTTGTCCTACAGAGCATCTAGTCCTTCAGGATCGATGACCTTCTGAGCAATTGTGTTAAACAAAATAACATAGCCTCATGATTGTCTCTCGGACTTTGATCGGCAAAATATTTCTAATTGCAATAGGGAGCATCTGTGTCATCAGCACGTGACAATCATGAGACTTCATGCCATTTAACTTCAAATCTTGCATCGAAACAAGTTTCTTCACGTTGCCGGAGTAACCAGACGGAACTTTGACACCATGCAAGCACTGGCACAGTTCTGTTTTCTCAGCCTTGGACAGAGTGTAACACGCTAGGGGAAGGTACGTTCGTCCATTATCAGTGCATGTCGGTGCTAACTCAGGCCTGATGTCCATGTCAACCAAGTCAAGCCGTGCGTTGACACCATCCTTTGTTTTATCACGGATGTTCAGTAAGAGACCAATCAAGCTGTCACACACATTCTTTTCTACGTGCATGATGTCGATGCAGTGCCGAACATCTAGGTACTCCCAATAAGGTAAGTCCCAAAATATTGATCTCTTCTTCCAGGTGTTCTTCTCATGAGCCCTCAATTTATGTCCCTTTCCGAGGACAACATCTAAATCCTTAACCATATCATAAACCTCGTGTCCCCTTAAATGCCTTGGAGCTGAACCGTCTTCCTTCTCTCCATCAAATTGTTTCTTCATCTTGCGGTATGGGTGAGCCCTCCGAAGGAACCGGCGGTGACGCATGTAGACGGTTTTGCGTGAGTGTCTCAGCCACACACTCTCGGTACCATCTAAATAGTGAGTACAAGCTTTGCCACCTTTTGTACTATGGCCCGATAGGTTACCAAGGGCAGGATAATCATTTATGGTGCAGAACAATAAGGAGCGCAGAGTAAAGTTCTCTCGTTTGTATGCATCCCATACCTGTACCCCTTCGTTCCACAGTACTTTTAGATCTTCCACCAATTGTGCTAGGAACACATCGATATCATTCCCAGGTTGTTTTGGCCCTTAGATAAGTATCGACAGCAAAATGTACTTTCGCTTCATACATAACCAAGGAGGAAGGTTATAGATGCAGAGAGTCACGTGCCATGTGCTATGTCGGCTGCTCATGCTACTGAAAGGATTCATTCCATCTATACTCAGTCCAAACCTTATATTCCTTGGTTCTGCACCGAACTCTGCAAAACTCCTATCGATGTTTCTCTACTGCGCGGAATCAGCAAGGTGTCTTAGCATTCCATCCTTCTTGCGCTCCTCCGAGTGCTAACGCAGCAGTTTTGCCTCCTTTGGATTTGCAAAAAACCTTTTCAAACGGGGAATTATAGGAAAATACCATGCCACCTTAGCAGGAGGTCCTTTCTTCGCCTCTGTTCCCTCGCCATCGTCTGATTGATTGTTACGTTTGTATCGGGATGCGTTGCACACCGGACATACATGCATGTTTGCATACTCTTTACGGTAGAGGATACAGTCGTTCGGGCATGCATGTATTCTTTCTACTTCCATTCCCAACGGATAAAGAACCTTCTTGGCTTTGTACGTGGTTTTAGGCATCTCATTTCCCTCCGGAAGCATGTCCGCTAAAAGATCTAGCAGCGCCGTGAAACTCTTGTCGGACCAACCGTTGCTTGCCTTCAATTTCAACAGTTCAAGCACGACCGACAACGTCGTGTACTTGCAGCCCGTGTACAAAGGTTTCTCTGAGTCCTCCATCAAGCCACGGAATTTAACATACTCTCTCTCATCATAGTTCTCTTCTACATCGCGAAGCATCTGATCCAGATTATCATCGTACAACCTATCTGAATCCGAGCCACAATCGACATCAGCCGGCGGCATGTCATTCAATTCACCGGCGATGTCATCTGGGGGCATATCATTCACTTCACCGGCGATGTCATCCGGCGGCATATGATCATTCACTTCGCCATGACTGGTCCAACACGTATAATCCTTTTTGAAACCCCTCCGAATCAAGTGCGCTTCAATTTGCCCTCGGTTCTTAAACATCTTCAAATTCTCGCAGTCAGTGCATGGACAGCACATATATTCCACCCCCTTATTCAACATATCCTCCTCGGCGGCTCTTATAAAAGCAGAAACGCCATTAATGTACTCTTCACTCACACGGCTCGCGACATACATCCAGCTTCGGTCCTACGTTACGTACATATATAACAACTTAGTATTAAAATCTAGATTAACTAATTATAACTACATATATACCGGCCACATTTATTATATTGAGACTTAATTTGCTAGCTCAATTCATATTACAAACACAACAGCTATTATATAACCAACAATTTGGAAATTAACCATCTTCAATAACCACTCATGGATTACTTAGACCTAAATTGTCATGCAATTAAAGAAAAAATAAATTTCATTACTAACCATATCTAGAGCAACCAGGAAAGTCTGAATCTTCAAAGCTCAATCTCTGCTTCTTCCCACCAAATTAACTGGCCTGAAATCGCCTAGCTTCCTCCCGAGTGAAAAAGTGCACAGCAGTGGCTAGATCTGGATCGAAATGAAGACAGATGCGGTCTGAGCAGCGCAATAAATGTCTTAGCCATATCACAGACGGTTTTTAATTAAAAACCGTCTGTGATAACCAGCTTATTATCACAGACGGTTTTTTATAAAAAACTGTCTGTCATAAGCTTCATGTCACAGACGCTTCGGGGAGGCAGATCAGGATAAGGCAGTAATGTATGAGACGGCGGTTATATACGAAGTGTCACGGTTTGTGATATTAATTTAAGAGACGGCGGTTAACGAACCGTCACTGGTGGTTTCGAATATGAACCGTTTGTGATAATGCTTATATTTGCACGCACTATTCCATTTCTTCAATCTAAACTGTCCTCTCCCGCCCTCATCTTCTTCGATCATCACCACATTTCTCAACAATGACATCTAAAATTTTGTTCATCTCCTTCCTCTCATCTATCCATCATGAGTTGTTCGGCCGCAACCTTACAAAGGCGGCCAACAATTTACGTCTGGAGCAGCTCCTCCGCTCACGCCGTACTCTCCTTCCTCAACTCGCTTCCAATATCGTCCGTCAACTAGACCTCATCATCCGCCGTCGACGGAGGTGTCTCGTTGTTGCTCACGAAAAGGAAACCGCCCTCATCCTTGTTCTTCTCTACAATGTCCACAAAGCGGAGGAAGCTCTTACGGAAGTGCTGAAAGCATCTAGGCCCCTAAAAAATGATTTTGGTAATTAATGAAACTAATGAAATTATGCGAATATGGGACTAACGTGTTTTATGAGCATAAGAAGGGTTAGTCCACACATGAGCGACAAGATGCAAGCCAAAGGACACGTGTGAAGATCGAATTGGCTCAAGACAAAGGTATTCTTAGAATAGGATCCCTTTTTAATTTTACCGGTCTTAGGTGAATGGTGGAAGACTAGATTTTAGGTTAAATGATTGTACCATCAAGAGGGATCTTGGTTAATAATTTGATAGCATATATCTAGTGCCATCTGGATTACCTTTAAATCTTGCATCCATGAAAGCTCTATTTAAAAGTTAAGTTTGTGCTCTGTCTGGAAGAGCGGTAGTACCGCGGTTTTCAACGTCGGTACTACCAGAGAGCGGTAGTACCGCGCTCAAATGCGGTAGTACCGCAGAGCGGTAGCTCCGCTTCCAGAGCGGAACCGTTTTTCCAGAGAGCACTCCTCGAACTCGGTTGAATCTTCACGGAACGGAAGTACCGGCCTTTTCAACGTCGGTACTACCGCTGAGAGCGGTAGTACCGCATACTGAAGCGGTACTTCCGGAGTCCGGAAGAACCGGAGGATGAGCGGCATGCTTTTTCCAGAAAGTGCCTCCGGTTGATCTCGGATTTTAACCAGATCGGAAGTACCGGCATTTACAACGTCGGTACTACCGCATGAAGCGGTAGTACCGCATTCAGAGCGGTACTTCCGGAGTCCGGTTGATCCGAAGCCCAAGCGGTACGTAATTTCCAGAGAGCGGCATTTTGAGGACCCTTCGGATTTTGGCCAAAGCGGTAGTACCGCACCATCGTTGCGGAACTACCGGAAAGCGGTAGTACCGCTAGTATCAACGGCGGTAGTACCGCGTCGCCAAATCCAACGGTCACTGTGCTCGTCTGACAGAGCCGTTCTGACGCAAGATTTGGGAGCGGTAGTACCGGCCCCAGCAGGGCGGTAGTACCGCTCATCCTGATTTTTGCGGGAAAATTGTGCCAAACGGCTAGTTTGGTTGGTGGAGGCTATAAATACCTCCACCACTGCACAAGGGCAATAGTTAGTGACTCATTGCACATTTCTTAAGCCCTAGAGCATTCACTTCACCTCAATTCTTTCTTTGCACATCAAAGTGAGGTGGTTGAGCATTTAGTGCTAGTTTCAAATTGCAAATCCATTTGGCACTAGAGTTGCATTCAAGTGAACACCGAGATCTTTTACTCTTAGTGCTTGCCGGCACTTGGACGATCCGGAGAAGGATTGGCTCGGTGATCTTCTCAAGAAGATTGTGAGAAGACCCGGCATATTGTGAAGGTTGGAGCTCGCCTACCCGGAGTGGGGAAGAGCTACACTAGTGATCGAGGTGCTTGGCTCAATTCGTGGAGCCGGTCCGATACGTCCGGGCTTACCTCAACGTGGACTAGGGAAAACCGGCAAGTTTCCGATTACCACGGTAAAAACATCGGTCGTGTCTCTTGTCTCTTTAGCTCTTGTTCATTTGCTTCATTGTGATCTTTTATTTGTTTAGAGCTAAGTTGTTAACTAGAATTGTATTGGATTAATTGCTTTACATTTTTGTCTCTTAAAATTGTGAAGAATTAATCTAGTAAACAAGAAAAATTTAAAAACCTCCTATTCACCCCCCCTCTAGTCGGTATCCTTGATCCTACAAGTGCAGAGTGTGATAGATAACCTTTCCGATCAAGCAGACTCGGTCGATCGCGATTCTGTTGAAGTTTATCATGGCATCCTCTTTGAGATTACGGGCCATGCTAATGATTTACCCAGGCTAGAGGAGGAAGTGGAGAGGGCAAGGACAATTTTCACGACATTTGAGAACTCAGCGGCTGATCCTCCAACTCCAGAAGTTGAAGAAGAAGCATATGAAGCCCAGAAGATTAAAATTTGGGAATCTCTTTTCTCTTAGATTTGTAATAAATTAAATTTGCCTTGAATTAAAATCTGGGAATCTCTGTTTGTCGAACTTTGGTAATGAATTAAATCTGCCTTGAATTAAAATATGGGAATCTCTATTTGTCGGACTTTTAATTTGGAGGCCGTCTGTTGTGTTTGTGGCGGGAAAAAGAAGTATCATAGACGGTTTATGTTTAAAAACCGTCTGTGATAATTTGGAATATCACAGACGGTTTTATAATAAAAACCGTTGTGATATTCCATTATCACAGACGGTTCAGCGGTAAGAACCGTCTGTGATACTCCTTTTTCCAACCACAAACACCACAGACGGCCTCCAAATTAAAACCGTTTGTGATAGTGTACGTCACAAACGGTTTCACAAAACCGTCTGTGATTTGGCGTCTAGTATTAGGCTTTCTGTAGTAGTGTCAAATAAACCTTTCTGAAGCCCTTTTGATCACATATGAAGGAAAGAAACATGACTAAATAAGATTGACTTGGAATCATTTACATCCTCATAAAAATTCATGAAACATTCTATCACCGAAGATAGTTCAAAGCTTGAATAACACAATGATATGTAGTAAAAAAAATAAACAAATGCAATCTTTTTTTATGACCACATGTGCCTTTCAAAGCTTGCTCCTGTATAGAAACCTTGTGTACATATGTTACAAAGGAATTGCAATATACAACGGAATCAAGCAAATGCACTAAAACCATAAATTAAGAGCAAAATTCTAATGGTAGCATGACATATGTATAGACTATAATAAAACTCAAAAATATGATAATAAGTTCAATTAAGAAAGAAAATAACATCGATGATTACATGAGCAACAATATGGAATAAGGTATGTTGTAGGAATGATCACACACAAGTAGGGGAATCTTGGGTCGCGACCGCATGGTTGGGAGGATGATGATGATGTTGGTTTCCTTGCGGGCCCCGAGCAACAAAGTTGAGTGGGGAGGTGGCACCAACAGTGTAGGGTGGGTAGGGGAGAGGGGATGAAGTAGGAGGAGTAGGCAAGGAAGAGGGCGAAGATGGCGGTCGAAGGCGCAGATGCGTGGGGAGGAGGAAGGAGTTGTGGAGGTGACATAGATGGGATGGGGGGAGTGGCAGCGGCGGGTGCAGATGTGAGGGCAGAAGGTTCAATAGCTGAGCGATTTTGTGGCGGAGTGGAGAGGAAGGAGGAGCACGCAGGGGTGGGAAGGAAGGGGGGCAAGCATCCGTCTGGATCGGGATGGCTGATCAATCGGATGGCTGAGAGGAGATGGTAGCAGATGAATCACTATCAGTAACTCATTCTTTTAAGTAATATATATATATATATATATATATATATATTTTCTTTATATATATATATATATAAGTGTTGAGTTTAATCGAATTCTATCCAGTTTGTTTTCGTTTTTAATACGGAGTTCTACTCTATCTGAAGTCCCTTTTATAATCACTATAAATATACCTCTACAGATTACAGGAAAGGCAAACGTTTCATTGTAATTTCTCTTGATATAGTGATTTTCCCCTTCGTGCATCCATGATTTTCCCATAAGGGTTTTCCACATTAATATCTATATCCCCCTGTTCTTTCGATCATATATTTTTTAGTGCATTTTAAAACACGTGATATCAGAACTTTGGATTTGAAAACATTAGTTGCTGTCCCTAGGAGAGGCAATGGGGCATCATGCGTCGGGAAGGTAGCAGTGATTTGTTACGAATATAAGCACTTTTGTGATTGTTATAATTCCTAAAACAATAATTGAATCAACATCATATATACTAGCTATATTTGTGACTATGCATAGTAACATGATCATATACTCAAATATATCTATCTCATATATATGCACCAACAAGACAGAGTCTAGACCAAAAATGCTACTAACAGAAGTAGGCATCAACATCATCGCAGGACATATATCTGGGAAACAAGGCTTAGCCAAATCAAATGATATCTTGCAACTTGCAGAGAATCGCTCCAACGTAGTTCGTGGTAGAGTTTGATCCAAGTACCATAGCGGTCGGAGCATCCGAGTACTGAAGAGGTCGAAGATCGTACTCATAAGAATACTATAGCAGACGTACTCGTAAGTCATGTAGCAATTGTGGTTGTAAGTTGTGGGCAGTCGTGCGAACGCTTCCCAAAAACCTAATTTGTCTCAACCCATGTAGAATCATGAGAGACACTGGCTTCGGAGACACTGCTCTCCCCACATCGGTGAACGCCGAAGAAGGGATGGAGAAGCTGAGGCTGCACAACATAGAGGAAATGGGATAGAAGGCTCATATCAATTATGAAAGAAGAGATCTCCTTTATAGAGTCCACCTCATCAGAAGAAACTGCCATCATTATTATCAATACACTGTTTTAATCGTGGTTAATGTGTGCCATGAAAGCCTATTTAAACAGTGTAATTCAAAATTTCAATTTCTAAATTGTATGCATGGTTTTGATGTGCAAAAAGAAACTGCACTCCATGGCGTGGAAAGGTGAGCGACCGAGCGCGTGCGTGTGATCTTCTTTTGCTTGCTTCAACTAGGTAAGACTAACTCCACTATAAAAATTGATCTCCCACCTAGACTAACTTTACACCTTCCACCATGTGTGAGTGAGCTTTTGGGATTTTCTAGGATTTAATTGCAATATCAAATGGGCCAAGCCTAAAAACTCCAACAATCCCACACCAGATCTCAAAAGCACGACGAAATTGCCCATAATTCCAAAGTGTTGTTAATATACCAGTTTTTAGGTGGAGACTGGTTAAGGTTGAACATCCACCTAGAACCTCAAGCTACACTTGCCCACAACTACACAATGGAATAAGCCTTGAATTGACAGTTTTGTGCACACAATTTTCACCCAAGGCCTTTGTTGATACTGATACGGGGTGCTCGATCTTCACGACGTAGGATTAAGGATAATTTTAGATCCATGCAATCTGACGAACCGATGGCGCCGACCACTATCTCAATACACCAACCACACACTTCGATCCTTGTCTACTCAACCACACAAAAGTAGAGATGATGTTCTTCCTGCAAAACAAGAGGAATGAAAAGAACAACGGGGTTGAGAATGCCCAATTCCCCTCTAGGTTGCATCTGTGTGTCAAACCCTAGGAAGAACAAGCGTATAGCTCTCTCTGAAATTAATAGATTGATTCATGGTCATCTTTTTTTACATGGCGCATACCCCATGGCTTATATAGCCAGAAACACCTGACCCTAATAGCACAAACCAACTTGAACTCTAACCACCATTGGACTTGGCTAAATAAAATAGCACACGATACAGACGGACTAAATAGAGTTTATGATTGTCTCGGATGTCTAAGTCTTCAATTCAGTTTTGTTGAGAATCTTGGAAAACCGGCTTGATTTTCTTGAGATCTTTTATCTATCGAGCTGGCCAAATCCTTTCTTTCTAGTGCATGCAGCACACTTCTCTTTCCTACTTTCCTGTGCGTGCATGCAATCTCTCCTTTCTCTTTCTCTTTCTCTTTGGCCACGCGCAACACATGCATGCAGCATGTCCCCCTTTTCTCTCATATGCCGATCTGCATACACCAAAGAAATAGGTGTTCCTTCCTTCCATGCACACGCCCAACACCCACATGTCGTGCCTCTCATGCATGCCAAGCACCCGGCCCAATCTACATGCAGCGACATGCGGTGCCAAAACGCATGCATGACATTCCTTTTCTTTACATACATCCATGCAATGCACGCATGTTTTTCTTTTCTTGACTTTGGCCTTCTTTTTCTTGGGGCCATTCGGCTGGCTAGCAGCATGTGATCGGGTGACGCCCCTTCCTCTCTCACCTTCCCACTGGACGCCATCTTTTCCATTAATTCTTGTACATTATCAGCATCCCTACAATCAAGAATTAAACTATTACGTAGGATCAATGCTCTTTTACCTATATAAAATGTACTAAAGAACAGATTTGCCTTATCATTGAAATCAAATGTAAGCACTACATATGTATGTGTGATCATGGGCATGTCCTCATCATCTTGTGTGCTTGAAGAGGTGGGCGATGCACTAGTGTCAAGGGATCTTCGTAATTATTCCATTTGTTCTAATATGCAACACTTCTTTCTTTAGAACCTTCTAAATGCATTTTCACTTTAGGCTTGTACAGATCGATTGTGGGCCTACATATAATTAAATAAAACAGTAGTAGCTCTGTATCCCCAAGTATAATAAATAAAGACCTAATAAAATTAGAGTTCACCTAGCAATATTTAATACGGCTCAATAATTCTTTCTAGTCAAATAATATATTTAAATGAAAAGCACTAAGTATGTCTGTATTCGCATAGATACTTAGCCACTGATAGGCTACTCTTTGGGTGGAGCATATAGGTCATATTCCTATGTCTTTTCATGTGCTTCTTAGATATCACCGACATCTCATGGATAGTGACCAATAGTCAGGCTCATATAGGTGTGTTTCCTACATGAATACCCTGCAGGATGGTATTTTGCTGTTAAGCCTCAAAATACTTTAAGACAAAGTCATCCTGCCTTACAGTAATTAGAGTACTACATCTCCAATAGAGTGAGATATAAAGTAAGAATATACTCTATTGTTACCCAAATAGTTTGTTTTACGCAAGGCCTATTTCACGGGATGTCTGATTACATAGGTTTGGGTTACCACTGTGTGTAACCCATGTGGGTCTCATTCCCATCTCCTTCGATGCAATTTCAATCGCATTTCGTGATAGTCCCTTTGTAAAGGGATCTGCCAGATTTTTAGCTTTTTGGATATAATCCATAGCTATCACTCCAAAGTTTCTCAATTTTCTAACAGACTTCAACTGCCTTTTCACATGTATTGAGGATTTCAAATTATCCTTTGCACACGTTACCTTTATGATAATGGTTTGGTTATCACAATACATAAGGATAGCTGGAATTGGTTTTACAACCACAAGTAAATCTATCAAGAGTTCTCACAGCCATTCTGCCTCAACAATGGCTGTGTCTGATGCTGTGAGTTTTGCCTTCATGGTTGACCTTATCAGTATGGTCTATTTGCAAGACCTCCATGCCGCCTAGAGTGAATACATATTCACTCATAGCCTTTATCCATCAACATTAGAAATCCAATTGAAATCACTATATCCTAGAGTGAATCACTCATAGCCTTTATCCATCAGCATTAGAAATCCAATTGAAATCACTATATCCCTCAAGTACACTAGGATAACTAGTATAGTGAATTACATAACTCATTGTACCTTTCAAATAGCGCATAACCCGCTCAAGTGTGTGCCAATGATCATCTCCCAGATTAGCGGTAAAATGACTCAATTTACTTATAGCAAAAGAGATGTCAGGACGAGTAGCACTAGCTAAGTACATGAGTGAACCAATAATCTAAGAGTGCCTCAATTGATCCTTTCCTAGTCTTCGATTCTTGCGAAGTATCAGATTAGGATCATAGGGTGTTAGAGAGGGCTTGCTTTCCATATAGTCAAAACGGCTCAAGACCTTTTCTACATAATGGGACTGAAACAAGGTAATCCTATTTTCATCCTTGATCAACTTGATGTTTAAAATAACATTAGTCTCTCCCAGATCTTTCATGTCAAAACTTTGGGATAAAAATGACTTTACCTCATTCATCACATCAATGTTTGTCCCAAAGATAAGTATGTCATCAACATACAAACATAATATTACTCCTTTACCCCCACCATAATGGTAGTATACGCATTTATCTGCTTCATTTACAACAAATCCCAGCATATGTCAAAGTTTTATCAAATTTCTCATGCCATTGCTTAGGTGTCTATTTGAGATCATATAAAGATTTCAATAACTTATAGACCTTGCCCTCTTGTCCAGGTACTACAAATCCATCAGGCTGATGTATGTAAATTTTCTTATCCTACTCTACATTAAGGAAAGCTGTCTTTACATCCATTTGATGGACAAAAAGACCATGTGAGGTAGCCAAGGAAAATAATACTTGAATAGTGGTTAATCTAGCAATAGGTAAGCATGTATCAAAGAAGTCCTCACCTTCTTTTTGAGTATAACCTTTTGCCACGAGGCGAGCCTTGTACTTTTTGATTGTACCATCAGGCCTAAGCTTCTTCTTGAACACCCACTGGCATCTGACTGGCTTATAACCAAATGGACGATCGGAGACTTTCCAAGTTCCATTAGCGATAATGGAATCCATTTTGCTATGAACTGCATCCTTCCAGTACTCTGCATCAGGAGATGCATATGCCTCTGAAATAGATTTGGTAATATCATCCACAAGGTACACAATATAGTCATCACCAGAAGATTTTGCAATCCTTTGTCTCTTGCTCCTTGGAGGAGCTATGACACTATCATCCTCCTCATGAGTATGTTCATGTGTGTGTTTGTAACATCCTAAATTTCGAGTGTTCAAAAATATGGAATTTTTAAAACTTTTCTTGCAATTTGCTAGCATTCAAATTTCTTTTGAATATTTATTTGAAATCTTTTTGAGTTTTGTGGCATGCAAATTAATAATCAAGGATAATCCTGAGTGCAAATAATGATCATGTAAATAATAAACAAATGGAAAATGACATTATAGATCATGAATTCAAAATACCAAAATCTTGAATTCAAATTCAAGTCAATAAAATGAAACCAAAAAAATATTAGACCATATCTCTAAATGATTAAACAAAAAATTCCTTCTTTTATTTTAATTAGCATACAAAACCCAAGGTTGGACATTCAAAAATTTATTCAGAACAAAATAATATCAAAATCAAAATCCAAAGGCAAACTAAATAAAATTGAAAATAGAGGAATATTAGATTTTGTATCTAGATATTTGTACCAAGATTTGAATTAAAATTTCAAAAATTTAAATCAATAATCTTAAATATGAAATAGAAATTCAAATTAAAAATCCAAAATTCAAGACTTGCTAAAGCTTTTCATTTTTCTCTCATTCTTTTCCCTCTTTCTCGTCTCTCTTAATGTGGGCCCAGCCCCTTTTTCTCTCTCTCTCTTCCTCCCTCTCTCTTTCTCTCTTCTCTCCCTTCTCTGCCAGTGGGCCTGGCACCCCCTCCTTTTCTCTTTCTTTCTTCACAGCCATGTTGGCTCTTCCTCCTCCGCTCGTTCTTCTTCTTTTCTTCTCCCGTCGCTCTCGCCTCACCCGACCGGCTAGCCCCACAGTCACTGTGCACACGTCGCTGCTCCTCACTGTTCGCACATCACCCTAGCCTGCGCTCGCACGTCACCCGTCGCCTCGTCGCGTCTCCATTTTGTCGCCTCATGCCCACGTCATTGTCCCGTCCCGAGCGCTATGCCATGGTCGTCGGCCACAGAAGCTCTACAGCGACGCCCCCACGGCTATAAGTAGCAACCTCGACCTCCCCCCTGCGCCTGCACTCCTCCCCTTCCTCCCCTATTCCTTCTCTTGTCTTTGCCCGTGCGCCAGCCACCGTGCGATACCACCGCCTAGGCCACTCTGGCGAAGCCTCGCCACTCCGACCGCGTCACGGCGTGTACCCACTCCCCATTAGCCTACCCTTCGAAGCTTGTCGCCTGCAGCTTCTTCCCCATTGCTGACCAAAACCGCCGCTACCAGTGCCACTCCCTCCTCGACGACCCCAGGTTCGATTCCGCGTGACATGGTTCACCTTCCATCACGCACCAGCGGTTGGTGCGGTTCTCAGGGCTAGTAATGCATTGTCGGTAGGCCACAGGTTGCGTGCACGCGCACAACGCCTGACAGCCCACGACCCGCCAATTGTGTCATGCCATGCGTCCTCCCTCTCAGGAAGGAAAACCCAACCACAGCCGATCGACCGCCAGACAACTTAGAGCCGGCGCGACCTTCGGCGCCGCTACGACATCGCCTTCAGGCCGTGCTCCATCGGACCGTGTGTCAACTCCGCGTCTATAGGACGACCTTTGAAAACACCTCGGCAACGTGTCCGCTTCGGGCTCGTCTCCGCGGAACGAGACTGCCCTCGGCTTTGGCATCACGCACGTGGGGCGGACCTGCCCCGCCCTTCGACAACATGTCTGCGGAACAAGCCCGGCTTTGCCTCGGCTTCGACTCGCCCAGGCGGCTCCATTGGCAACTTCGACTCCACGGCTGAAGGACTCCGTGATCGAAGATGGCTTTGGCATAAGAAGTCGACCACGCATCATCGGCATGAAGCAGGGCTGCGTTGGCAAACGCGGTTATAATCAAGATCACAGGTCATAGGCTACAGGGACGGAGGGGGCCAAATGGCTCAGCAACATGGCTTCGACCCGTGAAACCCTTCACCATGAGAGGCTCCTGTTGTAGGGGTGGCCCCCACCTAAGCCCAGCCGGCCTGTGAGGAGGTCATAGAGCCCAAAATGGGACATTTATAATGACATAAATGCCCATGAGAGGGATACTTGGATGTAAGGACAAAACTGTAAAAATACTCCCCATGTGAATATATATAAGCCATCCAGGCCATGGGGAAGTCCCCAAACATTGCTCACCTAACTCTCCACTACCATACTACCATCTCTCTGTTTGGCCTGTAACCACAACAGTTGGCGCCGTCCGTGGGGAAAACGAGAGCAAGCTCCAAGATGTGAAGAAGGATGGCACCAAAGAAGGCTTCATCATCAGTAGTGGCAAAGAAGAAGAGGAGCACGAAGGAAGCGCCTGGCAACGCGTCGGCTACAGGTGTGGGTGATGGCGCCACGCCTACGGGCGCGGGTGGCAGCGCCAGTGCTATGGCTGCTGACCCCGACGTCCGTAGCGCGGTAGTCGCCCCAACCGCTGGCACAACGGTCAGCGCGGGTACCGACCGGACTGTCAGGAGCATTGACGCTGATGCCCGGGCTGCCGTGGCCGCTGCCGCTACGCCCGGCATGGGATCGGCGGGTTGCCTCGGCGGCGACGTCGGTCCCATCACCGACTCCGGAGCCCTCTGCACCGACGCGTCGAGCAGTTCTGGAGCGCAAGTCGTGGTTGCTACTGGCCCAACGGCGCAACCCACTGCTCCAACTGCCGCGACCACGTTAACAGTGGAAAACGCTATACTAACAGCCATCGGCACGCTACAACGGGAGCTGGCGGACCTCCGCGGAGCCGTTCGGGATATACAAGAGGCTTAGAGCCAACAAGTACCGCCGGTGGCCACGCCGGAGCCCACGCTCAAGCGGGCGGACAGCCGCGATGCTCCAATCTCTAGCTGCATCCCGCTGCGGCACGTGGTTCCAGAGTCCCCCCTCTCCGCGGTCCTGCAGCAATCGGCATGGCCGAAGGACTTCAAGTTCCCGAATGCCATCGAGCTGTACAAGGGCGACACGGACCATCGGGAGTTCGTGCGCGTGTATGAGACTGCAATTGAGCTGCAGGTGGAGACGACACCACCAAGGCGGAAGGGCTCCCCCTCACACTGCAAGGAGTGGCGCTTTCTTGGTTCTTCACCATAGAGCCACACTCGATCTACGCGTAGGAGCAGATCCACGACCGCCTCTACAACAACTTCCAGGGGAACTATGTTGAGCATGTCGACGTAGACCAGCTCTTCGCCGTCAAGGAAAAACCCTCAGAGAAGCTTCGAGAGTACTTCAAGTGCTTCGCAAAGGTCTGCTGCCAGGTTAAGGACGTCAACGAGACAACCATTATCAATGCAGCGATTCAAGGCCTCCGCCCGGGGCAGCTGGCTGAGTACAACACACATAAGCCAATCAAGACGGTCACGAAGCTCTTCGATAAGATGGAAGAGTATGCGAGGGCGGAGGAGGACGCGTGATGGTGCAAGGGCGAGACTCCGACACTAATCAAGCAGAGGCCTCGACGAATAACGAAGACACACTGGAGGGCTCCTCGAAAGGCAAGAGTAAGCAAGAGTCTTCGAAGGATGCCTTCGAGCGCAAAGACGCCAGGCCAAAGGAACCGTCGGGTGACATGTCCAAGCACAGCCAACGTTAATCCCAGAGGCCCCGCTACATCTTGGACATCGAGGCCGGTTCTGAAGACAGTGCCCACACCGGTCGCGGGCAAGGTCGCCGAGGGCGAGGGCGAGGGCGCGGCCGGGGTCGCGACGATAGACCCCGGGCGGAACAAGAATACCAGCTCTACGTCCTGTGGTGCAAGGTGCATCGAATGACAAAGATGAAGACCAGGAACTCAAGACCATGGAATGAGAAAGCTTTAAGTGAGCTCAAGACCATGGAAACCGTGCAAGGCGAGTCAATACTTTGATCATATTGAACCTACTTTTTCTGCAAATTATTTCTGTCTTAAATTATCAAATTGCATGCTGTTATTTCAAGTGTAAATATATATTTGTTTTTAAGATTTTAGTTATATGCCCATTATTTAAATTGTTAGCATTACACATTCTTTGGAACATTTGAATATCTGAGCCTTGTCACCCTAGCAAAAATTATAATGGTAACCTTTCGAAAATAAATCCATAATTATACGCCATACTTAGCACTGCTTAGATACTCGGGGGCGCCAAAATGCCCCAATCATCACTTTTAATCATGAGAAATTGATTCGGGAAGTCATGGTGGAAATGACTGGTATATTTTGACATGATTATTTTATGCTCCCAAAAACCCCAACTAGCTTAAATATCTGGGCGGATGGTATGGGGGCTGGTATGTGGTGCAGTGGAAGCACGGTGTGTGGATTGTGGTAGAACCGCCTAGATACCACTAAGGACTAAATCTTATCATGACCTTCTATGTAAAATAGAACAACCACAAGTCTGCAAATTGCAACTTGGCTAAGTAACTTTATCGAAACCCCTGGACTCATCTCACCGGTAGTCCAGGCCTAAAGGGACACCAAGAAGAGGGTGAAGTTTCCAGCCGTGCTAGCATTGTGGAGAGTGGAGTCCGAATGCACTAGTATCTGTGGTTACATCTCGCACAACATGTGGGACCCACTGCAAGTGGCAGCAGCCCATAGGGTGAGATGACAAAAGGGGCTAGATATTTTCAAAAGTTACTGTGATAGTCTACTCAACCACATGACTAAGGAATCGTGTGGAGAAACGAGCGGATCGTCTCTTGTGGGTAAAGTGTACAAACTCTGCAGAGTCAAAACTATTCGAATAGCCATGCCCACGGTCAAGGGCGGACATGGGAACTTAACCAGATATAGTTCTATTTCAAAAAATTTGTGGCTGGAATTGGAAAAGTGGAGGGTAGTGAAAAGCCCTAATTTGTGTTGCCCTGGATGCCGCCCCAGTGGTAAGGTAAGCGGTTATAATGCTGAATGGTTAGCATATGGTGCAGAAACCATGTAACGGTGGATGGAATCTGGATAGCTATTATTATTGCATTCTTTCATACCTTGGTAAAATTTGTTTTAGTTAAAACAGCTAGGTCTCAGGAAATTTTTATGTATCATATTTTAAAATCAATTTATGGCAAATAAAATAACCTGAGCCTTTCCTTGGTAAGCCATGCATGTCATCTATTTGCATCTTATGTATTGGCTCGCGAAGCACGGTGGTTTGTGCTTACTCTCGCTCACTCAATTAATCTAGAATCAGGAGTCAAATCACTATGGTTCAACAATACGCCTTGTCATGATGGTGAAGAAGATGAAGATGTCAAGAACTAAGTCGCGAACCCCCAGTTGGCTGCCTGTGGGCACGTCCTAAGGGTCCCACCCGTGTGCTTCATTTTTGCTGCTGCATTTTATTGATTTCAGCCTGATCGGCCCGTGAGTAAGTCTATTATTATATTTACGCTTCCACATGATGTGAATTTTGATGTTCAGTACTGTATCTGTGAGTATTATCTACTAATCCAGGGAATAGTGCGGTGAAATCACAGAGGATTCCAAATTGTAAAATCTGGGTCCTACAGTGTTCAGTATACTCAATTGGAGTGGGAGATTCAGGAATTAAACCATTTGCTTGACTAGAAGAGCTATGTGAATTCTTCATAGGAAATATATATTCAAAGAAATATCATATCGGGATTCCATTATAATATTGATTGGCATGTCAAATATCCCGGATTGAACTACTAGAAATCTATAGCCTATACTATGATGAGTATATTCTAGACAAACACAATCCACTATTTTAGATCCAAGTTTGCATTTTTTACATATTGGAACATTGACTTTCACCAAGCACCCTCAAGTGCGCAAATATGATAGTGTTGGTTTTCTCCCTTTCCAACCTTCGTACGGAGCTACCTCACTATTTTTAGTGGGGACTCTATTCAGAACATGACACGCAGTCAACATAGCTCCCCCACCATGCCTTAGACATACCCACAGCATATAACATGGCATTCACCAAGTCAGTCAATATGTGGTTCTTTCTTTCGGCAACCCCATTGGATTGGGGCAAATAGGGAGCTATCCTTTTATGGATAATACCATGTTCCATACAAAACTGATTGAACTCATTAGAAAAACACTATCCACCATGATCAGACCTAATTCTTTTAATTTTTCTATCTAATTGATTCTCAACCTCGGCCTTATAAGTTTTAAAGTAGTCTAATGCCTCATCCCTTGTTTTCAACAAATACACATAGTAGTTATGTAGTGGCATCATGAATTAAAGTCATGAAATATCTTTTCTCTCCCTTTGTCAGTATACCATTCATCTCACATAAGTCTAAATGTATGAGTTCCAATTTTGATGAATTTCTTTCCTCCACAGCCTTGTGAGGCTTGTGAGGTTGCTTCACTTGTATACAAATTTGACATTTAGAGCCTTTAATTATGGAAAGTTTGGAATTAAATTTAAACTAGAAAGCTGAGACATACAACCAAAAGATATATGACATAAATGTCAGTGCCATATATTGGCCTCACCACCATTCATAGAGTCATAAATATGGTTCACAACCTTATTACAAAAGTCTAAAAGGAAAAAACAGAACAAGCCTCCCACATTCATAGCCTTTTCCAATAAAGAGTCCAAATTTTGACACGACTACTTTATTTGTCTCAAAGACCAACTTGAAACCTTCTCGACACAGAAGGGAACAACTGATGAGGTTCTTATTTATTGTAGGGGCATGTTGTACATTCTTCAAGCGCACGATCTTTCCTGAAGTAAACTTCAGATCTACCGTGCTAACAACAAGAACAGAAGCATGTGACCCATTCCCTATTAGGATGGAAGAACCCTGTGTGACCTGGTAAGAAGAAAACATAGATGCATTAGTGCAACATGAATATTAGCCCCTGTATCAATCCACCAATCAGTAGATTGACATGCCAAAAAATACATGGTAAATTACCATACCTAGATGCTTCAACCTCACCAATAATCACATTAGCAGGCTTCTTCTGCATTGGATGATTTTTCTTGCCCACCAATCCAACCGATCAGAGCACGGTGTTGTCTTCGGCTTGTTCTCATTCAAGCGGTTGAAGCGATCAAGAGGATGAAGCATTCAAAGCGATCGAACCTTTTGAGTGGAGGAAGATTTCAACTGCATGCAAAGGAGGAGCTAGCGTAGGCGCATGAGGTGGAAGATGAACTCTGTGAGTGGGCCTAGCGTGTCATCTAGCAAAGAGAGCCGGCCTAATGGGATTGTTTGGTTAAAAACTTGATATGTAAAGGGTTCAGGAGTCGTGTATTCGAGTACTCGTGGAAGTGCGTGTTTGAGTACTTGTGTGTTCAAGTACTTGCTAGCCAGTCGAAGCTCTTGAGCAAGTGCAAACTAGTCAAAGCTTTCGAGGGCCAACTTAGTAGTCGTGATGCAAAGCTGGGCACAAGACTGGGATGCATAGTGGAAAGGTGTGGCACAGGGCATGGGTTATTAGAAGAGAGGAGAAATGATGGGCATGCTATCAAAATGATGGGCATGGCGCCAAAAACTAGTTGCCTGTGCTCATGGTTTTTCAGGCTGCTTGTTGGAGGTGGAAGAAATGTACTGCAAGTGGGCCACACTCGGTAGTGAGAGAGAGAGAAAGGGTGAGATGAGCTGAGAGGTTTGGGCAATTGTTGGACACATCAGATGTAACATCCCAAATTTTTGAATGTTCAAAAATTGTGAAGAATTTAAAATTCTATTTGCATCTTATTAGCATTTGACATTTTTGCCGAAACCTTATTTGGATGTTCCCAAGTTTTGTGTTGAGTAAATAATATCTGGAGTTAATTCTCGAGCACACAATAAGTAATCATGACAATAATGGATACCAAATAATTTAAATGTGAGTTTAATCTCTAAAAACTTAAATTAGATTTAATTAATTAGAGCAAAGCTTTATTTAAAGATCAGAGAAAAGAAAATAATTAAAATCAAGCATTTATTCAAGTTTAGCTCAACCATCATACAAAAAAGGAGAGTATGACCTAAGAAGTTAAATAAAGAATTGGTGAGTTCAAACTCTGAGAACGTAATTCAAAAATTCATTTACTAAATCGAAACAAGGTTTATAAAATTGATAAGGGATGAGTTCAACCATGAGGACGTAATTTGAATATAAGTTATTAAATGGACAAAAATGCAACTTGAGAGAGATATATATATGTATGTATGTTTAAATGCACATATATATCCAAAAGTATAGCAAGGGATATCAGAACCTCATACTTAAGTAATTGAACTAGGATTCACATTTTAAATATGATGCAAAACTTGATAAACCCTAATGTAAATTTGAAAGTCAAATTAAAAATCTAGATTTTAAAATGTGCCTAGCCCTTCCTTTCCTTTTCTCACTTTTTCTCCTTTCCCCTCTCTCTTCCACACGGGCCCGCGCTCCTACCCACTCTCCCCTCTCCTTTTCCCTGCCGCTGGGCCCCCCGGCCTCTCTCTTCTCTCCCCCTTCCCCTTTCTTCCACTGCGGCTGGGCCCCCCTATTTCTTCCCTTCTTCTCCATCCCTTGCGCTAGCTATTCTTTCTCTGTCTTCCAACCGCAGTTTCGTCAGCCGGCCCCGTCGCCCTGCGCACATGTCACGCCCTTGCACGCGCGCACATCGCCTCGCCTGCGCCTGCATCGCATCAAGCCATCTCATCCGCATCGTCATACCCTACGCGAGCGCACGTCTCCCGCCATGTCATCGCCCATTCCATGCCCATGCCCTGCCGGTCAACCCCCGCACATCGCCGCTTGGTTCCGTCACCTATAAAACCCCGTCCAAGACCCCAATTGAACCACCCCACTCCGCTGACCCTCCTCTCCAAAGGAATCATGTTTCCCGTGCCCCTAATGCTGCCGGCGGCTCTTCTACCCCAACTCCAGCCGGTGAGGAATTGGCTGCTCGGAGCCACCCCAAGAAGATTCCTCGGAGCCGGAGCTTCCTCGGAGCGTCGTCTAGCTTCTCCCACTTTCGGCCGGGCCTTTCCCCACCTCCACGTTGCTGGCACTGAGCTCCTCCCCGTCTGCCGCCGCCTCACATCACCGGCACGCCTCACCATCTCCCCGGTCGAGCTACCACTACTGGTGAGTTCCCCACAGCCATCTTCACCTCCCGCTCCCCTTGGTCTCCTTCCCTTCCACTCCGATCACTGTCATGCCATTTGGCCTTGCCGCCAGCCACCTCAGGCTGCCGCCTTCTCACCTCACTGTCGCTCCGACCAGCGCGCTGCCACCCGTAGCCTCGCCATCATCTGTGTGACCCATTTTGCCGGTCCTAGCCGCCTCCCTGGCCACCGTCTGCCGCCAGTGACACCAACACTGAGCACCGGTCAGCTCCTCTGTTTTGACCCTGCCCAACCCCCATCTTTTCTATTTCTCTGCCACGATATAGTCGGCCCAGGCCATCGTCCCACTTGGCTAGCTCAGCTCGCGTTAACGGTCACAAGTCCTCAGGTCTCCGGTTCGATCCCTGTCGGCCGCACCCTTTTCATGTTTTTTTATTTTGTTTTGTTTAATCCATTCTAATTAATAAAAATTAGGGGAAACTAGGAAATAATACATGGAAGCTAATAAATTTAATTAGGATGTAAAATAAGGTTAATTAAGATTTAATATTTGATTATTTACTGTATGAGCAACCAATATGGCTTAAATATTTATTTGAGGTCTAATTATCAATTAAAGGCATTACTAAAATATGGATTTGCTTAATGTCCAAATTTAATAAGGATCCCAATTAAAAATACTTTCAAGTTAAAGTTAAGGAAAACAAATTGGGTGATAGTTTAAAACTATAACAACAAAGCTTTAAATTAAAGATTACCCACAATTGTAATATATGACCTCACATTAAAATGCCGCCATCAAACAAATCCCAAGTAGTAGATTTAATTAAACTACAATATTGGTATGTAACCCTGTATAGCAAGTTCAGCCCAATGTGAGTGAAATTTAATTAAGATTAAAACATGATAGAAGCTAAATAAAGGAATAAAATGTAAATGTCAGTTGATTCCCAGAATACTTTCAATTAAAATATTATAACTAGGTATTAAAATATAATGGCTTTGAAACATATGACATTGGATTGATCTTGCCAACAAATAAACTAAAGGACAGATGTAATATCATGACCAATAGCTGCAGAAAAGTAGTAAATAAGGATATACTAAAAACCAAATTGTTGAATATCAATTAGATAATTAAATAGCCCCATGCTTCCACGAATTATTGCACTCGATGAATAATTAGTAAATAGAATCCCATAAAATACCACAACCTAGACTGCTAGGAATACAGGTTCTAAAGATTAATTTAATGAACTAAAACACATATGTCTGTTCGTAAGTCTAACCCACTTCATGGGACTTCCTAAATAAATATAAAAATGATAAAAAAAATTATTGAATAAAAGATCGATCCATGATATTCTAAAGTCTGCTATGCCTAGCCATCCTCGAATCCGAAGTAGAACATTCCTGTAAATATTCTAGTGTGATGAACTTTCCTTGGCATTGTCTCAGTAAATCTTCCTTTGCCATTTATCACCTAGCTTCAACCCCTTTGACTCCATCAAATACTCCATGCCCAAGCAACCTCAAATCACCCGTTTAACCATAATAAAAAGCTAATCAAGTTCAATTGGATTTATCTGGATCTTTGAGTTATTTGCATTTATTTGGATTCAGTTGCTTAGCACATAAATAGAAATTGGAAGTCGTGAACATTCAATGGATCAAGCGAGATCAAGATAGGGGTGAAGAAAAAGACCAAAAGCTCAAGACCATCAAACGAAAAAGCATTGTGTGAGCTCAAGACTGTGGTAAACCGCGCAAGGTGAGTCAATATTTTGATCATATTGAACCTACATTTCCTGCAATTTTCTTTCGTTTTGAATTATCAAAGTGCACGCTATTATTTCATATGCAAATTATGTTGCTTTATGAATTCTAGTTACTTGCCCATTAATTAGATTGTTAATATTACCCTCTGTTGGAACATTTGAGTGTACGAACCTTGTCACCCTAGCAAAAATTTACAATTGTGAAACTTTCAAAAATAACTCCATAATTATACGCCATACTTAGCACTGCTTAGATAATCAGGGCACAATAATGCCCAAGCATCACTTTCAATTATGAACAACTGAATTTTGGGCAGTCATGGTGGTAATGACTGGTACATGTTGGTATGATTATTTTATGTTCCCAAAAACCTGAACTTGCTTAAATATCTAGGCGGATGGTTCGGAGGTGTGAGTAGTGTAGTGGAAGCACAAAATGGTTAGTGGTAGAATCACCCAGATAACTCTAGGGACTGAATCTTGTCATGACCTCCTATGTAAAACAGTGCAACCACAAGTCTGTAAATTACAACTTGACTAAGTAAATTTATCGAAAGCCCCAGACTCATCCCACCGGTAGTGAATAGGAGTGGATATGCAAGGGCAAGGGGAGGCCTAAAGGGACACCGAGAGGAGGGTGAAGTTTTCCAGTCATGCTAGCGTTGCGGGGAGTGGGGCCCGAATGCGCTAGTATCCATGGCGAACATCCCGTGTAACGTATGGGACCCACCGTAAGTGGGAGCGGCCCATAGGGCGAGATGAAAAAAGAGGCTAGATACTTTGAAAAGTCATTGTGATGATCTACTCAACCACGTGACTAAGAAATCAAGTGGGGCAACGAGCAGATTGTCTCTTGTGGTGAAAGTGTACAAACTCTGCAGAGTCAAAACTATTCGAATAGCCGTGCCCACGGTCATGGGTGGACATGGGAACTTAACCAGATATAGTTCTATTTCAAAAATAACTTTGTGGGTGGAATTGGAAAAGTGAGGGCAGTGGAACGCCCTGATTTGAGTTGTCCTGGGTGTCGTCCTAGTGGTAATGTAAGCGGTTATAACGCTGAAATGTTAGCATAAGGTATGGAGGCCATGTAACGATGGATGGAATCTGGATCGCTATTATTATTGCAACCTTTCACACATTATGTTTTAGACCAAACTGCTAGGTCTCAAGAAATTTTTATGTACACTACAAGGAATCAGGTGTTTCGCAACGACGCGAAAACGTTGCAATAGGCCCAGTCTAGTTGCAATAGGTACCAATGCCAACCAAATCACTTTCGTTGCCAAGCGTTGCTAGTGCTAGCGTGCTCTAAAGTTTGCGCGTCGGTTTTGTGTTTCGTTGCAATAGATATGCTTATTGCCACGAACTGGAGCATGGCGATACATAGGAGATGCAACGAAATTATTTGTGGCAACAGAGGCTTTTTCCACGACTGTCATGGTGGCGATAACCTCTAGTGCCACGAACCTATTGCATTGCAATTGCAAATATTGCCACGAGTGACGCCGTGGCAATAGTGTTTGGCGCCACGAACATGCTCCATTGCAATAAACGTTATTGCCACGACAAAATTGTCGTTGCAATAGAACCTTTTGCCACGTGCATCATTTTGTTGCAAGTGTTTTTCGCGCCACGTGACACATTTCGTTGCAATGGAAATTATTACCACGATTATAATTTGGATGCAATAGGTTTTATTGCAACAAGAAATGTTTGGTGGCTAGAGATGTTAACGCAACGAAATGAGTTAGGTTGTAAATAAGACTTATACCATCGATGAATGTACGTGGCAATAAGAGCTGCATCGCAACGAAGGAGCAATGTGGCAATAAGCAATGTATCGCAACGAAATAATAATTCAGGGCAGCATATTGCATTTTATATATATTCAATGAACCGCTGTTGCAATACAGTACTAGCGACATATAAAATGCAGCATGACATGAAATCCAAACATCTTTATTTTCATCCACCATATTATGAAACTAAAAGGAGTATCATGTCCAGTGAAGCAAATAATACAAGATTATAATGTCAATCTCCAAAATGAGACTAAAAAGATCCTAAATAATCTTGCGATAAGAAAAGAAATCTCCAAGGTCGATCTTTGTTCATATGCGAGTTGCTCTGAGAATTCTTGAACCTTAGCGCCCCGCTCAATTACTTTCCTATGCAACACAAGCACAAAATTGGCACATTAATAAAATAGGCAAACTCATCCATGCAAGAAACCTATACAACTTTGGCTACAACATGGTTCTAAGCAAAAATACAAAAAATTGGTTAGCGACGATGATGGTGCCCAGGTAACTTAACAGTTCCAAGTTTTTTGATAATAGGGTGTGAATTTAGATGGCTCCTTAAACTGCAAGAATTCTGGGCTTAGAAGAATGCCTAGTAAACATGAATTTTTTTGTGTGGCATACCCTTTGGCAAAATCACCATGTGGAAGTTTTAGATAGCAAATATTTGCATCTTTGTGCAATAATAAGTTGGTAACTCAGTGGTAAGCACTGCAGTGTTTAATTGACAAGTCATTGGTTCGAGTCCTACTTAGCGTAGCTTAAAATTTTATTTTTCTATGTTTTTTATCCCTCGAGGCCCCTACAAATTAACTAGATAATAAGCAAAGGAAGATGAACGGAATTACCACACACTAAAAAGGAACCGGCCGAGAATCAAGACGACATCGCGCGAGAGGAAAACGCGATCGCTAATCACGTCCGACCGCCAAAATCATTCGCATCTCCATCCGGCCGCTGCACTTATTTTTCTTCTAGTCGATCCAACGTGTTCGTGTAGCCAACCAGCCAAACCGAAACAACATCGCACAAACCAAAAGGCTGAGATCAGAACTCCCCAATCAAAACACGCATGCAGCCTTCAAGCGCCAATACTTCTCACCAAAATTAATTAGCACTCCCTATCATTACCTCACGTGAACACCTCAAAACCAGTGATGCAAGCCTCCAAATTAATCACGTCTAAACACACATGCATGCAACAACCATGCATATGTATCTAGCTGCATGCACGCATCAAAGAAGCAAAAAAGGCCAAACTGATTTTTCCACAAGCCGCCATCAACTACTCCTTTTTTTTCCTGTATATGACAGCCCCAAAAAGAGTCACGTACAAAGTTATGGCCGCCGCTCTCCTATTTCTCGATAAAAAAACTGCACACCTCATGGCCGCCGGCCCTAACTTTTTATAGCACGTCCACCAATCCGAAATAAACTCACAAACGAACTCAAACCCTAATACAACTCATCCTAGGCCTTTTTGTCTCAACCAGGCTTTTTGGCCCACTACTTTTCAAGGGACCCAAAACCCTTCATAACATGGGGTTTTTAATTCTTTTTACGCTTCTGATTTTTCAACCTTCCACGTGTCGAAGCCTCCAGGACCGCACCTCTTGTATCTTCTCCACGCATCATCTCCATGCGCATTGTTCTCTAGCCTGAACATCCCGCATGACATCCTTGACCGATAGGACCTCAGTTCCTCCTTGAACTTAGTCCCGAAACCTCAGTTCCACCCGAACCTAGTTTCAGTCCCGTCATCGACCATGTTCCGCCTCAAGCAACACCTGCACATGAATAAACAAACAACCGCGTACGAGCACAAGTCCACGACTTGACTCAAGTCAATCCGCACAATACCTCACACGAGCGTATCATGCAACATTATCATATCACCATGCTATCACAAGCATATAAAGAAGCAACATACCATAAGTAATACCATAACCAACGTTGTCAATTATTCATCATCTAAAATAACCTAGACCTGGCCACATGGTCTAACAGTTTTATATATCAACGACTAACAACTATGGCAATACAACCCTAGAAGATGCAACGATCTCAAATTTTGTGGCAACACAACCTTGTTATTGCAACGAAAGATAGTCTTCTATACCAACGACTAACAACCGCGGCAATACAACCCTAGAAGATGCAACGAACCCAAATTTCATTGCAATAGATAAAACCCTATTGCAACGCAAGCAACGATTCATGCAACGAATCAAATCCGTTGCACAACTGTCCAGTATTCGCAACCATCAGCAAAAGCGTGGCAATAACGTCGACATATTGCAGCGCAAATCAAACGAATCACAACGCAAATTCATTACATGGCAATATTGTCAAGTACTTGCAACCGTTTTATAAATGGTGGCGATAGCACCTACCAATTGCAATGAAATGCATGGTAATCGCCACGCAAAAATATCCATGGCAACATGGTCAACTATTGCAACCAAAAATGAAAATGGTGGCAATAGCCCCTACCTTTTGCAACCAATTTCGTGTCGTTGCAAAGTTGATCGTGGCATTAGGGTCAAAACCTTGTAGTGGTATCATACTTCAAAAGCAATTTATGGAAAATAAAATAACCTGAGCCTTTCCTTGATTAGCCATGCATATTATTTATTTGCATCCTGTGTATTGGCTCACGGAGCACGATAGTTTGTGCTCACCCTCGCTCTTACAACTAATCCAGAATCAAGATTCAAGTCGCTACGCTTCGACAATACAACTGGACATGATGACGAAGATGATGAGGTGTCAAGAATTAGGTTGCGAACCTCCAGTTGGCTGCCTGTGGGCATGTCCTGAGGGTTCCACCTATGTGCTTCGTTTCCGCTGTTGCATTTTATTGATTTCGGCCTAATCGGCCCATGAGTAAGTCTACCTATATGATTATGCTTCCGCATGATATGAATTTTGATATTTAGTACTGTATCTGTGAGCACTATCTACTGATCCAAGGAATAGCGCGGTGGAATCACAGAGGACTCTAGATGGTAAAATCTGGGTCCTACAGAGCTGGTATCAGAGCATATCGACTGCAGGTCGTGACCTAGTTAGCCTGGCCATTAGTATTATGACTAGAATTAATTCTTCAATATCTATTTCTAAAAATATAAGCAATATTGCTCATTCTCATCTCTCTTAGATGATTTCCCCCTCTTCTACCTTCCCGCCTTAGCCATTTTTACTTCCGAGGTTCTCTTATCCCGAATTCAAAATGATACTAGTCCAGTACTCCTCTCGTAAATTCTTTTTTTTACAATCCTGCTTTTGGCTAAAGTCGCAAGGCTTGCATTTAAAACTTGATTTTCAATAAAACTATTTTATTCTGGGAGCATCGATTATCAAATTATTTACAAAATTCATTTTTGAACTTGTTTTAACAACCCTGATCTTCTGAGGAAATTTTCATAAGTTCAACTATTTGTCAAAACTTATTCCAAAATTCACTTTGGTTCTCAAGTAGCCCAAACCAATGCTATTTCTCGAAAACTTCCCCCAACAAGGACCTTGCTTTTCAAAAACAAATCCTAAGGGATAACTTTGAGGTGTTACTCCTAAAAGAGCTATGTTGTTAAACACCTACTTTTCCTGTTTGGTTTTACTACCCATGGTTAGCCAAATACTTCTTTCTTTACAACAAAAGGGGAATGGAGAAGAATAGATAGAGTTGAAGTAAAGAAGTTAGATGTTTGTGGTGAACATAGAAATATTGGTGGGTTTCCTAACGATCATCAGAAAGAAACAATAGGGTGAATTTTGGATAAATGAATTGGTGGAGTCTAAATGAATAAATTCACTAGATAGATGAATCAATTGATTCCTAGAGAAATAGGAAGTGTAAAAATAAAAATAATTAATGGATTGCAACACTGATAAATTGTATAATTCCTGGGAGATATTTACAATAGTGAAATGATAGCATATGATCGATTGCTAGATGGATTGGTTGAATTTTTGAGAAGTTGGAGATATGATAATAACTATTGGAATATAAACCTGATTAATAATATTCCTGGTGGAGGCTATGTCGGAGAGTTAGCTAGAGATAGATAATGGAAAATAAGGCTAATTACTGGAAGGGCAAATTATGGTTTTAAATAGGTAACAGGAAGGATTGAATTGTTAGGAAGTCTTGATACAAATGATACTGGTGGAGTTAGAAATGTTGGATAACCATTAGAACTCATAATTGACGAATTAATAAATAGCAAATATGAGATTGGATTATTAGGAACTGAGGACCCGAAAGTTATCGGTGGATCTAAAATAAAGGATACTAGATTCTCATTAGAATGAAGGGTAGATTAAATTGGCCAATAACAAACCTGAGATTGGATTCATAAATATGGGGGGGGGGGGAATTCAGATTCATATAGAATTTGGTAACCCCGATTTGAATAATAAAATTTTTGGGACGATGCAATGGAAATTAATTGATCAGTGAGTCCCAAGTAAAGGTATTGGTTTTTTATTAGATTGTAGAGTTAACAAGTTGACAAATAATGGATCTGAGATTGGGGGTGTACCTACATAATGAGATAAGGGATTTGATTCACAAATTTATATTTGAAGTTAAAGATTTATGCAAGAATTAGATAACCGTGGCTGGATTAATGAAATGGTGAGTGACACAATAGAAAGTGTATGATCGGTGGAACGAATAAATGATGACACTTGCTATTTTTAGATTTACACAGCAATAATACCGTTATGAAATAATGAAGGAAGATAGCCTAAATGCAATTTGCAAAAGTGGAAGTTAAATTATCAAGGCCATTGGATTCTAAGCCTTATGTACAAACATCACGTGGGAGTGAACTGGTTCATTGATTGATATTTGAACATTGGAAGAGATTAGGATACCTTGACAAAAAAAAGAGAGGTATTTTAAAGTTTTGAATTTCAAAACAGCTATAAAAAAGTGATAATAGGAGAGTGAGTACTAATATCGATCAAATGAGCCCTGAATACTTTCCTCTTCCTTCTATTGATTTCAAAAGGAAAATTTTATTCCTCTTCTCGTACCCTTACTCAAAAAAATTTAAAGTTAGGAATGTCTAAGATGTTCATGAAGATAAGGAGGTCCTGTTTTAAACGGTCTATGCAGACCAACCCTGTGCCCTCTTATGTGTACTTCTCTGAATAGACGTTGTATTGTCGCAAGATTTTCCTTGGACCCTGTGCACTGCCTTCTTGCCCTGTTTCAAAAGCTCGAGCGATTTTGTATCACCCCAGCTTCTGGGGTATACTCTTTTAAAATTTAAATGGGTTTAGAATGCCTTATCCCCACGATTCTATTCGTATCTCATGCTATTCCCTCTTGCCTTTCTATTGAAAATCCCATCAGGTCTACCGGAGCAAAGTGAGAGATAGTCAAAGCCAAAGCAATCAAGAACAAGTGAAGACTTCGTGACGACTAGAAGCCTCAACTCATACTAAGATTCCAGATTCAACTCACTAACTTGATGTTATTCTCCCCGTACCTATCCGGAGGACCGGTAGATTAAATCCTCGCTAATCAGGCTCAATGGATGGAAGCAAGATGACTACCACAGTCAGGAGTAAGAGAGGAAGAATAATAATTGATGCTCGCAATAGCCCCAACCATACGTACAAGCCATCACCTAACCTCACTCTGCAAGGAACGTCAAAGAGAAGCCACCACCATAAAGATAACAGTAGCCCTGCATCAAGTAGACCTCAAAATAAGAAACACAAATGTTTCCATTGCCGCAACCCAGGGCATTATGCGAAGAATTGCCCCCTTAAGAAGCTAGAAAAACGAGAAATTGATACTGTCACCATCGACTTCAACTTCGACGAAGGAAACCCTAACAACTCCGAAGAGGAACAAGCTGCGTTCATCAAAGTTTTGCCCTTGGACCAGAAAGTTGCATTAAATAATACATGCACTGAGTGTGTTAAAGCAGGACATGTCGCACAACTGTGCCCTCCATTACAACAAGTTGGGCGAGGAGCATGCTTCACATGTGGGCAAACTGGTCATTATTGCTACAATTGCCCAGTCCCCTACTGCTCATACTGCAAGAAACATCATTACCCCGACGACAGCCTCACAAACCTAATAGCATGTAGGCGTTGTGGGGAAAAGGGACATGAGAAAAGTCAATGTACTGCAAATTGCGCTAACTGTGACAGAGACCACTCGCCAGGAGAGTGTCCAACGAACAAGATCACCTGTTTTCTCTGTGAAGGACAAGACCACTGTCCCAAGGATTGCTTCATAAGCCCGTTGCTAACCAAGGCAACGGAGATACAATGAATGAGTCTCCAAGTCGCTATAGGACTCGTCATGCCTAGAGCTAGAAAAGATAACTAATATTAGTTGTCATTTATTAAGGGGGGTAGCAAGAATAGACAAGAATGCTGGAAAACTGCTATGATGTATAAGTACTTTTGGAAGACTGCTATGATGTATAACCACCCTAAAGATGCAATGATCTGTATTATACCTACCTTTCTTATGTGGACTCGCTTCCTACCTTTGCGAGCAAAAGGACGTCACGTCAAGCCAAACCCTGGAACCTATTGCTAGCCAGTTTAACCCCACTTACTTCCTTCTACTCTACCGAAATCTCGGGGTCAAGATTCATTTAAGGGGGGTAGGTTTGTAACATCCCAAATTTTGGAATGTTTGAAAATTGTGAAGAATTCAAAATTCTATTTGTATCTTATTAGCATTTGACATTTTTGCCGAAACCTTACTTGGATTTTCCCAGGTTTTGTGTTGAGCAAATAATAACTGGAGTTAATTCTTGAGCACACAATAAGTAATCATGACAATAAAGGATACCAAATAATTTAAATGTGAGTTTAATCTCTAAAAACTTAAATTCGATTTAATTAATAAGAGCAAAGCTTTATTTAAAGATCAGAGAAAAGAAAATAATTAAAATCAAGCATTTATTCAAGTTTAGCTCAACCATCATACAAAAAAGGTGAGTATGACCTAAGAAGTTACATAAAGAATTGGTGAGTTCAAACTCTGAGAACGTAATTCCAAAATTCATTTACTGAATCAAAACAAAGTTTATAAAATTGATAAGGGGTGAGTTCAACTATGAGGACTTAATTTGAATATAAGTTATTAAATGGACAAAAATGCAGCTTGAGATATATATATGTTTAAATGCACATATATATCCAAAAGTATGGATATCAGAAACTCATACTTAAGTACTTGAACTTGGATTCGCATTTTAAATATGATGCAAAACTTGATAAACCCTAATGTAAATTTGAAAGTCAAATTAAAAATCCAGATTTGAAAATGTGCCTAGCCCTTCCTTTCCTTTTCTCACTTTTTTCTCCTCTCCCCTCTCTTACACGCGGTCCCATGCTCCAACCCTCTCTCCCCTCTCCTTTTCCCTGCTGCTGGGCCCCCCGACCTCTCTCTTCTCTCCGCCTTCCCCTTTCTTCCACCGCAGCCGGGCCCTCCCTCTTTCTTCCCTTCTTCTCCATCCCCTGCGCCAGCTTTTCTTTCTCTATCTTCCGACCGCAGCTTCATTAGCCGGCCTCGCCACCCTTGCGCGCGCGTCACGCTCTTGTGCACGTGCACGTTGCCTCGCCTGCGCCCGCATCGCATCAAGCCGTCTCCTCCGTGTCACCATACCCTGTGCGCGCACGTCTCTGGCCATGTCATTGCCCATTCCGTGCCTATGCCCTGTCGGCCAAATCTGCACATCGCCGCTCGGTTCCGTCGCCTATAAAACCCCATCCGAGACCCCAATCAAACCGTCCTGCTCTACTGACCCTCCTCCCCAAAGGAATCGTGTTTCCCGTGCCCCTAACGCCGGCGGCGGCTCTTCTCCCCCAACTCCGGCCGGTGAGGAATCGGCTGCTTGGAGCCACCCAAAGCCAATTCCTCGGAGCCGGAGCTTCCCCGGAGCATCGCCTAGCTTCTCCTGCTTTTGGCCAGGCCTTTCCCCATCTCCACGTCGCTGGCACCGAGCTCCTCCCCGATCCGCCGCCGCCTCACGTCGCCGGCACGCCTCGCCATCTCCCCGGCCGAGCTACCGCTACCGGTGAGTTCCCCACAGCCGTCTTCACCTCCTACTCCCCTTGGTCTTCTTCCCTTCCCCTCTGGTCGTCGTCGTGCCATTCGGCCTCGCCGCTGGCCGCATTGGGCTGCCGCCTTCTCACCTCGCTGCCGCTCCGGCCAACGCGCCGCCACCCGTAGCCTCGCCATCATCTGTGCGACCCATTTTGCCGGTTTTACACCGAGTGCCGGCCAGCTCCTCTGTTTTGACCCCGCCCAACCCGCAGCTTTTCTATTTCTCTGCCCTGATATAATCAGCCCAGGCCTTCGGCCCACTTGGCTAGCTCAGCTCGCGTTAACGGTCACAAGTCCTCAGGTCTCCGGTTCGATCCCTGTCGGCCGCATCCTTTTCATGTTTTTTTATTTTGTTTTGTTTAATCCATTCTAATTAATAAAAATTAGGGAAAACTAGGAAACAATACATGGAAGCTAATAAATTTAATTATGATGTAAAATAAGGTTAATTAAGATTTAATATTTGATGATTTACTGTATGAGCAACTAATATGGCTTAAATATTTATTTGAGGTCTAATTATCAATTAAAGGCATTACTAAAATATGATTTTGCTTAATGACCAAAGTTAATAAGGATATCAATTAAAAATACTTCAAAGTTAAAGTTAAGGAAAACAAATTGGGTGATAGGTTAAAACTATAACAACAAAGCTTTAAATTAAAGATTACCCATAATTGTAATACATGACCTCACATTAAAATGCCGCCATCAAACAAATCCCAAGTAGTAGATTTAATTAAACAACAATATTGGTATGTAACAGTGTATAGCATGTTCGGCCCTATGTTAATAAAATTTAATTAAGATTAAAACATGATAGAAGCTAAGTAAAGGAATAAAATGTAAATGTCAGTTGATTCCCAGAATACTTTCAATTAAAAGATCATAACTAGGTATTAAAATATAATGGCTTTGCAACATATGACATTGGATTAATCTCGCAAACAAATAAACTGAAGGACAGATGTAATATCATGACCAATAGCTGCAGAAAAGTAGTAAATAAGGATATACTAAAAACCAAACTGTTGAACATCAATTAGATAATTAAATAGCCACATGCTTCCATGAATTATTGCACTCGATGAATAATTAGTAAATAGAATCCCATAAAATACCACAACCTAGACTGCTAGGAATACAGGTTCTAAAAATTAATTTAATGAACTAAAACACATATGTCTATCCGTAAGTCTAACCAAGTTCATAGGACTTCCTAAATATATATAAAAATGATAAAATAAGTTATTGAATAAAAGATCGATCCATGACATTATAAAGTCGGCTATGCCCGACCATCCTCGAATCCGAAGTAGAACATTCCTGTGAATATTCCAGTATCATGAACTTTCCTTGGCATTGTCTCGGTAAATCTTCCTTTGCCACTTATCACCTCGCTTCAACCCCTTTGACTCTGTCAAATACTCCGTGCCCAACCAACCTCAAATAACCCGTTTAACCATAATAAAAAGCTAATCAAGTTCAATTGGATTTATCTGGATCTTTAAGTAATTTGCATTTATTTGGATCAGTTGCTTAGCATGTAAATAGAAATTGGAAGTCGTGAAGATTCAATGGATCAAGCGAGTCAAGATCGGGGTGAAGAAAAAGACCAAAAGCACAAGACCATCAAACGAAAAAGCATTGTGTGAGCTTAAGACCGTGGTAAACTGCGCAAGGCGAGTCAATACTTTGATCATATTGGACCTACATTTCCTGCAATTTACTTTCGTTTTAAATTATCAAAGTGCATGCTATTATTTCATATGCAAATTATGTTGCTTTATGAATTCTAGTTACTTGCCCATTAATTAGATTGTTAATATTACCCTCTATTGGAACATTTGAGCATATGAACCTTGTCACCCTAGAAAAAATTTACAATTGTAAAACTTTCAAAAGTAAGTCCATAGTTATACGCCATGCTTAGCACTTCTTAGATAATTAGGGCACAACAGTGCCCAAGCATCACTTTCAATTATGAACAACTTAATTTTGGGCAATCATGGTGGTAATGACTGGTATATGTTGGTATGATTATTTTATGTTCCCAAAAACCCCAACATACTTAAATATCTGGGCGGATGGTTCGGAGGTGTGAGTGGTGCGGTGGAAGCACAAAATGGTTAGTGGTAGAACCACTCAGATAACTCTGAGGACTGAATCTTATCGTGACCTCCTATGTAAAACAACCACAAGTCTGTAAATTACAACTTGGCTAAGTAAATTTATCAAAACCCCCGGACTTATCTCACCGGTAGTAGATAGGAGTGGATATGCAAGGGCAAGGGGAGGCCTAAAGGGACACTGAGAGGAGAGTGAAGTTTTCCAGTCATGCCAGCGTTGCAGGCATTGGAGCCCGAATGCGCTAGTATCCGTGGCGAACATCTCGGGCAACGTATGGGACCCACCGCAAGTGGGAGCGGCCCATAGGGTGAGATGAAAAAATTCTAGATATTTTGAAAAGACACTGTGATGGTCTACTCAACCACGTGACTAAGGAAACATGTGGGGGCAACGAGCGGATTGTCTCTTGTGGTGAAAGTGTACAAACTCTGCAGAGTCAAAACTATTCGAATTGCCATGCCCACGGTCAAGGGCGGACATGGGAACTTAACCGAAAATAGTTCTATTTCAAAAATAACTTTGTGGGTGGAATTGAAAAAATGAGGGCAGTGGAAAGCCCTAATTTGAGTTGTCCTAGGTGTCGTCTCAGTGGTAATGTAAGCGGTTATAACGCTGAAATGTTAGCATATGGTGCAGAGGCCATGTAACGGTGGATGGAATCTGGATCGCTATTATTATTGAAATCTTTCACACATTATGTTTTAGACCAAGCTGCTAAGTCTCAGGAAATTTTTATGTATCATACTTCAAAAGTAATTTATGGAAAATAAAATAACCTTAGCCTTTCCTTGATTAGCCATGCATATTATTTGTTTGCATCATGTGTATTGGCTCGCGAAGCATGGTGGTTTGTGCTCCCCCTCGCTCTTACAACTAATCCAGAATCAGGATTCAAGTCGCTACGCTTCGACAATACAACTGGACATGATGACAAAGATGATGAGGTGTCAAGAATTAGATCGTGAACCTCCAATTGGCTGCCTGTGGGCATGTGCTGAGGGTTCCATCTGTGTGCTTCGTTTTCACTACTGCATTTTTTTGATTTCGGCCTAATCGGCCCATGAGTAAGTCTACTTATATAATTACGCTTCCGCATGATATGAATTTAGATATTAAGTGTTGTATTTGTGAGCAATATCTACTGATCCAGGGAATAGTGCGGTGGAATCATAGAGGACTCCGGATGGTTAAATCTGGGTCCTACATCAGATGAGCCAAAAAAATTTATAAATTTTTTTGTGGAAGCTCCAGACATAGAGTTGATGATTGCGTAAATTTTTTAAAGTTTTATCTTCTCTTGATCTATCTAGAAAAATCTAAGAATACTTCTTGTTGAATGTAAATATACTTCTTTGATTTAGATAATTTCAGAACATGCTTCAATATTTATTTTTTGTGTCCACATTATACTCGTGGGCTTTTAAGATGGTTTCCACCATAAATTTTGTCATGCCAACTTTTGATTCTCTTTTCAGATTGATTTTTGAGTTCTACATTGAATTGCATTTTAAGCAATTTTGTTTTTAAAGTTTAAAATTAAAAAAAACTCCAATAAAGAGCAAAGGAAACAAAAATGCATTTAAAAAGTATGAAAATTTTCTTATTTTTGTATGCCCTAAAATTTGGGATGTGTCATTTATGTAGTTTTATAATAGAGAAAGAGAGAGAGCGCTAGTTGCAAGAAGAATGAAAAGTACCTAAACGAAACTAAGGCTAAAGCAAACTGCTGCTGGAATCACCTGTGACCACAAGTATGGCATTGTCCTTTTGTGTGTGTGGAAGCCAACTGAAAACCACAACTGTTGCTTGTCCAGATTGGACCGCAATGCTTGACAAGATTATTGAGTGGACAGAAAGGATGCGTGCAGACCATGTTAATCTTCGAACATATCAAGCTTCGACCACAACATATTCAATCACAGCATTTTGACCACGTTAAGCTTTGACCATGGCAAATTGACCGCAGCAAATTGACCATGATATGTCAACCACGGCGGGCTTCGATCACTACAGAATGACTATGGAAGAACGATCATAACAGAACGACCATGACAAGTCGAGCACGACAACCTTCGACTACGGTATTTTGACCATGGCAGAACGACCGTACCAGGTAATCGGTAGGCTTCAACCTCAAATAGTGAACCGGTCATGAGAAACAGTGAACCGGTCATGAGCTACAGTGAATCGGTCTTAGCTACAGTGAACCGGTCAGAGGTCATAATCTCGTCTGCTACAATAACCGGCTGGTGATCGTAGCTGTAGTACTTTTCGATGGTCATAGCTACAGTGCTTTTCGATGGTCATAGACTTTGCTGATTGGTAGTAGTAAACTTTACTAGTCGGTACTCAATAGTTGAAGACTTTGTGATCGATAGTCGTAGACTTTGTAGTCTACTATTGTTGTCTTAGGCTTTTCAATCGGTTGGCGTAGACCTCACGATCGGTAGTCAAAGACTTTGCAATCAGCTGTCATAGGCTTCACGGTCAGTACTCATAGACTTCATGGTCGATACAAGTGCTTTAATTCTTATGATTTTCGAGTACCTCAAGTACTCGTGTTGGGTCAGTGGTTGACTGATCTGTGCATGGCGGTCGGTGATCGGTGGTCTTTGCTATAGTACCAGGTAAGTATTTGGTAGTCGATGCTAAGTACCAGGTGGGTACTCGGTGGTCGGTGCTACAGTACCAGATAGTTAGAAGTTGTCGGTGATACAGTACAGGATCGGTACTCAGTAGTCGGTTCTCGATGGTTCTATGGTTGGTAGCGATACTTGGGTTTTGCGAGTGTTTGAGCGGAGCGATGGTAATTCCAGCCGATTATCGGGTCAATCCAACCAATCAGAGTACGGTGTTGTCTTCGGCTTGTTCTCATTCGAGTTGTCGAAGTGATCAAGAGGACAAAGCATTCAAAGCGGTCGAACCATTTGAGTGGAGGAAGATTTTGACTACATGCAAAGGAGGAGCTTGTGCAAACACGTGAGGTGGAAAATGAACTCTGTGAGTGGGCTTGGTGTGTCATCGAGCGAAGAGAGTCAACCTGATGGGATTGTTTGGTTAAAAACTTGACATGTAAAGGGTTCAAGACTCATGTGTTCGAGTACTCGTGGTAGCACATGTTTGAGTCCTCGTGTGTTCAAATACTTGCTAGCCAGTCGAAGCTCTCGAGCAAGTGCAAACTAGTCGAAGCTCTCGAGGGCCAACTTAGCAGTCGTGAAGCAAAGCTGGGCACAAGGCCAAGATGCACATAGGAAAGGTGTGGCACAGAGCATGGGCTATCAGAAGAGAGGAGAAACGACGGACATGGTATCAAAACGATGGGCATGGTGTCAAAAACCAATTGTCTGTCTCATGATTTTTTAGGCTGCTTGCTGGAGTGGAAGAAATGTACTGCAAGTGGGCCACACTTGATAGTGGGAGAGAGAGAGAGAGAGAGAAAGGGTGAGATGAACTGAGAGGTTTGGGCAATTATTAGACACATCAGATGAGCTCGAAAAATTTATAATTTTTTTTTGTGGAAGCTCTAGACATAGAGTTGATGATTGTGTAAACTTTTTAAAGTTTTATCTTCTCTTGATCTTTCTAGAAAAATCTAAGAATACTTCTTGTTGAATTTAAATATACTTATTTGATTTAGATAATTTTAGAACTTGCTTCAATATTTATTTTTAGTGCCCAGATTATACTCGTGGGCTTGTAAGATGGTTTCCACCATAAGTTTTCTCATGCCAACTTTTGATCCTCTTTTTAGTATGATTTTTGAGTTCTAAATTGAATTGCATTCTAAGCACTTTTGTTTTTGAAATTTAAATTTTTCGAAAAAAACTCTAATAAAGAACCAAGGAAACAAAAATGCATTCAAAAAGTTTAAAATTTTCTCATTTTTGCATGCCCTAGAATTTAGGATGTGTCATTTATGTAGTTTTATAACAGATAAATAGATAGAGCGTTAGTTGCAAGAAGGAAAAAGCACCCGAACGCAACTAAGGCTAAAGCAAACTGCTGCTGGAATCACCTGTGACCACAAGTATGGCATGGTCCTTTTGTGTCTGTGGAAGCCGACTGAAAACCACAACTGTTGCTTGTTCAGATTGGACCGCAATGCTTGACAAGATTATTGAGTGGAAGGAAGGATAAGTGCAGACCACGTTCTATGCACACCAAATAAATCAATCCACACAAAAGTATATAATAAAATGAAAAGATATGATAGATGAACGGCAGTTTATTATGTACAATCCTGTAAATTTTCAAGTTCAATTCTGTGTGCATAGGGAGGGGGAAAATGGAAAATCTCCTTCAAGATAAGTAGAAAAGGAGAGGGAAAAAATCAAACTATTCTAATACACTTAAATGGAATATTTTCTTTTCTATCGTATCATTGCGTGTCCTCAACGCTTTCTCCCCAGTAATAAGAATGTTTCGGACTTATCATCAACACAAGCTAGAAGAAAATAAAGAGGCATTGTTAGGCAAGTATCCTTGATTCCGACATAACTAGTTTAAAGTTGCCCTTCGGTCGAAGAGTACGATCTCCTATCAGGTCTCCAAATGTTGTCACTTTAGGTAGTTCTCTTCAGTAGCGAAACCAGAATTTTTTAAGCCTCGGGCTAAAAACTAATAGGTAGTAACTAACGCCAAATACTACTCGCAGCAAGGCACGGCAAAAGTACAACACAAATACACAATTGATATGAAATTTAAGATCCATGCTTAATGATAAAGCAAAATAGGAAAGAACATGACAAAACAATGTAGCACAATAGAGAAATACAAAACTTAGCACCTAATAATGTAGATTTGGTTAATCCGAGCCTATTATGTCCTCATCAACAAAGTTACAACCACTTGAACCTATAAAGACGAGCATACGAACATCGAACGATAAATAAGTCCCATGACAAGTTTAACTTGTAGACCCCGTCTTGAGAAAATACTACATTTGAATGTTAGGTACTGTAGCAAAAGCCAAAAGCCACTTTTAGAAACCGTTAAAGAATAGGCTCATAATTTGTAATACAACAACAATAGTAAAGATATCAACTAAGAAAAAAATGTGATGTTTCTTGCAGGAAATTGAGGGAGAAGAACATACAACCATCATCTGGGACTTGGCCTAGGAGAATTTACAGTAGAGACCAGTTCAAAAACTCAAAAAATAAGTCATGGCACTAGAAATGAAATTTTGAACATTTTTTAACATGCTTCCCAATTTTCTCAAATCAAAATAATGCATGTTACACAAAATAGAGACCTTCAAAGATTTTTAGAGAAACAAAATCCAAGATAGATAAAATTCTAGAAACATTACAAAATAATACAAACTGTGTCAGGAGCCTTCACAAAAATTTTCATAAGTTTTGGACATCATTTGTCATGTTTAAAAATTTCACAAAGCTATCAGCCGAAGCAAATACGCTTTCTTCGCTTAACCGTTTCCGCTTCCATTTCATGAAGCCGTAATTCTGAAAGGCCACCTTCTCTCTGTCCATTGTCACTGTTGTCATGCATGCAACGCCTTAAGATGACTGATAACCTCCTACATGGTCATTGTCTTTAGGTTTCCAAATTGCTCTATGATCGAGACAATTGAAAGGAATTTTGAGGTGACAATGTGTAGAAATTTCTTCACCACGTACAACTCTTCCATCTTCTCGCCAAGGGCCTAAATCTTATTCACAATGGTCATCAACCGGATGGTGAAGTCATTGATCAACTTCATCTCCTTCATACGTAGCACCTCGAACTTGGCCTTAAGAGTTTACACCTTTACTTCCTTAACCCGATCCTAGAGCCTGGAGAAAACTCAAACATTGCACAAATTCATGATGGAAGAGAATAAGAACGCGCATATAAGGACTTTGGTGCTCAGCTGCAACTGTCTACCTAGAGTTTTTCTTTTTTTTCCTCTCTTGTTCTCTTTGTTTTATTCATCTCAACTTTGATGTTAGTATTTATAGTACATGCATGCATAGACCTATATATGGAATAATTTAAACAAGGAAAGCCTAACAAAGGAAATAAACTAACTAATTTTGATCTGATGCCGATTGTATTAAAATCCTAACGCTCTATTACTTGACAAGTCAAAATTATTTCCAACATCCTTCACACATAGAGCATACTTGAATTCTGTTAACCCGCGAGTAGGGAGAGTAACAAAAATGATACAAATTTTGTCCTTCACACATTGCATCATGTTCTAACAAGATGAGGCTGATCAAGCTATGGATCCATATCTATATGTGCCAAAAAGCATAAACCGTGGTCCAAAAGAATGGAGCTAATGTTTTCAGATTTAACTCTACATGCATGGTACTGATATGTCAGTAAATTTACACAATGTTTGTGTAAAGCAACACAAGGCCACACCTGAACTAGACCCAACTAGACTATTGGTGTTACAAAAGTGCATAAGGCAGAAATCAAACTAAACAAATAGTGCTCGGCGTTTCCTCATCCGCGATGATGTCATAGGCTTCTCTTCGTCACAAGTTGGAACAAAGTGCACAGTCTTGGTATAAGGAGGCATCCTTGAAATCACCTTTAGGTAGAAAGGTGGGATCTAGAGTTAGGTCTCCAAAAATCACCTGTCGCAGTTCCCATTTGGAATCATCAGTTTCGCAGCGACAAGGTATCAAGCTGAGTGGAGCAGGGGAAGATGGTACAGATTTTGTAATGTCTATTGGGCGATCCTCATAAAGACAAACTTTTGGATGCTCACCAAACATAGAGTAGTTTTCCTTGACCACAATCCTGCACTTACTCAATAGCCAAGCTAGAATTTAATGTTCATGTTCTTTCTCAACACATTGGCAAACGCATTTGCCGAGACAAATGAGCCAGTCAACAGTGTTGGGAATTCTTTCACATGGTCCTCTGGATCAGCGGCGGACCCAAAATAAAGCCCCCCGGGGGGGGGGGTAACGTAGGATGCCCCGATACATGATACAAGCATAGTGATATCATGATATGATATTTTGCAAAAAAAAATAAAAGAATACATCGACATGGCAAGCATATATGTATTTAAAAACTAAAAAATATAGAGAGACTACAAGACAGCGAGAAACTAGGATTACCTTGATGAATGCTACATATTCCATTATTTCTTGCCTCCCTCCCTCACTACTTTTAGTTATGGACTGCATAATTGACATTGTTCATAAGTCCTAATTCACAAAATATGAACATCTACTTATAATTTGAGATATGACAAATACAATAGACCCAAACAGGCAAATACAGTTGTCAAGCTTACCCATAAATCTCAGTGGGTTATGACTTATGACAGAGAACGGCGACTCCTAGGTATATCGTTACTTCTTAGCAGAAGAGAGCTACTTAGATTTCTAAAGTTGAATCAAGGCTTCCAATATAGTAGGTGGTCTTCGTTTTCTCCTTTACAGCTAGCATGAGGCAAACTACATGTGATGAAGTGAAAACTTATAGCTTTCAGACCAACAAATCTAGGAACAAAACAACTATGAGTGGGTTTACAACAAGCTATTGATGCATGACCAATTCAGTTCTCATGCAAGTTTAACATTGCAATAACATAAAGTTAGATATCCCTGAAAAAATATAGATAAAGTGGTGGCAACGGTTTGTGCTTGCCAAAAGAAATGATTTGTGGTTTTGGGGCATATGACACTGTCAGACCCGGATTTTTCAATCCAGAATCCCCTGTGAATCATTGCACTATTCCCTGAATCAGTAGATAGTGCTCACAGGTACATTGTTGTATCATTTCATACATCATGCAACAAACCATAATATTACATATCAAAGTTCAAAATACACCGCGTCGGGCGACAGTTTTACACAAGGGCTGACCAGGCCAAATATTTACATTACAAAAGACAGTAGCGGAAGCATAAACAAAAGTAAGACCATTGTCCACAGGCAAGCGACTGAGGGGTAAGTATGTGAAGCAATCCAGCTGGTCTTTGATGCTTAGCTTTAACTCACTAGCAAACATCACAATGAGCTATGTATTCAACAATTTCATGCTTCATACCAGGCCACCAATATAAATCCTTGATATCATGATACATCATCATGCTTCTAGGGTGAACGGAATATAAGGTTTCATGAGCTTCTTTGAGTATCAACTACTTAAGCTGTTTCTGGTCCAGCACGCATATATGCTTCTTGAACCAAATAGTTCCTTGCTCATCTTCTGAAAATCTTAGGGATATACCCTTCTTCATGTTGCTCTTGATCTCCTTGATATCGGCATCCTCAATCTGAGCTTTCCTAATATGATTTTGTAGGGTGGGTTGCACTTCCAAATTGGCTAAGAACCCTTCTTCAACCAATTCAAGCTTGAGCTTCCGAAACTCCTCATGTCATGATGGTTGACTTTCCTTGATGACTAGAGTATTGCAGTAGACCTTTCTACTCAATGCGTCAGCTATTACATTAGCTTTGCCCGGATGATAATGAATTCCAATATCATAATCTTTTATCAATTCTAACCATCTTCTTTGCCTCATGTTAAGATCGGCTTGAGTGAAAATGTACTTCTGACTCTTATGGTCAGTGTAAACTTCACAGCGATTACCAAAGAGGTAATGACACCATATCTTCAAAGTATGCACCGGATGGTAATGACTCCTGCACGTGACGCGCACCCAGGCACGACTAGGGTGACCTTGCCCTCAGAAATAGGCTTGCTTCAGTTCATGCGTGTTCTCTGATAACAGAAAGCGGTGATGAACTGACGGAGGCCTATTTATGAGAACTCGGTCAAACCCTATCGCAGACGACCGGTCACGCTTCCCGATTGAGGGGGCGTGGACGGTCGATTCCCCACCGGTTGGTGTTGTGCCGAAGGCGTCCTCCGGCCGCGAGGTGTATGCGTGCCGCGGAGCTAGTCCATGTTGGTGAGGCTGAGTCGAATGGGTCGCTTCAGCGCGTGGGCGCGGTGTCGATGCGGGCTTTGAGGTTGAGTCCCAATTCGGGCTCGCTCGAGGCGGGCTTTGGAGTCTTCACACGGAGTCGGGATCGGAGGGCCGCCCGGTGTCTCGCTGCTAAAGGATGATGTATTGAAGGTACTGTAGAGTACACCTACGGTTGACATGCGACGAGACGGGACCGACGCACCCTGCGCTGTCAGCGGGTGGACACGGAGTTAGAGTAGGCTCCAGAATCATCTCACCGGCTCGAAGTCGAGGTGGTATTTAGGTTCGGTGCTGGCGGAGCCACCTCGTGGGGTCGAAACCAAAGCCAAAGTTGGAGTTGCTCCATGGAGGCAGAGTCGACGTTGAAGTCAGAGTTGGGGTGATCGGTTAGTGGCCTGCTGGCACTGCATTGATGGCCCCGAGAATCATGCCTGTCGCTGACATGCGATGGAGAGTGGGCCATGCCGCGCGACCACACGACCACCGTCATGCATTCATTCCGAGGGGACGGACGCATGGCAGGACTTGATTAGCTCGTCGTGCGCTGCCAGACTGTCGTGCGACTGCAACCACGCGCTTCATCCCGATGGGAGGGGACGTGTGGCTGCGCGGGATTGGCGCGCTGTGTGTCGTCAGGTAGTCACGACCGCGTGTAAGATCGAGGAGGCCGACTAGAGGGGGGTGAATAGGCGGTTTAAAATTTTTCTTCTAATTTAGGCTAACAATTACAATTTAACAAATTGTCTAATGCAAGTTAGCAAGGCAACAACTAATCAAGATGATATGGCTCAAATTATCACTAGCACAAAGAGAGTTATTCTAAGAGCAAATATACTTCTAGCTAGAACAAGGTATGCTACTCAAATTACACAAGCAATCAAATGATTCTATTGAAGTAAATTGCTTGGAAGAGAATAATGCACAAGAGAGCAAACCACAATGAACACGATTACTTTTTACCGTGGTGATCGGAGACTTGCCGGTCTCCCCTAGTCCACGTTGAGGTAAGCCCGAACGAATCGGACCGGCTCCACGAATTGAGCCTAAGCACCTCGATCACTATCGGTAGCCCTTTCCCGCTCCGGGTAGGCGAGCTCCAAGCCTTCACAACGGTCTCGGGTCTTCTCACAATCTTCTTGAGAAGATCACCGAATTTCCCGCCAAGCCGTCTAGGAGTCGGCAAACTCCAAGAGAATGGATCGTCGCAGGGCTTGATCACGCTCAACTGCCAAATGGATCAATCTACGGATGCAATGCACTTGAATTCACTCAACTACCACAATTGAATGCAAATGTGTGAAAGTGAGGTGTGAGAAGTTGCTCTATGCTCAAGAGTGATCAATGAGGGTTCAACAACATGTCCTTGTGCTGGTGGGGTCGAATTTATACCCCCACCAACCTCAATTAGCCGTTGCAATAAACAATCCTGAAAAATCAGGGAAATCGGAACTACCGCAGTGCAATGTGCGGTACTTCCGGATTTCTGCAGGTGTGTCAGAACGGCTATGTCAGTGGATCAGAAGTATCCGTTGGACATTAAATGCGGTACTTCCGGATTCCCGGAAGTTCCGACTTGTCCCCGGTACTTCCGATCTCACAGAGGCAAAGTGTGAAACGAGGTTGCTCTCTGGAAATAAAGTTCCGCTCGGTAGGCCGGAACTTCCGCCCATGCGGTAGTTCCGCAGTTCAACCCGCGGTACTTCCGATTTCCAGGAGACTAAGTCCAACTCCGGGTGCTCTCTGGAAATAAAGTTCCGCTTGGTAAACTGGAACTTCCGCCCATGCGGTAGTTCCGCAGTTCAACCCGCGGTACTTCCGATTTCCCGGAGACTAAGTCCAACTCCGGGCGCTCTCTGGAAATAAAGTTCCGCTTGGTAAACTGGAGCTTCCGCCCATGCGGTAGTTCCGCAGTTCAACCCGCGGTACTTCCGATTTCCCAGCGACTAAGTCGAGTTCCGAGCGCTCTCTGGAAAAAAGGTTCCGCGCGGGGCCCGGAACTTCCGACCTTGCGGTAGTTCCACGAATTACACGCCGGTACTACCGAAATTTCTGGGAGTGCACTAATTTTAATTCAATTTTAATTCCAAGTGTATGCATGATCCTAAATTGATTCATGGGGCATATTTGCATATGATCAAGCACTTAGCTATGATCCCTCTTAATAGTACGACATCTACCCAATAATCCGGTCTTCCGCCTTTCTCCTAAGACCGGTAAAAATAAAAAGCCCTAAACTATTTACCTCGCCGTCTTGGATCTCTTTGAATCATGTGAATTCTTTTTATGTGCCTCTTCTCTCTGTCTTTGAGACTGATCTTTACAAACACTCAACACATATTAGTCCCATAATCAAATAACGTCATTAATTACCAAAACAAATAATTTTAGGGGCCTAGATGCTTTCAATCTCCCCCTTTTTGGTAATTGATGACAATATACACAATTTTGAGAAGAAAGAGTTTTGTGGATATACTTCTTATTTGAAAGTTGTATATCACAATAATTTTAATATCTTGCAATTTAAGAGCATGGAGAGAGTATTTGCATTTTTGAGAATAAGTCAATGATAACTCCCCCTAAATCTATGCATCCATGATAAAATTATTGCACAAGAGATATGAGCATTTCACAATATTTTCAGAATTCACATAGACGCATAAACAAGCATTTTATAGCATGATCAAAATATAGTCCATTACGTCACATCATGCCATCCACATAATATCACACATAGTTCATTACAACCCATAGCATAAAATAGATAAAAGGTTTATTTTATTCTTTCCCAATTGCTTCTCCTAGATTTCTCCCCCTTTGGCATCAAGGTACCAAAAAGAGAGATCTACTGCTGAGGTGCACGAGGAGAAGGAGAGCGGCGACGACGGGAGTAGTAGGGAGGAGGACGGGCCACGACGCTCTCTAGGGAAGAAACACGATCCCCAAGCGATGCAACTGTGGAGATCAGCTCAGACTGGCGGTCCTCAATCCTCAGGATGGCGGAGTAAATCTGGGACAAGGAAACATCGCCATCACCCTGGGGCTGAGGAGGAGGAGGTAGAGGAGGATCGGCAACTACCTGAGGCTGAGCACGAGGGCGAGCAGGAGCTGGGACTGGAGGCTCGGCACGTGGCTTGTATGGCTTGTGAACTGTCCCACGTGCTCCTTGGTACCCGGTCTGCCTGGTGATCAACGCCATAATGTATGGTGCGTAGTTGATCCTCCGCACACGATCATTCTTGTTGGCGTTGATTTCCCGGATGATCAAATCCACCACATCAAATTTCTCGCCGCGCATGATGTAATCAATGACATTCCAGGCATGGCCGCAAATCGCATCATAGTTCCCGCTCTTCGGGAGGATGGTGTGGTTGATGATCCTGTTGACGAGACTGGGGATAGGGAGCAAACCTATCGTCGTCCCTGGCACAAAACCAACAGTCCGGTCATAATACTCGGTGTAGGCAGCAATGGGCAGAGCTGGCCGGCTGAAGACCTTCTCATATGCGCTGGACTCGGTGTGCAGGGCTAGCTCAAAATCATGTTTGGTGCTGCTCACTGGCTGCTGTCCCGTCATCCACTGCAGATGCTCAAAGTTGGGAGAGATGTACAAGCTAGCGTAGAACTGCCTGATCATCTCCTCATTATAGCTGGACTGGAAGGCAACGAGTTGATGAACACCCGCTTGCCTAAAGATCTGGTATGCTCCATCAAACTTGTCAACCTGTGACAAGTGGTCCCAGTCCACGTACTTGTGCTGAGCAAACTTCCTGGCAGAACCATACAATTGAGTGTACACCTGCTCCTGGAACTGTGTATGGAACTTTGGGTTCTGCGAGTTCCTTGGAAGCACATACTGGCTGCGGCGACGCAAAATAGCGTAATCTTCCCCTGTGATCTGGTTCAAGTCAACCTGAGGCTCCTCTGCAGCAGGCATCTCCTCATCTAACTCCTCAGACGCCTCGTACTCCTCGTTCTCTTCTGACTCAGAACGGGATTCCTCAGAGTCAGAGGCAGGCTCCTTGCCCCTGCTCTCACCATCAGCTGGAGTGACCGAGGAGGATTGGCCACGATCTCCGGTGTAGGCCTTGTATGAGATGTTCTTCATTCTAGGCATCTTCAAGGACAGATGAAAGTAGCAAGGAATGAGCTAGAATGAAAATGGAATTGATTTGAATTGAAAAGGAATGAAACTGCTGCTGTTTCAGGAAAATCGGAAGTACCAAAGGCAAAACAGCGGAACTTCCGGAGGTCCGGTAGTTCCGGCATTAAACATGCGGAACTTCCGGGACCCCGGTAGTTCCGCTCCTTGAGCAGTAGTTCCGATTTTTCTGGTTATTTTAGGGCAAGTTCAATCTTTGATCTTTTTGGGGTATTTCTTGGATGGAATCCAATGCATGTTTGTAAAAACACTATAATACCCAACCTAACTAGTTTGCCCTAACAAATTTCAGCAAAAATCATCGCCTTTTAAATTTAACCAAAGTTTTAGCCCTAGGGTTCTTGAAGCGAGAAAACAAGGGATTTGATCTTGTTTACCTTGATCAATCGGAGGAGGAGAACCCTGGGAACGCAGAAGATCACCCAAGAATGACGAGCGCCTCTCGGATTTGAAGAATGGTGAGAGGGGTGGATTCTTGGGAGAGAGAGAGAGGAAGAGAAAGGAAGGAGGAGGCTTGCGGTTTGGAAGAGGAAAGGGGGAGAGAGAGAGGGAAGGCAAAAAGAAATTGAATGAGGGAGAGAAAAGAGGGGAAACGGCCGGGAAACAGCGGTTACGGGCATTAACTCCCGCAGAAAACGGAAGTTCCGCGCTCAACACGCCGGAAGTTCCGCTTCCTCAGAAATATCGGAAGTACCGGGAAGATAACGCTGGTAGTTCCGATTTTTCTGGAACGAGCGGAAGTACCGCTGATATAACTGCGGTAGTTCCGATTTTTCTGGAACTTCTCTGGATTTGAACTTTAGGACTTGAGTATATGCAAATGATCCCTAGTTTTTGCACTCAAATGAAATCATTAAGGATCATTGTGCATTAAGCATCTCAAAATATTATTTTCAAATAGTTTTAGCTTTTGATTTAAACAAAACCCTTTTGTAACTCGTTTTTGCCCAAAATCTCTCAAGCTCTTCCAATTGAGTACACATTTATTTGATCCGTAAATTTGAATAATCTATGACATTCAATTCACTCCTTAATTTGCAAAAGCGGCCTTCATCTAAGGGTTTGGTGAAAATGTCTGCTAATTGGTCTTCAGTCCGGATGTGGCTAATGCAAATGTCCCCCTTTCCAACATGGTCCCTCAAGAAGTGGTGGCGTATGTCTATATGCTTGGTTCTTGAGTGTTGGACCGGATTATTGGATATTTTGACAGCACTTTCGTTATCACACAATAGAGGCACTTTGTCAAAGCTAATCCCATAATCCATCAAGGTTTGCCTCATCCATAACAATTGAGCACAACAACTTCCGGCGGAAACATATTCGGCTTCGGCGGTTGAAAGTGCTACGGAATTTTGTTTCTTTGAGGACTAAGACACTAAAGATCTACCCACGAATTGATAACTTCCCGAGGTGTTTTTTCTATCCACTTTACAACCCGCATAATCGGAATCCGAATATCCAATTAATTCAAATTTAGCACCTTTAGGATACCAAAGCCCTATGTTTTGGGAGTTCTTTAAATATCTCAAAATTCTTTTTACGGCCTTTAAATGACACTCTTTTGGCGAAGCTTGAAAGCGAGCACACATGCATACGCTAAACATGATATCGGGCCTAGATGCGGTAAGATAAAGCAAACTACCAATCATGGATCTATAAAGCTTTAAATCTACCGACTTACCTCCTTCGTCGAGGTCTAGATGCTCGTTGGTTGCCATAGGTGTCTTGATGGGCTTTGCGTCTTCCATGCCAAACTTTTTGAAAAGATCTTTGATATACTTTGTTTGGCTTATGAAAGTCCCATCCTTGAGTTGTTTGACTTGAAGTCCAAGGAAATAACTCAATTCTCCAATCATGGACATCTCAAATTCCCTAGACATCATATCTCCAAATTCTTTGCAAAAATCATTGTTAGTTGAACCAAATATAATGTCGTCAACATAAATTTGGCGTACAAAGAAATCATCACCAATGATTTTTGTGAATAGAGTTGTATCTACTTTTCCAATTTTAAATCCTTTTGAGACCAGGAAATTTCTAAGGCGTTCATACCATGCTCTAGGGGCTTGTTTTAAACCATATAATGCCTTAGAAAGCTTGTAAACATGATTAGGGTATTTTGAATCTTCAAATCCCGGAGGTTGTTCAACAAATACAAGTTCGGAGATTGTTCCATTAAGAAATGCACTTTTGACATCCATTTGAAACAACTTAATGTCAAAGCTAGATGCAAATGCAAGCAAGATTCTAATAGACTCAAGTCTAGCTACGGGTGCAAATGTTTCATCATAATCCAAACCCTCGACTTGAGTATAACCTTGAGCAACTAACCTTGCTTTGTTTCTTACCACTATTCCATTTTCATCTTGTTTGTTTCGAAAGACCCATTTTGTACCAATGACATTGTGCTCTTCGGGTCTTTCCACCAAGGTCCATACTTCGTTTTGAGCGAAATTGTTCAACTCTTCATGCATGGCATTGAATCAATCCGGGTCATCTAGAGCTTCATCTACAATTTTAGGCTCAAGAGAAGAAACAAAGGAGTAATGTTCACAAAACGAAGCTACTCTAGAGCGAGTTTGAACACCCTTACTCACATCACCCAATATTTGATCTATTGGATGATCCTTGGTAATTGCGTTGTGAATCTTGATGTGGTTATGTTGTTGATCCTTTTCTTCATCTTCAATGATTTGGACTTGACTTGTAGTAGACGAGGTGGGAGGCTCTACTTGTCTTGATGAACTTGGCGATGTTAGATCATCCTTAGGCTTGATGTCACCAATTTGCATGTTCTCCATAGCCTTGCGCAATCCTTCATTTCCTACATCATCCAAATTTTCTTGCTCTTCTTGAGAGCCATTAGTTTCATCAAATTGAACATCACAAGATTCTTCTATTAGACCCGAATTTTTGTTGTAAACTCTATATGCTTTGCTAGTTCAAGAATAACCTAATAGAAAACATTCATCACATCGACTTTGGAATTTAGAGAGCCGAACACCCTTTCTTAAGATGTAGCATTTGCAACCAAATACTCTAAAGTAAGAGATGTTCGGTTTTCTTCCAATGAGAAGCTCATAAGAAGTCTTTTTCAAAGGCCGATGTAAGTAAAGGCGATTTATGGCATGACAAGCGGATTAATAGCTTCCGCCCAAAATTGATCGGAAGTATTATATTCATCAAGCATTGTCCTAGCCATTTCAATTAATGTACGATTTTTCCTTTCTACAACTCCATTTTGCTCCGGAGTGTAGGTTGTGGAAAGTTCGTGCTTTATTCCAAGTTCATCACAAAAATCTTCGATTTTAGTGTTTTTGAACTCGGAACCATTATCACTTCTAATTTTCTTTATTTTAAAATCAAATTCATTTTGGGCCCTTTTTGAAAAGCTTTTGAAAATTCCGAAGGTTTCGCTTTTGTCATTTAGGAAGAAAACCCATGTATATCTAGAGTGATCATCCACAATGACTAGACAATAGCTATTACCCCCGATGCTCTTGTAGGTTGTTGGCCCAAACAAATCCATATGTAAGAGCTCCAATGGCCTAGAGGTTGACATGATACTTTTGGAAGGGTGAGAATTAGCGACTTTTCCGGCTTGACAAGCACTACAAAGTCGGTTTTTCTCAAACTTCACATCTTTCAAGCCAACAACTAAGTCATGTTTGAAAAGCTTTTTAAGTTGAATCATACCCACATGACCTAGTCTTCTATGCCACAACCAACCCAAAGAGGTTTTTGCAATTAAACAAGTTTTTAGACATGAATCATTTGAAGTGAAATCTACCAAATAGAGATTTCCAAATCTAAAACCTTTAAAAACAAGTTCATTGTTATTATCTTTTGAGATTTTTACATTTAAACCTAAATCACATAATTGAGCAACGGATAGCAAATTGAAATTTAATGTTTCAACTAGAGACACATTAGAAATGGAAAGGTCATTTGAGATAGCGATTTTACCCAAGCCTAATACTTTTCCTTTGCTATTATCCCCAAATGTGATTTTGTCGTTGCTTCCACTCTCAAATGTGGTGAATATTTTCCGGTCTCCGGTCATGTGTTGAGTGCATCCGCTATCCAACACCCAATGCCTTCCACCGGTCTTGTAGTTCACCTACAAAAGAAAATCAAGTTCTTTTAGGTACCCAAGTTTGTTTGGGTCCTTGGAGGTTAGTAACCAAGGTTTTGGGTACCCAAATGGATTTCTTTTTAGCACCGAAAATCGAGGTGCCAATAAAATGAGCAATAATATTTCCATTTATATTTTTCTTAAGCATATAGCAAGAATCATATAAACCAATGGAATGTGATTTACTTTTAGAACGTTCATTTTGCATATGTCCTACATTCTGGCATTTAGTGCAATATTTGCCATTTTCTTTTACAAACCTTGGGGGCTTGTAAACCGGTTTCTTACCTTTCTTGGGTACATACCCAAGTCCTTCCTTGTTGAAAGAGCATCTTTGGTCACTTAGCAATTTATCAAGGGTGTCTTTTCCCTTGTATGCTCTTTCCAAACTTTTGCTTAATTTTTGCACTTGTTCTTTCAAATTTTCATTTTCATTAGCAAGAACATGATCATGAGCAAGAGTTATAGCATTCATGGAATCAACATTTGAAGAGCATGGCATGGCAATAAGATCATCACAAGATGTAGACATGCTATATTTTGAAATTTCTATACTAGGCATGGTATGTAATATGTCACAAGTAGTTCCAATGCTAGTATTAGATTTCTTTTGATTTTCTTGGAGAAGCGAATCATGAGTTTCCTTTAGCTCCTCATAGGATTTTTGAAGAGATGTGTGCTCCCTCTTCAAAACTTTGAATTTTGATTTCTCTTTTCCAAGAAATTCATTTAATTCTACTAACATATCCATCAAATCATCATAAGAAGGCTCATCATCATCAAGAGTTTTTACCTTCTCCCCTTTTGCCATAAGACATGTGGGAGTGGAGAATAGCGATGGAGCCTCCTTGATGGCGATACCCACGAGTCCCTTCTTCTTGGGAGACTCGTCCTCGCTTGACTCGGAGTCGGAATACTCCTCATCGGAGTCCCACTCACCAATGTGAGCCTCATTCTTGCCATCTTTGTGAAGCTTCTTGAAAAGCTTCTTCTTGCCGCTGTAACTCTTCTTCTTTGATGATTTCTCCTTGTCATCCTTCTTGGTAGGGCATTGTGAAGCTATATGCCCCTTCTCATCACACTCATAGCAACGGATGTTGCTATACTTATTTTTGGAGGAAGAGTGCCACTTCTTGCCTTTTTCATGACTTGAGCTTCGAGATGAGCGCCTCCTCATGAACTTGTTCATCCTTCTCACTAGAAGGGCAAACTCCTCTTCGGAATCCTCTTCTTCATCCTCGGATTCCTCACTTGTCACCGCCTTGGCTTTGAAAGCGGTGATCTTCTTCACTTTGGAGGTTGATTGCTCCAAGAGCTCCTCCTTGTCCTTCTTGTATAGCTCGTTTGTGATGAGGTTGCCCAATAGTTGAGTTGGTGTCATTCTTGGCAACTCGGGTGAGTTGAGAAATAAAGTCACCAACATTTCATACTTCTCCGGCAACGCCCTTGGCATTTTCCTTACAATGTCAACATCGGAAAGGTTAGTACCAAGACCTTTGAGCTCATTTACGATGTTGTTGAGCCGTGAGTACATCTCATTGATATCCTCATGGGGCAACATCGTAAATGTCTCATATTTAATCCTTAGCCGATGCAACTTTGCCTCCTTAACCGTGGATGTCCCTTCGTGTATTTCCGAAAGGGTGGTCCATATAGCGTGAGCCGTCTCAAGATTGCTCACTCTATTGAACTCATCCGCGTTTAAGGCTCCAAAGAGAGCATTCATTGCTTGGGCATCTAAATGAGCGTTACACCCGTCTTGTTCCATTAAATGCAATGGATCAAGCGGCATAACGTAACCCTCATTCACGATTTTCCAAACGCTAGGACTCATGGCCTTTAAATAAATTGACATTCTAATTTTCCGATAGGCATAATTAGAGCCATCAAACAAAGGTGCCTTTCCTATAGCAATTCCCTCACTAGCCATTTTTTACTCTCTAGACGGTGAAGTCTAACAAATGAGAGACCTTGCTCTGATACCACTTGTAAGATCGAGGAGGCCGACTAGAGGGGGGTGAATAGGTGGTTTAAAATTTTTCTTCTAATTTAGGCTAACAATTACAATTTAACAAATTGTCTAATGCAAGTTAGCAATGAAACAACTAATCAAGATGATATGGCTCAAATTATCACTAGCACAAAGAGAGTTATTCTAAGAGCAAATATACTTCTAGCTAGAACAAGGTATGCTACTCTAATTACACAAGCAATCAAATGATTCTATTGAAGTAAATTGCTTGGAAGAGAATAATGCACAAGAGAGCAAACCACAATGAACACGATTACTTTTTACCGTGGTGATCGGAGACTTGCCGGTCTCCCCTAGTCCACGTTGAGGTAAGCCCGAACGAATCGGACCGGCTCCACAAATTGAGCCTAAGCACCTCGATCACTATCGGTAGCCCTTTCCCGCTCCGGGTAGGCGAGCTCCAAGCCTTCACAACCGTCTCGGGTCTTCTCACAATCTTCTTGAGAAGATCACCGAATTTCCCGCCAAGCCATCTAGGAGTCGGCAAACTCCAAGAGAATGGATCGTCGCAGGGCTTGATCACGCTCAACTGCCAAATGGATCAATCTACGGATGCATGGCCATCATCTGCTCCAAGTTAGGGGCTTGAGCAGGAGGTGGTGGAATGTTGTTCTCCGGTTGAGCATTGGCATCACGGCTACTGCTTGGATTGCTCCTTGTGTTCACCATCTGAAGCAGTTTTCCGGGGATAGCAAAAGATAAGAGGGAACTAGCATAGGTAAGAGATTAGGGGAAACTAACAACATCCCAACCCAACACACAAGAAAGAAGCAAGCAACAACTTAGAAGAAACTTAACTTGAAATCAAAATAGTTTTTAAGGATGGCTGTACTACAAGTATACAAAGACTTGGTACAGTCCACTCAAGCAAGTAATATATAAGCGTTCTAAAATCGTAGGACTTTACTTGGATACTACAACTAAAGAACTAGTCCTCGCTCCTTCATGATGATGCGCTTCTCCAAGTGCTTCTCATACGCAACCTCACTGAGCCGTCTATAGAAATTACAACGGAAAGGGGTACAATTACCATTCCAAAAAGGAAATAAGCAGATAGATAAGGGAGAATGACATGCCGAAGGTAAGGATAGAAAGACAAGAAAAGACAAGGATAGCACATTATTAAATTTTTATTTTATAAAATAAATTTTGAAGCTCTTCTTTTAACGACCATTCTAACTAGGTCACGTCCTACAGTCAAATTGGCTCTGATACCATCTCTGTCGGGACCCCGGATTTCCGAACCCGGACCCTCTGTGTGTGACAGCACTAGTCCCAGATCAAAGCTAGTGCACACAGTCATACAGAAATGATTACATAACCAACAACGCTTTATTACAATAATAGAGAGTACCGACCGAAAGGTCTCCTTATTACAACTGAGGTTTCAAGACCTCACACACTCACAAAACACAGCGGAAGCAATAGATAAATCCGGCGAAGACCCATCAATACGCCACAGGCAATTGACTGGGGAAGCGCGACCTAGAACTCCGGGAATCCTTCGTCGTATCCGCAAGCGAAGTAGTCATAGTCTCCCTCTTGAGCTTCGTATTCCTCTGAGTTGATTTTTAGTGCAGCATGTCAGTAGATAAAGTACTCCGCAAGTCTTGGGAAAAATGCAATAGATGCAAGGCTTAACAAAGGAAGACTATATGGTTCTTTTGCACAAAGCAATGTTTTATTTCAAATACTACTAAATATTTTCGAAGGCATTAATTTAACAAAGTAATTGGTTAACTAAAATTAGTAAACTTTTGTAGTGAAGGTTCTATCTACCAACACAAATTATCCAACTCTAACCGTTAAGTTTTAAAACCACAAGTTCCATCCACCCGCACTGGCTCTATCCGCCAGGACAACCCTCCGAGAGTTCCCTCCACTCTCGGAATACCAAACTTTGTTTTTAAAAACGAAAGACCAAAGTTCTACCATGTGAATGCATTCCTTGCCCGCCCTTGACCCTGGGCACGGCTATTCGAATAGTTTGACACTCTATAGAGGTTGTACAACTTTACCCCCAAGAGATAGATTATCTTAATAGCCACCACGCTTCCTTTGGCATGAGACACAGATAAAATATCACAAAGCCTTTTCCTCACTCTAGTCTAGCTAGACACCACCCGCTGAGGTTTCACCGCAGAAGGGTTCCATCCACCCAGTCCGAAGCCCCCTCTTGCGCCATATGAGTACAGTAAATCCCTGTCCCTCACTGTGAATAACCAGTAAATCCCTGGCACCCACTTTCCACTAGTGGCACCTAAACTAGACTATCATAAGTTAATCAGCTAGGTCGTACCCATATAGACTCGGGGTTGTACGGTAGTGCTTAGTCTGGACAATCACAAGCGTCCGTCTTTAATTGACTAGGGTAGAACATACACTTTACAAGATCTTGTGCTTGCTGCACCAACCCAAACCAACCATCCGCCCCAATCTAAACCAACATTCACATTTTATTTTATTTTTAAAAGAACAGTGACAACTCCAATTGCCACTAACTTCTAAATACAAATACTAGTTGAATAAAATATGATTTCCCATTTCAAGATTACAAAAGAATTAAATAACATGACTAAGCATTATACTATCGTTCTAATATTACCAAAGAATTATGTATTTCTCATTCTTGAGACAAAGGTTATACTAGGGTTACAAGGGTACATGGCATTCAAGTTCAATTGAGGGCATATCAAGGTTGGATTAACTATGCCTTAAGACCAAAATTAGAGTTCTATGTAAATAGCGATGCACATAAATTTAATATATTTAAAAACATTTCTCAAATATAGGTTCAAAATGATCAAAGGAGACTTGCCTTCTTGTGCACTGTTTGGTTCCTCTTGCTGCGGCTCGACAAACTCTTCGACGACGTCGGATTCTACGCGCAAAAGACAAACAAACAAAGCAAATAACTACAAACAAAATTCAAATAAAACTCAAATGAACTCCAAAAACTACAAAACTAGAACCAAAAGATAAAACTCAATTTTAGATGAATTTAGGAAAACGAATCGGGTCAATCGGAGTTCGGATGAAGGAGAACAAGCGATCTAAAGTTTGCTGGGCGACAAAATGCTGGAAAATAGCAAAAGTTACTGTTCACCCGAGATTAGCAATTTTGGAGAGAAGGCTAGCGTCGGCGAGAGGAGGCATGGGTGGTGAATCTAACTAGCAAAATGGGTTGCTAGGGACCCAAGGCACACATAGGAAGCGACGGCACGCCAAATGGAGAATGATGACGGCACGGGTGGCTACAACGACATGGTTAGGAGAGGAATAAAACCCGGGCATGAAACATGGAGAAGTAAGGTGAGCATGGGCTAGAACGCGGCTTGGAGAAGCTAGGAAAATTGTTGGCTCGGCCAAAGACCCACCGGAGATGTCGCAAACGACGTTTGAACGACATCGGGAAGGAAAAGGAAAAACTTAATATCTTGGTGCTCGGTGAACGAAATCTAAAACCATTTGGAGGGTAGCTACCTGGGATGGTTTGGCACAATGTGACGTGAACGGATTGGGGAGAACGCCACCGGATAGATGGGGACACAAGATGCCATTGGCGGCCATGGCGAGGTGTCAGAGGCGAAAATTTGTGGAGGCTTTTTGGGGAAAAGGAAGGAAACACGGTGTAGAACGCGGCGAGGCAAGTCTAAGAAAAATTACGGCAAGGGCTAAAGCTTACCAGAGACAACGAATCGACGTCGAGAAACGCTCTTGACCTAGATTGGGGAAAACTCGATTCCGGGAGATTGGCTACACCAAAACCAAATTAATTTGGTCAGAAGGTAGATGGGGCATGAAGGCACAATGTGACGTGAAACGATCACGGAAAAACTCACTGGATAGCTCGAGACGCGACGAGCAAATTCGGGACCGAAGGGCCTCGATGCCGACGGCATCCTGAGCTTTGAGGGGACTTGCCACGGCTTGGGATGGGTTTAAAGGGGTCAAGGGGTCGTATTTATAGGCTTGGAAGAGATAGAGACCGACTCCAATTCGCAAATTTCGGTTTAGAGTCCGTTTCAGAAAATAGGAGATAAAAGGCAAACGGATGAACGAAATGGAAAGAGGCTAATTGGGATGGATTCCTTGCGTGATTTGGCACAACTTTCCTTTTGAGAGGACATTGAAATAAGATCCGGATTGGAAGTTATGAAGAGAGAGGAAAAGGAAGGAAAACTGCACAGAACAGAAACGAGCTCTGCTCGTGCGCGCTGGAGACAACGGATGAACAGTACCCGCGGGTACTGTTCATTCTCTCTTCTCTCTTTTTTTGGAAATTTAAAATTGAGCTCAAACAAACTCCGAAAAATCCAAGAAAATGTAGAAAAATTCCTTGTGACACAAGGAACACAAATAAAATATTTTTGACAAATATTAATATTTAATTTAATCATATTAAATATTTTTAATTAATGAAAATTCCAATTAAGCTTTAATTAATTCCAGAAAAATCCAAATGGTGAATTTTATTTTAAAAACTTTAAAAAGGCTCTAAAAATCGAGATGTTACACCATCGCTGATGGACAAGCAGTGCGTAGCGGCGGAGAAAGTAGAGGGTCCTTGCTCCCGCGTTTTGGGCCCGACTCTTGCGACAGAAGAGATGATCCGAACTCTGTTGCGCAAAGCGAAGCTATCAGACCGCCGCGAGGTGCGTTTGCCCGTCAGCGACGAGACAGAACCACGCCCAGAGAAGTCGGAGGCGATCGTCTTCGTCGCTTATTTTGAAGCCGGTCTTAGAATCCCAGCGGCCATGATCATCGGCGATGTCTTACGGACCTTCGCGCTGGAGCTAGCACAGTTGACTCCAAATGCGATAGCCCGTCTTGCCATCTACAATTGGGCACTGCATACGGAGGCATGCTGTCGTAGCGCCTCGCTGTTCGCGTTCCTTCATGACGCACGGTGCCAGCCGAAGAGGCTGGAAGGGGGGACGTTTTCCAACTTCGGCAGCATCAACTTCGTCCTACGGTCGCAGTGTGGGAAGATTTCTCTGCCAACTTGACCCAGACAAAGTGGGAACCAAACTAGATGAAATGGTGGTTCTACCACCGCGTGGCGAGCGGCAGCGCCTCGACTGCTCGGGCCGGCCGGTGTCGTTCAATACCTCGCCAAGCACGTCGATTGACGACGAGGACAGGTGGAGAGCGCGGAGGCTTATGGGGATCACCGCTCGCTTCAACATGCACGACCTCGCCGAGGAGTTCGTCATGTACGGTGTGACACCACTTGCCGATGGGTGGCGCATCCAACCTGTCCGCCCGTCCATGTCCTCACTACCAAGGCCCTCCAACCCTTGTAAGTCTTGGGGTGGAGCCTTGCTTTCCCCCTTTTTTGAGTTGACTCTGCTTCATCTTACCTGTAGGGTTTCTCTTGGGGGACACGGAGCGTGTGGTGGCCGTGTTCTTTGGGCCGTATGCGGCCAAGGAGCATAGCCTGCGCAAAGTCACGAAGCTAGGGCGGATAAACCGGGTGTGCGAAGCTCTGGGCATTCGTGTGCCAGAGTGCGCCGCTCCAGCCCCGAGCAGGCCTCGCCATCGTGACGACGACGGCAAGGGGAAAGGGATGCCTTCTCAACGGAAGGCCCGGTCCTCCGCGGCTACCGCTCCTGTTAGCTCTATTGGAGCTGACAGTGTGGTGAACGCTGATTCCGACTCGGCTAAGTATGCCGATTCGGACCTTGAGGCAGGTGCGGAGGACAAAGGTGAGGGGTCCTTGGGCGGTGCCAAGGACCAAGGGTGCAGTACAGACAACTGGGAGGGGGAAGCATCCTCGCCTGCGGTGGTTGCCGAGGCGGAGGAGTCTCGCCCTGGTCTCCAAAAGTGAAGCGGCCGCGTAGACGATCGCCCTCTCATCCGAAGAGGGGGTTCGCTGTGGTGACCGGGGTCAGGAGCCTGTTGGAGTCCGACTCCGACACAGAGGCCCTTCTTCAAGGGGCGCTGGTGTTCCTGCGGTTCCTTGTGAAGCTAAGGGGACACCACAGCGGAGCACACCGGTTGATGCCGAAGGTACACTTGATTCCCTTCGTACAACCCTGCGGGGCTACCGTAAAGCCCTAATCCCTACCTTCTCGTGCTGACAGGGGTTTGGGCCTCCAACCGGCGCCCTCAAAGTTGTCCACGCGGAGGCCACATGACCGAGCTTAACAGACTTCGTCCCTCTGCTGGAGGTGCTGCGGGCATGGTGAGGGGTTGCAGACAGTGCGGTCGCCAGCTTGGATTGTGAGGCGCTGCTGACGTGCAGGTCGGAGCTTCTAGGAGGCGTGCTAGGGGCCTCGGAGATGAGGGTGAGTACTCGACTTTTGACGGTGTGCGCCTTCACTTAGAAATTCGCTAACGACTGCGTTGTGCAGAGCCTCGCCCTTGGTCGGGCGCTAGAAGCGGCTCACGCCCGTGAGCGGGGGGCGCTCGAGGACCGGCTGCGAGCTGCCGAAGCAGCCCTACACATAGTCGAGGGGGCCCATTCTGCCAAGGACGGTCGCATCCGGCTCCTAGAGACGGAACGTGTGAAGGCGATTTCGGACGCTCAGACATTCGCGGCGGAGGCACAGCAAGCGGCCGTCGAGGAGCGTGATGGCTTACACCAGCAAATCACCGCGCTGGAGGAGGAGAAAGGCCGCCTCACGACATCTCTTGGGGAGAGGGACCAGGCCCTGGGCGATGCTTATGTGGTGGCTTGGGTCGCCATGCTGGCTTTGGAAGGCGCCCTCAAGGATCTCTCCACCGATGTGCCGCCTCATTCCTTTGGTCCCGAAGAGTTGCCACGGACGCTCCATCGAATCACGGAGGCTTCCAACCTCGTTCTCAACACCGCCAAATCCTTCGACAACCATTGCTGCTTTGTGACCTCACGCCTAGCCTTTGTGCTGCTTCATCACCGAGGCTGCCGGCATGTCGATGGGCTGGCTGACCCCGAGCTGGAGATGCCTGCCGGAGCCGGGGTGATGTCAGGCGCCGCATGCTCCGTTCGTCCGGCCGTCCGGGCCTTCCATGAACGAATCTGGGAGTACATCGGGGAGGCCATGGCGCAGATAGAGTTGTGACGGACCCTGTGCAGCGAGGGGAACTTCAGCTGATGGCTTGACAAAGTTTCACAGCACGACGGAGGCAGCGCCACTGCCGCGGGGCATGGCGCGAACCCATAGGTGTGATGCCAGGGTTCTATTGTGTAGGCGTGCATTGCAATGTACGTACCCCCTTTTTATGAATAAAGTGGAAATTGCCCCCGTGTTCTGACCGTGTGTATCGCTGTGCTCCGGGTAGCTACTTGATAGGGACCGGCTGCTAGTCTCTGACCTCGTGGTCAGATGGCGACTTCGGCACTTGTGGTGGGTCGAGGATTCGCTGAACTTCTGGGCGGCCCGGCTTCCACGGGCGAGACTTTGGCACGGGCGTATGTTAAGGAGGAGCCAAACGAGTAGCGACTCTAAACTCTCGTGGACGCTTGTACATTAGGTCCTCGAGGATGTGATTACTGAACACCCTTGTAAACATCCATTGATGAATGCAAAAAGGACTTTTGGTTGGAGTACGTGTCCCTGCCGCATTTCATGATCGCGCCTGCATCCGAACTTGTACGACTTAGCACCTCGTCGCGCTTCTGAGAGACCAAGTGGTAGTGACCCCATGTTTGTGATGAGTAATTGATGCTTGTTCGGGAAAGTTTGAGTCTGGTTTGAGTGGTTCGAGCCATGTCCGTTGCACGGTGCAATCGGTTTTGGTCGGACCTTGTCAAACTAGGTCGAACGTGCTTAAGTCATTTATTTTTTGTTTCGATCGGTTTGGGCTTTGAGTATTTCTTCAGATGCTAATGTATGGTTACAATATTTCGAGCGGTGCTATGTGATATGTTTCTTGTCTGTGATGGCTGCAGGACTTTGAGGCGAGGTCGTGGCGAGGCACGGATGACCGGACTAGGCACAGGCGGTGCTGAGGTCGGAGCTGTTGGGATGTGTCGAAGACGGCGAGGACTCGAGGTGGTTGTGAGGCTTGGGCAGCAAGAAATGAGGAAGCTTTCCGGAAGGTGCAGGAGGGGCGTTTTGGTGAATACGCAAAGCTGCACTAAAGGAAGTGGATTGTGGATAAAGCGCCATGAGTTGTTGAGAGCTAATAGGTAAAGTGTGTGATAAACCCATTAGTGGAGGCTATAAACAGAGGATGATCTCTAGTAGAGAGAGTTGAGAGAGTGGGTGTGAGAGTTTTATGTTTGTTTCTCTCCATGTATGAATGAAAAATGAGAGGGTTTTAGTGCATTGGCTCTCCATGTGTGTGTTTTAGGGAGATGGCTTGAGAGAGTGTATGTGTGAGTTTGTCACCTGTGCCTGTGTGCTTTGAGTTCTTGTTGATTCAAGCATGTATGGGGACTTGTTTAGTATGAGATTGAGAGAGAGATGAGCTGAGAACAACCTTGTATAAGCATTCATGGTAGCAGCAGCAAGATTGTTTTTGTTTGCTTTATTTGCTGTAGTCCTTTCGGCAAGAGCTTCTGTGCCTGTTGTTCTTCTTTTGCTTGAATAGATCGGCTATCATTTAATGTTTGTTGCTGATTTTGTGTACTGTTTGGTAATTCTAGTGCCGACAACTTCTTCAGCTGGCTACTGTTTACCTTGTTTAGCCTTTTTGCTTTTCTTCTTTTAGTTTTACTTTAGCTCTTTCTTTTGGCCAGCAGTCTTTTTCTTCTACTTACTCGGTTGGCATTTTCTGCAGAAATTGATCTAAAGAGTCAAGTCTCATTTCGGCTGGATGGTTATGCCCTCTTGATTGTAGCCTGCTCTTTGGTCCTTTTCTGTTTTGTCAGTTTGGCCGAGTTCTATTGGTCTCCCTTGATTTGAGAAGGGCAGCAGTCAATCATTTATCTTTTCGGCAGCTCATTTCTTTGAAATTACTCACTGTGCCGACTATTATCAAATTGCTGCTCTCTGTCCCCTTCAGGGCAACAAACATCTCTCCTTTTTAGTTCTTGTTTCGCAGCAAGATTTTCTCTCTGTTTTATTTCTTCTTTTTAGCTGCATTTCCAGTCCCCTCAATTCTCGTCTTCGTTTAGGCACTTCAAATCGGTGTGACACTTTATAACTGCTCTTGTCCGGTGAATGTTTGTTTTCTTGCTTCATAGCTTTATAGCTATCGGAGAAGAATTGAAAGTGGATAATTGGGAGCGGATTTGAAAGCAACATTCACCCCCCCTCTGTTGCCATTTTCGATCCAATAACTTCCTTGCCGAGGTAAGAGCTCGAGCGCTCCGTCCCCTACCCTTTGAGGTACTGGCAGCGAACCTGGCAACTAGGCAAATTAGACGCGCGAGCGCTCCATCCCCTACCCTTCGGAGTGGTGGCAGCAGAGCTGGCGCCTAGTCGAAGCAGACGCTCAAGCGCTCCGTCCCCTACCCTTCGAAGTGGTGGCAGCGGAGCTGGCGCCTAGATGAAGTAGACGCTCGAGCGCTCCGTCCCCTACCCTTCGAAGTGGTGGCAGCGGAGATGGCGCCTAGTCGAGGTAGACACTCGAGCGTTCCGTCCCCTACCCTTTGAAGTTGTGACAACGGAGCTGGCGCCTAGGCAAAGTAGACGCGCGAGCGCTCCGTCCCCTACCCTTCGGAGTGGTGGCAGTGGAGTTGGCGCCTAGTCGAAGTAGACGCACGAGCGCTCCGTCCCCTACCCTTCGCAGTGGTGGCAGCGGATCTGGCGCCTAGTCGAAGTAGACGCATGAGCACTCTGTCCCCTACCCTTGGAAGTGGGGGCAGCGGAGCTGGCGCCTAGTCGAAGTAGACGCTCGAGCGCTCCGTCCCCTACCCTTCGAAGTGGTGGCAGCAGAGATGGCGCCTAGTCGAAGTAGACGCTCGAGGGCTCCGTCCCCTACCCTTCGAAGTGGTGGCAGCGGAGCTGGTGCTTAGGCAAAGTAGACGCGCGAGTGCTCCATCCCCTACCCTTCGGAGTGGTGGCAGCGGAGTTGGCACCTAGTCAAAGTAGACGCGCTAGCGCTCCGTCCCCTACCCTTCGAAGTGGGGGCAGTGGAGCTGGCGCCTAGTCGAAGTAAACGCTCGAGCGCTCCGTCCCCTACCCTTCGAAGTGGTGGCAGCGGAGATTGCGCCTTGTCGAAGTAGACGCTCGAGCGCTCCGTCCCCTACCCTTCGAAGTGGTGGCAGCGGAGCTGGCACCTAGTCGAAGTAGACGCTTGAGCACCTTATTTGTGCCCCGTAGAGTGCATGCGCGCGCACGCGTGTAGGCAGGCCTTCGCGTGTCTTATTTATACTCCGTAGAGTGCGTGTAGGGACAATATCTGCACGTCTTATTTATACTCTGTAGAGTGCGTGCAGTGACAACATCCGCGCGTCTTTTTTATACTCCGTAGAGTGCGTGCAGGGACAACATCCGCACGTCTTATTTATACTCCATAGAGTGCGTGCAGGGACAACATCCGCACGCCTTATTTATACTCGATAGAGTGCGTGCAGGGACAACATCCTCACGTCTTATTTGTACTCCGTAGAGTGCGCGTAGGGACAACATCCACGCGTCTTTTTTATATTCTGGAGAGTGCGCGTAGGGACAACATCCACACATCTTCTTTATACTCACGGTGAGTGCACGTGGAGACCGCGTGTCTTTGTTTATACTCACGTAGAGTGCGCACGTAAACCGCGTGTCTTTGTTTATACTCACGGAGAGTGCGCGCGTAAACCGCGTGTCTTTGTTTATACTCACAGAGAGCGCGCGCGTAAACCGCGTGTCTTTGTTTATACTCACAGAGAGTGCACGCGTAAACCGCGTGTCTTTGTTTATACTCACGGAGAGTGCGCGCGTAAACCGCGTGTCTTTGTTTATACTCACGGAGATTGCACGTGTAAACCACGTGTCTTTGTTTATACTCACAGAGACTGCGCACGTAAACCGCGTGTCTCTGGCGCTAGGGTGGGCAGGGCAAGAGGTCTTGCGGATGGCTCCGAGCTAGAGGAGCTTCGCTACGACTGGCTTAGCTCCTTGCTATCGCCCGATCAACGTGCGCCGAAGCCTCTGCTTCCTCGACTCGACCTTCACCAACAGGCGTGTGTTATCCGCTTTCGGGCAAGGGCACCCTCTGGGATTAGCTCTCCGGCTGGGGCTTGGACGTTGATCCTGGGCTCTGCACAGCAAGCTCTATGCGGCGGGCAAGGTCCTGATCACCAAAGGTGGTGATGATACCTTGCGGGCCCAAGAGCTTCATGCACAGGAAGCCATAGTGCGGTACTGCGCCGAAGGAGTTGAGGGTGGGGCGCCCCAGTATAGCATTGTATGGGTACAGGATGTCAACGACGTCAAAAGTGATGTCTTCGTTCCTCGTATTACCGGCCCGGCCGAAGAAGACTTGGAGGCATATCTGGCCCAGCGCCTTTAGCGGCTGATCCCCGAAGCCTTGCAATGGGATTCTTGAGGAACCCAGGCGACTTCGGGGGATCCCCATCTAGTCGAAGGCCACCGTGAACAGGATGTTCGCAAAGCTGCCTCCATCGACTAGGACGCGTTTGATATCACATCCTGCGATAGCGACTTGGATGACCAGGGGATCCTGGTGAGGGAACTCCACGCCTTCAGCATCAGCGGGCGTAAAGGTAATTGCGTGCTGCGCCCACTCCAGCAGTGCCTGCGTCGGGTACGCCGCCACATGGTGTAGCCTCCATGCGTAGGCCTTCTGTTGCCGCGCCGAGGAGAATTCCAGTGAAGAACCCCCGGAGATGACGTTTATGACCCGGCGCTGGCCTCCCTCCGGGACTTGGATTCTCAAGGGGCCATCTTGGGGTTGCTGCACGTGAGCCTGGATCTGTAGGGGGCCCTCCTAGGGCTGCTACCCGTGGGCTTGAATCCGCATGGGGCCCTCTTGGGGTTGCTGCACGTGGGCCACAACGAGCGGCCCTGCTTCTAGGGCCCTATCCCTGGCGACGCTCTGACAGAGCGCCGCAGTGGTAGTACATTCCCGCGTGTAGTGGCCACCCGGCAATGCACCTCGCACCACAGGCCGTAAAATTGGTATTCTTGTTCTGCGCGAGGCCTATCATTGCGACCCCGACAGTGCCCCCGGCCTCGTCCGCGACCAGCGTGGGCACCGTCTTCAAAACCGCCCTCGATGTCGAAGACGTAGCGAGCCCTCTGGGATTTGCGTTGGCCGCGCTTGGGCTTGTCACCTGACGAGTCCTTTGGCTTGGCGTCCTTGCGCTCGGGGGCGTCTGTAGATTCTTGCTTACGCTTGCCCTTCAAGGAGCCCTCTGCGCGCGTCTTCGTTCTTCGTCAAGGTTTCCGCTTGATTAGTGTCGAAGTCGTCGCCTTTGTGCCGCCGCACGTCCTCCTCTGCCCTCGTATACTCTTCCATCTTATCGAAGAGCTTCGCGGCCGTCTTGATCGGTTTACGTGCGTTGTACTCAGCCAGTGGCCCCGGGTGGAGGCCTTCTAACACTGCGTTGATGATGGTTGTCTCATTGACGGCGAAGACCTGATCCGCGTCAACGCGCTCGACGTAGTTTCCTTGGAAGTTATTGTAGAGGCGGTCGCGGATCTGCTCCTACGTGTAGATGGAGATGGGCTCTATGGTAAAACACCAAGAGAGCGCCACTCCCTGCAACGCGAGGGTGAGCCCCTTCACTTTGGTGATGTCGTCTCCGCCCGCGGCCTCGATGGCGGTCTCGTACACACGCACGAACTCCCGAAGTCCGTGCCGCCCTTGTACGGCTCGATGGCGTTGGGGAACTTGAAGTCCTCCCACCATGCTGACTGCTGCAGATCCACGGAGAGGGCGGACTCCGGATCCACGCGCCGTAGCTGGATGCGACTAGAGGTAGGAGCGTCGTAGCTATCCGCCCGCTCTGGCATGGGCTCCGGCATGACCATCGGCGGGACTTGTTGGCTCCGAGCCTCTTGTATATCTCAAACGGCTCCACGGAGGTCTGCCAGCTCCTGTTGGAGTGTGCCGATGGCCGTCAGCAGGGCGTTCTCCACCACTGCCGCAGCCGGTTGCGCCGTCGGGTTGGCAGTGACCACGACGTGCGCGCCAGAACTGTTCGGCGCATCGGTGCGATGGGCTCTGAAGTCGATGACAAGGTCGACGTTGCCGCTAGAGCCACCTAGCGCTCCCGCGTTGGATGTGGGGGTGGTGGCCGTGCCAGCTCGGGCACCGGAGTTGCCGCTCCCGACAACCCGATCGGTGCTTGTGGTGCCGACCGTTGCGCCAACGGTGGCGATTGTCGCACCACGAGCGTCGGTGTTAGCAGTTGCGGTGCTGGCGTTGACGTCCGCACCCGCAGCCACCGACGCCGAGGCCCTAGTGTTGACGCGCATCTCGGTCGCGCTCCTCTTCTTCTTCTCTGCCGCCGATGACGAAGCCTTCTTTGGTGCCATCCTTTTTCAGATCTTGGAGCTTGCTCTTGTCGTCCCCACAGACGGCGCCAACTGTTGTGGTTACAGACCAAACAGAGAGAGATGTATGATAGTGGAGAGTTAGGTGAGCAATGCTTGGGGCTTCCCCCATGGTCTGGATTATATATATATATATATATATATATATATATATATATATATATATATATATATATATATATATATATATATATATATATATATATATATATATATATATATATATATATATATATATATATATATATATGGGGAGTGTTTTACAATAATGCCTTTACACCCAAATATCCCTCTCAAGAGCATTTATGTCATTATACATGTCCTATTTTGGGCTTTACAACCTTCTAACAGGTCGGCTAGGCTTAGGTGGAGGCCACTCCTACAACAGTGACCAAACATGAAGTTGTCATAGTAAAGATAGGTATCATAAGGTCTACGCGACATGCACTCGCATCCGCCCAAAAGCACAACAAACTATGTCATGTTAGCAACGGCAACTTCCACGTCCTCCACTGCAGTTTGCAACTCATGATTAATGGGCTTGGTCCTGTTGGCCGTAGGATCGGTTTTGCGAGGACGTTTGAGATGAGTGGCAAGAGATAAGGCAGATGAGTGATCTCGTACCTCTTTCTCTGCGCCTTCCTTGAGACTATTGATTTCACAACAACAGAAATGATAGTATAAGGAGGAATGATGATGTTATAGGATTTTCTTCGGCGTAAGTTGGAACAGAGTGAACATTCTTAGTATAAGGAAGAATCCTTGATTCCCACATCACCAGATCAAACTTGCCTTTAGGTAGTAGAAGAGAACAACGGGATCCAGCTTTAGGTCTCCAAATGTCACCTTTGGCAGCTCCCTTTCGGAAACAGTGTAGGGGAAGATGGTACAAAGTTCGTTATGTCAATTGGATGGTCTTCATATATATATAGATGAAGTTTTGGATGCTTGCCGAACATGGAGAGGTTTTTCCTGACCACAATCCTGCATCTCCTCAAGATGCCAAGCCAGAATTGAGTGTCCATGTTATTCCTCGATAAATCTGCGAACGCATTTGCCGAGACAAGGCAGCCATTCAACATTGCGAGGAGTTCTTTCCCTATTGATGCTAACTGTGGATGGTCATCCGGCCGGGTTTGTGCTTCCAAATGTAAGCATCTTGAAGAGGTAGTTGTACTCCTCATATGATAAGCTATTCAAGTGGATTGGCTTCACGGCTCCAAATCTTGCTAATTTTTCAAGCCTAGTTATAATTATCACCTATTTCCATTACCAATGCAAGTGGCTGTTGAATAATACTTTTCCCCATCCTCATCCCCACATCTGAAAGATACACAACAGCAAGCAAAGCTCTGCCTGACATGCAGCTTTCATGGTCCATTTGCAAAAAGTTTTCTCCACTGAAATGCAAAATTGAAGAGAGGTGAGACTGGACTCTCACACCATCGCATACATGCGCAACCAATTGTTTTCTTCCCAACTAGAGATCCACCAGTTACTGGAAGCACAGTGGGAGCGTCAAACGGTGGTGCAACAGGATGTTCATGACCCTCTGTTTCTCACCACGACGACCAAACATGACATTGTCAGTGTAAAGATAGATGTCATAGGGCCTACAGCACATGTGTTCACATCCCCCAAGAGTATAACAAATTCTGTCATATTAGCAAGAACGGATTCCAGATAATCAGCTAGTTTGTAGCTCATGACGCTTCAATGGAGTGGGAAAATACAAGGCGGACGACTCATCACTCACCTCCTCTTTGGCACCCTACTCAAGGTGCCCTGTACTTAGGGTGTCGTGCACGTTGTACGTCTTTTCAATTTCTAACAATTGCTCTTCTATTTTTTATAGTAACTAGCTTTCAAACGGAATGTCTTTTCAAAACGAGACCTATAAGTTGATTGTAGTGTGAACTGTAGTGACTTTATTTATATTAGCCAAAACCGCACATGAGTTTATGTTACTTTATACTCTTTTTTATAAACAGTCTAAAAATCATAAGCAAAAGCACAAACAAAAAAAGACACGCAGCCTCCTGACTGAAAGCCTCCACAAGCAACTTCAACTTTAGCAGTGTATCGCAGTTGGAGATTATCACCCATCCGCCTCCTCGACGACCGTGGGCTTGCAATTGCAGATAATCCAATCTCCGTTTCCAATGAGTGTGTGCGCGCGCGCAGAGCAGAGTGTACTACTAAATGCGGACGTTCAACAATTGTGTGGCAGCCTACATGAGAATGACTTCACTCTACTTGGAGAATGTTGACGTGTCGGGTCTACATACATTGCAAGTTTTTCTCAACACTAATAATAATTCAGAAAAAAATCCAATTTACAACCCGAACACTATACTGGTTCGATTTTCAACCATAAACTGAAAAACCATTCAAATAGGGACCTCTAACGAAACCGTTTGCTTTACCCTCTTGACCTAAATCGGAGTAGTTTTCATGTGACATGGCATTCAAATTAGGCTGAGTTGTCACCTACGTGCCGATCATTCGGCCAACATAGCATCCGCCACATCCCCTTCTTCTTAGTCCTCTATCTCCTCTATCACTCTCTCCAACTGGAAAATAGAGCCAAGCTCACCGATGGTAGAGGAGGATGTAAAGAGCCAAGGATGGCAAAAATGGAATGCTGGGATTATGATGAGTTCGCTTATAGTGGTGTCACGGTGGATGGTGCCCCGTGGAGGCCTAGCGATGTGTGAGTGGCGATGAAGTAGAAGGCGAGTGCGGCAGCGACGCTCTGTGTATATGATCTTGGATGGGGCACGGGTAGAGGAAGAGGGAGTCACGGTGAAGTTTCGGCCACATGGAATTGACCCGCGGTTGACTGAGGAGGCGACGACATCGTGGTGGACCTCCTGATAGACGACGGAGAAGAAGGGTCGTTTCAGCCTGACTGCATGATCAAACACGAATAAACAAATGGAGAAAGTTGCATACGGTGTGGAACATACCGTGACGTGGCTGGTTGGGTGTGATTCTCACTGGAGGAGGAGATCAGGTAGAGGATCATGGGCTGGACACTTGTGTGGGGTCATGGCATACATGGCTATACACGTACAATATTGACCTCACTAGGATGCCATGTCAGACTAAAACCACTCTGATTTGGGTCAAGGGGATGACATGAATGATTTCAATAGTCTTATGTCCTAATTTGAACTGTGTTCAAGTTCAAGGTTTAAAATCGAACCGATGCCAGAATTCAAGTTTGCAAATTAGACTTTTTTTTCTAAATAATTAAAGTCAAGTGTTTTTAATTTGACTGTTATAGTAGGTATGCAGGGTAGGCTAAAATTGTCCTACATTTAGCACATGTTTGGCCAGTTGTATCAAACACATGTATGAGATAGTTTTTTAAAGAAGTCACCGTATGTTCGGATGCTTGATACAAATTTGAGCAACCTTCCACCTATTCATTGAACCATCCCATGTGCCTGCCAGCAGAGTTTGACCATGAATTGTACTAGGAAGGTTGACCGTGAAATTGTACTACGAAGGAATTAAGTCTACAGTTGCAACAGTTAATTGATGATCCCCAGGTCGCTAGCAAAATCTTGCAATTGTAGAATTTTATGAGGGATGAATTGAAGCGAAAGATAGTGCATATGTGGTGCTTTTTTCCTTGCACTAATTTTCCTTGAGATAATGAAAAGGAGATAAAAATCACAGCTGTTAAACACTAAATGTCATGGCCATGTTAACACATCTTTTAGCCGTCAATCTAAATTAAAATACTACTGTAGCTATTACATTGTACGCATCATGTTGTAAGATTATGTAGCCTCTTTACGACGCTTCCTCCCTAACAAGGGAGCCCTTCCAGGCATATCTTGTGCACAAGTTTGAACAAAGTAAACAAATGAAGTATAAGGGGGTATCCTTGATTCCCATGTCAATAGATTGAAGTCCTCTTTTGGCCTAACACAAGGATCTGCTAGTAGTTCTCCAAGTGTCACCCTCGGTAGTTCCTTCTCCATCAAAATATTATTTGTGCTGTCACTACTAGTAAAAGGTATGACGCGAAGTAGAGCAGCAGGATGCAAAGCAAAGTCCGTTATTTCCACTAGATGGCCTTGTTCAAAAAGTAATTTTGGATGCACACCATATACAGTGAGGTTTTTCTCGATCACTCTTCTGCCCCTATTCAATACGGAAAGCCAGACTTGAACATTCAGATTCCTTCTGAATATATCCGCAACTACATTTGTTACGACAAGTGACAATTCCAATCGCAACACTTTGGCAAATTCTTCTGCTACTTGTACTAGTTGTGGATGTTCTGCTGGGTCTGCACTTCCGAATGCCATTGTCTTGAAGAGGTACCTGTACTCCTCGTAAGATAGCATATTGAGAAAAATTGGCTTCACTGATCCGAATCTCACTAATCTTTCAAGTTTGCTTACGATGATCACTTTGCTTGCTTTACTCATCGTTCTTGTGATGAAAGAGTAAAACGTTTTCCAGTCCTCGTCATCCACATCTGAGAAAAACTCGACAACTACCAACATCATCCCTGACATGGTCCTTTCGTGGTCAAGTATTCTCAAAAAGTTGTCTCCATTCAAGTGCAAAATCGAAGAGAAATGCAAGCGAACTCTCTCATCATCGCATACATGAGCAACCATAGTTTTCTTTCCAACTAAGTGACCTCCTATGATTGGAAGAACCGCCGGTGCACCAGGAGGGTTGTGTTTCAACAGGAAGTTCAAGACAATTTGCTTTTCAGTATGTCGACCGAACATGAAGTTGTCGGCGTAAAGATACGCGTCGTAGGGTCTACGCGACATGCGCTCGCATCCTTGCAGAAGTACAAGAAACTCTGTCATGTTAGCAACAGCAGCTTCTAGGTTTTGCAGTACACTTTGTAACTCTAGGTTGAAGACCTTGTTTGTTGCGGTATAAGCTATTGTGCGGGAACGTTTGAGAGGAGTAGCAAATGATAAGACAGATGAGTCGCTTACTAATTCCTTGACGCCCTCTTTGCGTTGCCTGTACTTGATGGTGTCCAGAACATAGTAGCCTCGATACATGGCTGCCGATATTGTCTTCAACTGTATGAGCATACGAGAGTTGGTGATGTATCGCCCATCTGCCTCCTCGACAACCGTGTGAACTCTCAGCACGAGTTGTTGTAGCCTCTCCACCTTCTCCTCCATGCACACACGATTAGAGAACTTGCTCATCAAAAAAGAGATGAATCGGCTTGCGAGATCACCCGTGACAGCTGATATGGCAAGCTCCATCTCGAAATCTTCCGAGATAGGCGTATGATGGAGGTGAGGGAATCTTGCAGGTTGTTCACAGGATATATGCATATATTCTTTTATGTGAATAGATCTCACTCTTAGGGCAGTTGTTACATCACATCTAAGTTAATTTGACTATACATGCAAGGTGCCAAGAAGAAATTTCCTAGCTGTTGTTGCTTGTCCAGATTGGACCACATACATGGCATGGTTGGCTGGAAACCACATCTGTTGCTTGTCCAGATTCGACCGCCATGCTTGACAAGATTATTGAGTGGACAGGAAGGATGAGTGCAGACCACATGCTATGTTCAAGACTTCTACAAGTCGATTCCAAGCAAGAGTTATCGGCGACTCAGCACAACCCCCGCGTGGGAGCAACGAAACCCAAATCGAAAAAAAAAGGAATCCGCCTCTTATTGTTGAGACGTAACTTGGCGACGCCCGTTCAAATCGAAATTCTGGAACTTCGAGAAACTTTTATTCACGTACTGTAATTCAAAGTACAAAGTACATGAGATTATTAGCTATATTTGAACTGTTGAAATTAAAGACAAGCAATAACTGATCTAATAAAAGTTTCATAGCACTGTTTGGTCTTTTAACAAACATACTTCTGGGGGGAAACGAGTTACTCAAAATCACCTATAAAGCTAAGAAGATTATTTGCCCATTAGAAATGGAAGTAGAAAGAATATATGCATGTCCGAACGACTGTATCCTCTACCGTAAAGAGTATATAAACATGCATGTATGTCCGGTGTACAACATATCCCAATATAAGCGTAAGAATCAATCAGATGTTGGCGAGGGAATAGAGGTGAAGAGAGGACCTCCTGCTAAGGTGGCATGGTATCTTCCTATAATTACCCATCTGAAATGGTTCTTTGCGAATTCAAAGGAGGCAAAACTGTTACGTTGACATTCAGAGGAGCATAAGAAGGATGGAATGCTAAGACACCTTAATGATTCCGCCAAACATCGATTTGATTTTTGCAGACTTCGGTGCAGAACCGAGAAATATAAGGTTCGGATTGAGTATAAATTTAATGAATCCTTTCGGTAACATGAGCAGCTGACATAACACTTGGCCCGTGACTCCTATATCTACAACCTTCCCTCCTTGGTTGTGTATGAAGTAGAATTATATTTTGCTGTTAATACTTATCCAAGGGTCGAAGCAACCTAGGAACGATATTGATTTGTACCTAACATCGTTGGTGGAAGATCTAAAAATACCATGGATCGAAGGGGTACATGTATGTGATGCGTACAAACAAGAGAACTTCACTTTATGCTCCTTGTTGTTCTGCACCATAAATGATTATTCTACCCTTGCTAACCTGTCGGGCCAGAGTACAAAAGCGGACAAAGCCTATACTCACTGCTTAGATGATACCGAGAGTATGTGGCTAAAGCACTCGCGCAAAACTGTATACATGCGTCATCATAGGTTAATTTGAAGGGCTCACCCATATCGCAGGATAAAGAAACAATTCAATGGAGTAATGCCTCTCGAACTAACAAATTCTATTTTTACAGTGCCACCAGCAGCCACCTGGCAACAACACTTGTTAATTCTATATTTGCCACAACATGCAACTACTCATCAAGTTTGCGAAGAATAATCGTGAGGTTTGTCAATCTTGCGATAATTATTTCATACTTATCAATTTATATATGTATGCACGATATTGATCTTTCTATCGACAGGTTCCATCCATCGCTACAACTCCGATGAAACTGGTCGACCTCAAACATATTCGAGAATAGTGCGTGTACTTTTTGATTTCTAAAGTCATAAAAGAAGATGGAAAGTTCCGTAATGTAGAATTAATTTCACTAGGATCGATAAGATTGAACTTAATTGTTCATGTGTGTATTTATTCATGAATGGATAATTTATTTCACTTCTGTTAATTGATTTGTGAAATGGACGTTCTTATTTCTGAAATGAATGAATATGAATTAGATGTATATATATTGTGTTGATCTGCTAGCTTGTTTCAGAGGGTATAGCTAGCATATCCTGAGTCTAGCCAACAAACAGAAATATATTTAGGAATAGAAAAGAATATCACAGACGGTAATTAACTCATAAATGTCTGTGATTGTTTACTATCATAGACAGTTTTTAGTAGAAATTCTCTGTGTATTACAGATAGTTTGTATTTGAAACTGTCTGTGATAATCTATATGTTACAGACGGTTTCTACTAAAAACCGTCTGTGATAGTCTGCATTACAGACAGTTCTAAAGCCGTCTATAATGACCTCGTATTATTTCTGACCCATAAACTAAGATAGCTCATGAAACCGTCTGTGATGACCTATTCTACAATTGTGCCACATACAATAATTTTCGCTTTTGTGAGTTCGTGTTTTTTTCATAAAGATTTTCCACGTTACAATCTCTATCTCCTGTTTTTTCGTTCATATATTTTATTTTTTGTTTTATACAGAGAGAGAGCTATTTGCAAAAAGAATGAAAAAGAAAGCGGAAGAAACACCCGAACGCAACTGCAAGCTAAAGTAAACTGCTGCTGGAATCACCTATGACCACAGACAGGTATGGCATGGTCCATCCGTGTGTGTTGGTTGTCCAGATTGGACCGCCATGTTTGACAAGATTATTGAGTGGACAGGAAGGATGCGTGCAGGCAACGTTCTATGTACACCAAATTAAATCAATCCACACAAAAATATAAAATAAAATGAAAAAGATATGATAGATGAACGGCAGTTTATTATGTACAATCATGTGAATTTCCGAGTTCAATTCTGTGTGCATAAGGAGGGGAAAATGGAAAATCTCCTTCAAAATAAATAGAAAGTGAGAAGGAAAAGAAAAATCAAAACTAACTATTCTAATACACGTAAATGTAATATTTTCTTTTCTACTACATCATGGCATGTCCTCGACACTTCCTTCCCGGTAATAAGAATGTTCCTGACTTATCATCAACAGAAGCTGCGACAAAATGAACAGACATATTATAAGACGGTATCCTTGATTCCCACATTACTAAGTTTAAAGTTGGTCAAACAGTAGGATGTACTATCAGGTATCGGATCTGAATTTTATCAATTTGAAATCTTATGCGATTTCACCGTACTATTTTCTCGATCAGTAGATAGTGCTCACGGATACATTACTATATACTAAAAACATGTCATATGGAAGCGTAGATAATACAGTAATAACTTACACATAGGGCGATTAGGTCAAAATCAATAAAGTGCAGTAGTAGAAACTTCACACAGGTGGGACCCTCAGGACATGCCCATAGGCAGCCAACTCGGGTTTGCGACCTAGTTTTCAGCCTTATCATCTTCCAGCTCTATCGGTCCCTTTAAAGCACTGTAGGGCTTGACTTTCTTTTTCTTACTGACTAAATAATGGTAATTGGCAAGAATGAGTACAATAGTACTCAGCAAGCCACCACACAGAATGCAATAATCATAGATGCAAAGCTATTAAAGGACATTACTACAAAAAGACTAATACTAGACACATCATCACAGACAATTAACCAAAATCGTCTGTGAAGATACAATATCACAAATAGATCATGGTGAAAACCGTATGTGAATTATCACAGACGGTTCTGAACAAGAACCGTCTATGATATTATCTCATCATAGACGGTTTGTATTAAAAACTGTTTGTGATATTTTGCCACCCCCTCTATTCAAACTTTCAAACTGAAGCGTCGTGGCCTCTCGGTTCTGCTACCAAAATACCCTTATATAATGCCTCCCCAACATGCTCCAAACTAATCCACTTCCCCTGTGCTCCTCCGCCTCCCCCGAGCTCCTACGCATCCCCAGAGCTCCTCCGCCTCCAGTTGTGATGCCACAGTTCATGCTGCCGCCTCCTCTCCTTAATTCATCGACGTCAGTACTTTGTTCATCCGATCCCCTCCCCTCTCTTCATTGACGCTTGTATTTGGATGGATATGATGCATATAAATATTATTTGTTCTTGCATGTGATGCTTGGATGGATATGGTTAGGATGCTCTTGTTCTCATAAATAGGCCTGCGTTGGTTCATCTATATTCTTTGATGGCAATTAGTGCAATCAGAGAAAGTTGATGAACTGAAGGAGGCCTATTCTTATGGTCGTGAGAAACTTATCATAGACGATTCGTAGTAAGAGCCATATGTAATAATAGTTATCACATGCGGTTCCATTTAGGAACTGTGTTGGATCGTGATTGGCGATAGAGGGGGGGGGGTGAATGTCGACTTTAAAAAACTTGCCCCCATAAGTACCACAGGAATCTCCTCTCCAATAGCTATGAGAGCTATGAAGCGGAGTCCTAACGGTTACTGGAACCTTCCGCTAAGGAGACAAACTGAAAACAAGCAGGAAGCAATCAATTGATCCTTGACGAGAGAAAGAAACCCACTAGAGAAAATCTCCTTCAATAGCTATGAAAAGCTATAAGGTGAAATACTCTTGCATTCTGGAACCCTAAGCACACAGAGAGAAAGAGAGGCACAGCTAACAGAGAAAACAGAAGGGCCAAACACTCACCAAGAGTAGCAAGCATCAGAGGGGCCGGTCAAACCGCAGTTCATATGCCAGTCTGACCGCCTCCCTAATGCCGGTCTGACCGGCGACCCATGGCCGGTCTGACCGAAGGCACACGGCCGGTCTGACCGGTGGCACAAGGCCGGTCCGACCGCCCCTCGGGCCAGCAGCCTGAAATGCTGAAATTTCAGACTGTACAAACTGGAAACTCCAAAAACAAGACAAATTGAGGGGCTTTGGCTAACCTAAATGAACCAAAAGAGGAAGACTATGAAATAAATAGCCACATCACCTGAAAACCCTAGGAAATAAACCAAAAGAGAGGATAATCAAGATTTGAGCTGCAAACTGAAAAGTACAAGGAGCAGCACCAAAAACTCAAATTGCCATCTCTACTTTGATCCTTTGGCCATGAAAATTTGCAGATGTATTAGCAATAGACCTAGCACTCAAGAGACAAGACCTTAGGGCATCTCATGAAGGAATACGCAAACCAACTCAAAACCCTAGAAGCACGAACAGAGAGGAAAACATATAGAAAGTAGCCTAAAAATCCAAATTCTCATCTAACCATTGATCCTCTGGCCATGAAACTTTGAGGATAGCTAATTAATAGCCTTGAGACTCAACGTGCCAAGTTTCGTGTCATCTCATGAAGGGAATCACAAAAACACCAAAACCCTAGGAAGGGTAAAACAAGAACAGAGAAGGCTGAAAATGGGATTCTTTGATTCAATCAACTTGCTCTTGGGAAAACTCGATCAAATGATCTTGAGGCCTACTCCCATCACTGAGCAACCCATTTTGCACCTTCACAGCAAGAAACAACAAGAAACTTAAAAATCAAGAAATCATGCAAAAGGGGTATCGAAGAGAAAACAGGAGCACAGGAGAAGAACTGAAACAAACTCAACTAGCACCATCACATATTGATAAAGAGGAAAGGAGATACATCATTGATACAAGAGGAATGATTACATAGAGTTTCAATCTGTAACATCCTGATTTTCAGAGTCTTTTTGAAGCTTTTAAAATAAAATTCACCATTTGAATTTTTTCGGAATTAATTAAAGCTTAATTAGAATTTTTATTAAATAAAAATATTTAATATTATTAAATTAAACATTAACATTTGCCAAAAGTATTTTATTTGTGTTCCTTGTGTCACAAGGATTTTTTTTGCATTTTCTTGGATTTTTCGGGGTTTGTTTGAGCTCAATTTTAAATTTCCAAAAAAAAGAGGAGAGAGAATGAACAGTACCGCGCGGGTACTGTTCATGCGTCTTCAACCTCCAGCGCGATCGATCTGTTCGTTCTGTGTACACAGTTTTTCTTCTTTTTCCTCTCTCTTCATAACTTCCAATCCGGACATTATTTCAATATCCTCCGAAAAGGAAAGTTGTGCCAAATCACGCAAGGAATCCAGCCCAACTGGTCTCTTTCCGTTTGCCTTTTATCTCTAATTTTCTGAAACGGACTCTAAACCGAAATCCATGAATTGGAGTCGGTTTCTACCTCTTCCAAGCCTATAAATAGGACCTCTTGACCCCTCTAAACCCATCCCAAGCCGTGGCAAGTCCCTCAAAGCTCAGGACGCCGTCGGCATCGAGACCCTTCGGTCCCGAATTTGCTCGTCGCGTCTCGAGCTATCCGGTGAGTTTTTCAGTAATCCTTTCGCGTCACATTGTGCCATTGTGTGCCATTTACGTTCTTGCCAAGTTAATTTGGTTTTGGTGCAGCCAATCTCCCGGAATCGAGTTTTCCCCAATCTAGGTCAAGAGCGCTTCTCGACGTCGATTCGTCGCCTCCGGTAAGCTTTAGCCCTTGCCGTAATTTTTCTTAGACTTGTCTCGCCGCGTTCTACGCCGTGCTCACTTCCGTTTTCCCGAAAAGCCTCCACAAATTTTCACCTCCGAACCTCGCCATGGCCGCCAATGGCATCTCGTGTCCCCCATCTACCCGGTGATGTTTTCACCAATCGGTTCGCGTCACTTTGTGCCAAACCATCCCAGGTAGCTACCCTCCAAGTGGTTTTAGATTTCGTTCACCGAGCACCAAGAAATTAAGTTTCTCTTTTTCCTTCCCGATGTCGTTCAAACGTCGTTTGCGTCGTTTCCGGTGGGTTTCTGGCCAAACCGATAATTGTTCTAGCTTCGCCAAGCCGCGTTCTAGCCCGTGCTCACCCTACCTCTCCACGTTCCATGCTCGAATTTTATTCCTCTCTCCTAACCATGTCGTTGTAGCCGCCCGTGCCATCATCGTTCTCCGTTTGGCGTGCCGTCGCTTCCTATGTGTGCCTTGGATCCCTAGCAACCCATTTTGCTAGTTAGATTCACCACCCATGCCTTCTCTCGCCGACGCTAGCCTTCTCTCCAAAAGTGCTGCTCTCGGGTGAACAGTAACTTTTGCTATTTTCCAGCATTTTCTCGCCCGGCAAACTTTAGATCGTTTGTTCTCCTTCATCCGAACTCCGATTGACCCGATTCTTTATCCTAAATTCATATAAAATTGAGCTCTATCATTTGGTTCTGGTTTTGCAGTTTTTGCAGTTTATTTGAATTTTATTTGAATTTATTTTGTTTGTTTTATCGTTTCGCGCGTAGAACTCGACGTCGCCGAAGAGTTTGTCGAACCGCAGCAAGAGGGGCCAACCAGTGCACAAGAAGGCAAGTCTCCTTTGATCATCTTGAACCTATGATTTTGAAATGTTTTAATTATTTTAAATTATATGCATTGCTATTTACATAAAATATTAGTTCAAATCTTAAGGCATTAGTTATATCCAACCTTGTTATGCCCTCACTTGAAGTTGATTGCCATGTACCTTTGTAACCCTAGAAATTCCTTTGACTCATTAATGAGAGTAATATAATTAATTGTTGGTATTAGAATGATAGAACAATGTTTAGCCATGCTATTGATTACCTCATAAATCTTGCAATTGGGAAATTATGAATTATTGTAATACCCTTGTTTTTATAAATTTAGTGGTAATTGGAGTTGCCACTGTTCTTTTAAAATAAAATAAAATGTGGAAGTTGGTTTAGATTAGGGTGGATGGTTGGTTTGGGTTGGTGCAGCAAGCACGAGATCTTGTTAAGTGTATGTTCCACCCTAGTCAATTAAGGACCGACGCTTGTGTTTGTCCAGACTGAGCATTAACCGTACAACCACAAGTCTATATGGGTACGACCTAGCTGACTAACTTATGATAGTCTAGTTTAGGTGCCACCAGTGGAAAGTGGGTGCCAGGGATGGACTGGTTATTCACAGTGAGGGACAGGGATTTACTGTACTCATATGGCGCAAGAGGGGGCTTCGGTTCGGGCAGTTAGCCTACCTGCGGTGAAACCTCAGCGGGTGGTATCTAGCTAGATTAGAGTAAGGTAAAGGCTTTGTGATATTTTATCTGGGTCTCATGCCAAAGGAAGCGTGTTGACTTTTAGGATAATTTATCTCTTGTGGGTAAAACTATTCGAATAGCCGTGCCCACGGTCAAGGGCGGGCAAGGAATGCATGCACATGGTAAATTTCTGGTTTTGGTTTTAAAATCAAAGTTTTTGTATTCCGAGAGTGGAGGGAACTCTCGGAAGGGAATCCTGGCGGTTGGAGCCAGAGAGGGTGGATGGAACCCGCAGTTTTAAACTTGACCAATTGTAATTGGTTGGCTAGTGTTGGTTGATGGAACCTTCACTAGAAAGTTAATGATAGTTTCTGCTAAACATTTACTTTATTAAATTGATGCCTTCAAAAATAATTAGTAGTAATTGAATTTAAAATATTGCTTTGTGCAAAAGAACCATATAGCCTTCCTTTGTCAAGCCTTGCATCTATTGCATTTTTCCCAAGACTTGCGGAGTACTTTATGTACTCACATACTACACTTAAAAAAATAAATCTCAGAAGATTATGAAGCTCAAGAAGGTGACTACGACTACTTCGCGTGTGGATTTGAAGAAGGTTTCTCGGAGTACTAGGTCGCGCTTCCCCAGTCAATTGCTTGTAGCGTATTGATGGGACTTCACTGGATTTATTTCTGCTTCCGCTGTGTTTTGTGTGTGTGAGGTCTTGAAACCTCATTTGTAATAATGAGACCTTTTGGTCGGTACTCTTTATTATTGTAATAAAGCGTTGTTGATTATGTAATCATTTCTGTTTGACTGCGTGCACTAGCTTTGATCTGGGACTAGTGCGGTAATACACAGAGGGTCCGGGTTCGGAAATCTGGGGTCCCGACACAATCCATCCTCTCCCTGTCCCAAACTCAAGAACACACCCACACTATGTGCTTTGGAGAGGAGGTGAACCACTCAAGAACACATCGAAGGGGGACACAACACAGACACACTCTGCTGCCTTCCACCCACTCTCACCAACTAAAGACTCAAAGGTAAAACCACCTCCAAAGCCTCTTTTGACTCACAAAATCCTAACTCTCTCCCAAAGCCATAAAATCCATGAGGGGGCATGCAGCCACTCCCTCTCTTTATATAGCCCTTGGCTAACGGGTCCCCAACCCGTTACGCCCGCCAGATCCAACGGAACCCGCTCCCGCCTGTGCAGCCTTGCGTTTTTACCGAAACGCCCCTCGTGCACCTTTCGGGAAGCTTCCGCGCTCCTTGTCGTCCAAGCCTCGCAACCACCTCGAGTCTCCACCGTCTTCGACACATCTCGACCGTTCTGACCTCGACACCGCCCGTGTCTAGTCCGGTCACTTCGTGTCTCGCCACGACTCCGCCTCGACGTCCTGCAGCCAACACAGATAAGAAACACATCAAATAGCACCGCTCGATACATGTAAGCATAAATGCATTAATGAAATAGCCCAAACCCGACAAGTTGACATATTAAGCATCCTAACCATTTTGACCAGGTTTGACCAAGTCCAACCGAACCCGATTGCACCACGCAACTTCAAGGACCGAACCAACCAAATCAAACTTGACTTTCCTAAACCAATGTCAATTACTCATCACACACATGGGATGACCTCCACATAGTCTCTCAAACTGTCTGTGATAATATACTATCACAGACGCTCTTTGTGATAATATACTATCACAGACAATTCGTAGTAAGAACCATTTGTGATAATAGTTATCACAGACGGTTTAAAAACTGTTTGTAATGCACATAGAGTATTACTAACCCATAAGCACAGACGGTTCGAAAAACCGTCTGCGATGACATTTCTGAACTATCTATGATAAGCTTTTTTTATAGTAGTAGGAGGCTTGAGATTCTTTTAGTTGTTAAATGCATTATTTTGAATGTACAATAAATAGGAAAGCTCCTAGGACTTAGCAGTTTTAACTAAATCATAATTTCTAAAGTTGTTTGAGAGAATGTAGTAATAATAGTAGCGCAGGTTATATCCACCTTTTAAAGTGCGTGGTTACCTCCATTGAATGCTAGTTTTGATTATAGTCACCACTTGAGTACATTCCCTCCAGGAAAAGCCAAAGTCGGGGTTACATACGCCCAACGAGTTTTCATCCCACCCATAAAGGCTTTTTAAATAGAAACTAACTTTTGCAAATTCCCATGTCCACCCTTGACCGTGGGCACGGTTGTTTGAATAGTTTATTGTAACACCCCGCCCACTCTCTCGGCCAAGATGTTACCACCTCTGCATACTCATACCCTTTCATCAACACTAAAGGAATTTAAGCCAACATTAAATTTATTCATACTACTGCGTTCAGACACAACATAGCATTCTTAGCGATTACTTTAGCTAAGATACACTGAAAGGTGATACAAAAGTGCTGCTAGTTCGTGCCAGTTATTCATGTGCTAATCCTGCACGTGCTTGGCTTCCTCAACGGTCACCTAAAAACATCAACAAAGCAAGGGTGAGTCCACCGACTCAGCAAGTACATAATAGAACGATAAACACTTCCTAAACATGGCAACAATTTATCTAGCCATAGCATTCCCCACATGCATCATCCGGTTCATATTCTCATTTCAAGTTCCTTCATTAACATACCATTAGTGCAATGCAGCACTACTCTACATGCTCATTTGCTCATCTCATTGCATATACCGGTATTGCCGAGTGAACACCCGTCGATGTTCACCCAAAATCTTGGGCCCGCCCATATCGGCACAGGGGTCTCTCCACTCCTGTGGAGGCCTACCGGAGTATGTCTTGCGGGATCCACCCAGGCGGATCCCAGTTCCCATTTCATGAATGCACATGATGCGAATGCATATATCCATTATCATTGTCATCAGTATTATCATTAGTAGGGTGACATCCCTGCTCACCTCACTCCATTATCATTGTCATCATTAATTAAACATCATCATGTCATATAAACATTACAGTTCCATATAAGCATCATCATATCATGTAAACATCGCATATTTTATAAACCCCACGGTCTACCGCTCTACCATGCACTTGCCTGTTAACCGAGCGAAGCGGAACGACGTGCGGACAGCGTCGACTCGCGACCTCCACCTGGACAAACAAACAGTCCAATTTAACGCATCACAACGAACTAGAAATTAAATGGGAGACATCGATGCTATATGCATAAACTGGTTCAGGCGTAAAACGCGCGGGTTTTCAGGGGTCTGCCGCGCGGCACCAAAACCCCCTAATTTTCTTTTTTTTTCTTTTTCTCCTCTTTTCTTTTCTCTTCTCTTCTTTTCCTTTCTCTCTCTATTTTTTCCCCTTCTTTTCCTTCCCTTCTTACCCGGCCGGCCCCTTCCCTTTTTTCCTCCCTCACCTACCCATCTCTCTCTCCCCCAATTTCTTCTGGCCGAATTGGCCTCCTCCTCTTCTTTGCCCGGGGTGGTGCGGCCGGCCAGGCGCGGCGGCGCCGGTGGCTCTCCCGCCACCTCTTCCTCTCCTCTCCTCCCCTCCCCCACTCTCTCTCTCCCCCACCGGCTCTCTTCTAGATGGCGTGGGGTGTGCGGGATGGCATACGGCCGAGCTCGGGTTCGCCGGCCCTGAGCTTGCCGCCGCCGATTCCCCCCTGCTCGCCCCCACCTACCTCGCCTCAGATCCGGCCTGCTCCGACCGGATCCACGCCTCCCCTTGCACATGCGGCGGTGGGGCGCTGGGGCGCCGCCGCCCGATCGGCTCGGCCAGCGGCTTGGCCGTCGTCCTCGGCTCCGGTCTGCACCACCACGCCCCCCTCGGCTTGCACAAGGTACTCCCTCTCTCTCTCTCTCTTAAGGCTACGGTGAGGAGACCTACCCGGGTGATGGCTTGGACGAAGAAGGGGTGTGGTGATGACTTTCGGTTTGGGTTGATTTAAGAAGGGGTTGGGTATTGACTTCTGCAAGCTTCGTGGCCAAGGTGGTATGCATGCACGCTAGGGCAAGCCTGCGGCTGCCACATCTCCCTGGCACGGGAAAGGTGTAGGTGAGGTATTACATTCTACCCCCCTTAACAGAATTCGACCCCGAATTCTAGCACTCAACAATCGCACGGAAGAACCAAAATAAAACTAACTGCGCATAACATAACATTAACTCGTACCCGTGGAGAACAACTCGGGGTACTTCTCGCGTATGCGAGACTCCAACTCCCAAGTCGCTTCTCGCTCAGACTGATGAGCCCAAAGCACTTTAACATACTTTATCTTTTTATGCCTCAACACCTTCTCTGATTCCTCCAGAATTCGAACTGGACGGGACTCGAAGGTGAGGTCTTGCTTTATAGACACCGGTTGTAACACAATCTCATGCTCTGGATCTCGCACATACTTTCTCAACATCGACACATGAAACACATCATGCACTCCTCGCAAGGAGTCCGGGAGATCCAAACGATACGCTAGCTTTCCAATCCGTTCCCGAATTGGAAATAGCCCAATGTACCTCGGGCTAAGCTTCCCTTTGGTACTAAATTGCACTATGCCTTTAGTGGGAGATACTCTCAAGAGCACCTGATCCCCCACTTTGAACTCTAGTTCTCGCCTTCTGACATCTGCATAGCTCTTCTGCCTACTCTAGGCAGCTAGCAAATTCTGTCTAATCTCTGCCACTCGCTCTACTGTTTGTTGGACCCAATCCGGTCCCAAAACAGCCTTCTCGCCCACTGCATCCCAACACAGTGGCGATCTACATTTTCGCCCATACAGAACCTCAAAGGGTGCTACTCGAACACTAGAGTGGTAGCTGTTATTATAGGCAAACTCCACGAGTGCCAAAGGATCCTCCCAGCTACCCTTCCAAGACAGAACATAGGACCTCAACATGTCCTCTAGTGTCTGAATGGTATGTTCGAACTGTCCATCCATCTGCGGTTGGAAAGTAGTATTGAACTGGAGTTTCGTGCCCAGAGCGCCCTGCAAGCTCTCCCAAAACTTGGAGACAAACTTGGCGTCTCTGTCCGAAACTATGGTCTTAGGCACACCATGCAACCTTACTATTTCTCGCACATATATGGGTGCCAATTCACTCGCTGAGTTCGTGGTGCGAATGGGGATGAAGTGCGCGGACTTACTGAACCGGTCCACCACAACCCAAATCGCATCCTTACCTCGCTGGGTATGAGGTAAGCCGACTACGAAATCCATGGTGATACTATTGGATTGCGCGAAGGCTACGAGAGCAGAAAACAAAACTTTTCTACCGCGCACACAAGGACATCATGCTTAAGAAGGGATCATGGATCGTTACCACTAGACGCGCAGCGCAGCGGAAGAAGAGTTGGAGAAGCCGATCCAACCACGCGCGTCGAGGTAGTAGTGGAAGTAGCCAATCGTCCCGAACAGATCGTCTCCTCCACGCGATCAACCACACCACGAGCAGATCCAATCTGTAGGTTGTTGATGCCGATCAACGCTGCAACGAGCAGCGCCTCCACCGGTATCCACATGTCCGGGGCTGGAACGCCGATCGCGAGTGTACTAGCACTCGTGAGCGGCTAGGGTTTGGCTCGGGAGGTGGTGGCTAGGGTTTTTCTAGAGGTTAATAGAAGCACACGTACCCTCAGCCCCTCGCCACCATATATATAGACCTCCTCACTTGGGCCTTGTGGACCGAGGCCCAATAGGAGTCTATTCGGATCTCTATCCGAAAAGAGCCCACATCCGAATCATATTCGAATTAGTGTTCCAACCCGTTAAGCGTGCGACCCTATAGGTTCACGTATACTTGGTCGCGACCTAGAAACGCCTTTCCGGTCACCCTGTTAATAGTGGCCTCTAGTAAGACATATTAACCCCAAAGTATATGTAAAGATCATATCGGCTGAACCTGTAATGTTCTCATGTACAAATCCCTTTGCCTCACGATATAGATTGAGCTCAAGGCGAGACCTGTGTCATCCTCTTAATAGCTCAATCATTCTCTCGATTCCGCGATGGATTATAAACTTGTGATTGACTCCTCAATCACCTTGGCATGGCCATGCACTTTCATAATCCATTACATCGAGGGGCCCAGAGATATCTCTCCCATAAGGAGGGGCAAATTCTATCTTGATCATTCACATCCCACTACATGTTTCATGGCAAACCCAAAGACTACTTTTATGACTACCCAGTTACGTAGTAGTGTTTAGTAGTCCCAAAATAAGCTACTACGCATGTTGGGAACTATGATGATCTCAAGTCTAAGGATTCCACATAAACACTACTTGAGACCAACTGATGACACATGGAATCTCTGCAGTGTCTCATGGCGGGTCTATCCAACATATGTTCACTAACACATGTCCATGTTATTGATTTGGTATCACCATACCATGATCCATGAGACATGATCATCAATCAATACATATGCTGATCTTTGAATCATATTTGTTCCTCATATGATATATGATCAGGGATCATTTAGAAATAGCAACATTTTAGCATTAAGGGTCTCATGAATAAGTCACATACTCATTGATCAATAATGATAATGTCTATTTCAAGGAACAAAGTAATGCATCATAAACATAGTATGTGATATATAACATCTCCATGTTGCCTCTAGGGCATATCACTAACAGTCTCCCACTTGCACTAGAGTCAACCATGTAGGTATCTAATACCCATTGCCCTAGTGTGAGCCTCATTCTTTGGTTGGGGAAGCGACTTTGTCAACGGATCTGCAATGTTCAAATCTGTTTGTACTTTGCATATCTTCACATCGCCTCTCTCCACTATCTCGCGGATGAGATGAAATCACCGTAAAATGTGCTTGGACTTCTGGTGCGATCTAGGCTCCTTGGCTTGCGCAATGGCCCCACTATTGTCACAGTAGAGGTCCATTGGGATGGAGGCACTAGCCACCACACCAAGCTCAGAAACAAATTTCTTGATCCAAACAGCCTCTTTAGCAGCTTCAGAAGCTGCTATGTACTCGGCTTCCGTTGTAGAATCAGCAACCGTCTCCTGCTTGGAACTCTTCCAGCTCACCGCACCGCCATTCAAGCAGAACACAAATCCAGATTGCGATCTAAAATTATCTTTGTCAGTTTGGAAGCTAGCATCGGTGTAACCATTTACAACGAGCTCTTCCTCACCACCATAGACGAGGAACACATCTTTAGTTCTTCTCAAGTACTTCAAAATATTCTTTATGGCAATCCAGTGACTTTCACCTGGATCTGACTGGTATCTACTTGTAGCACTTAAAGCATATGAGACATCTGGACGTGTACAAAGCATGGCATACATAATGGACCCAATAGCCGAAGCATATGGAATCGCATTCATTTTATCCCGCTCATCAGGTGTACTAGGACACTGATTCTTGCTAAGATTTATACCATGTGACATAGGTAGAAAGCCTTTCTTGGAATCCTGCATGTTGAACCTTTTCAACACCTTGTCAATGTACGTATCTTGGCTTAATCCAATTAGCCTTTTTGATCTATCTCTATAGATCTTGATGCCCAGAATATATGCCGCCTCTCCTAAGTCTTTCATAGAGAAACTATTTTTTAATGAAGACTTAACAGATTCGAGCATAGGAATGTCATTTCCGATCAGTAATATGTCATCCACATATAAGACCAGAAATACGAGTGCACTCCCACTAGCCTTTTTGTAAACACAAGGCTCTTCTTCGTTCTTGATGAAACCAAACCCTTTTATTACTTCATCCAAACGAATGTTCCAACTCCGAGATGCCTGCTTTAATCCATAAATGGATCTTTGCAGCTTGCATATCTTTCCAACTGATTGCGGATCGACAAAACCCGTGGGCTGTGTCATGTACACATCCTCACTCAGATTTCCATTAAGGAAAGCTGTTTTGACATCCATTTGCCATATTTCATAGTCGAAATATGCAGCAATCGCTAGAATGATCCGAATAGACTTTAGCATTGCGACGGGCGAAAAAGTTTCATCATAATCAACACCTTGAATTTGTTTGAAACCTTTGGCCACCAATCGCGCTTTATAGATGTGAACATTTCCATCTATGTCTATCTTTTTCTTGAAAACCCATTTGCACTCAATGGTTTTAACACCATCAGGTGGATCAACCAAGTTCCAAACTTGATTAGTGTGCATGGATTCAATTTCGGATCTCATGGCTTCAAGCCATTTCTCAGAGTCTGGTCCCACCATCGCTTCTTCATAGGTCTTAGGCTCATCGTTGTCTAACAACAATATGTCCCGTTGTTGAGTGGTCAAGAACATGTACCTCTCAGGTGCACGACGTGACCTCTCTGACCTACATGGTGCCGGTGTGTCCACAATAGGTTCTTCAACAGTTTGTTCATCCTGTTGTGGTTCTGTAGGAGCTGAAACGTTTTCAGGTGTTTCTCAAATTTCTTCAAGTTGCACCGCGCTCCCACTATCCCTTCTCGAGAGAAACTCTTTCTCTAAGAAGACACCATGCCGGGCGACAAACACTTTGCCTTCTTCTTGATTATATAAGTAATATCCTTTTGTTTCCTTAGGATACCCGATAAAGAAGTATTTATCAGACTTAGGAGTGAGCTTATCAGATTGTAAACATTTTACATAAGCCTCACATCCCCAAATCTTAAGAAAAGACAAGCTAGGACGTTGTCCTGTCCACATCTCATATGGTGTCTTTTCTACTGATTTTGATGGAACCCTGTTTAGTGTGAACATGGCTGTTCCAAGAGCGTACCCCCAAAAAGACAACGGAAGATCACTTTGGCTCATCATGGAGCGCACCATATCTAATAAGGTGCGATTTCTCCGTTCAGATACCCCATTCCATTGAGGTGTTTCTGGTGGAGTCAATTGTGGAACAATTCCACAATCCTTCAAATGATTGCCAAACTCATGGCTCAAATACTCGCCTCCACGATCAGATCGTAGAAACTTGATTGTCTTGCCTAAATGATTTTGCACTTCATTTTGGAATTCTTTGAACTTTTCAAAGGATTCAGACTTATGCTTCATCAGGTAGATATACCCATATCTACTAAAGTCATCAGTAAAAGTTATGAAGTACTGAAAACCACCTCTGGCTGTTGAGCTCATTGGTCCACATACATCAGAATGTACGAGTGCCAATAAGTCACTTGCCCGTTCACCTTGACCGGTGAAAGGTGCCTTTGTCATCTTGCCAAGTAAACAAGATTCGCATGTCTCAAATGATTCAAAATCAAATGAGTGCAGAATACCATCTCTATGGAGCTTCTCCATGCGTTTCTCATTTATGTGACCTAAGCGACAGTGCCAAATAAATGTGGGATCCAAATCATTCGAACGTTTCCTCTTTGCATTAATGTTATAGACCGGTGACTCTTCAAGAGTAAGAACATATAACCCATTCACCAATGGAGTATGACAATAGAACATATCTTTGAAATAAAGAGAACAACCATTGTTCACAGATCTAAAGTTATAACCTTCTGCTTGCAAACATGAAGCAGAAATAATGTTATTGGAAAGAGATGGAACACAATAACAATTATTCAATTCCAAAACTAATTCTGAAGGTAAAGACAATGGCATGGTGCCAACAGCCACCACAGCAACTTTTGCTCAATTGCCAACGCGAAGATCCACTTCGCTCCTCCTCAAACTTCTACTTCTTCTTAGCCCCTGCAACGATTTGCAAATGTGAGCAACCGATCCGGTATCAAATACCCAAGAATCAGTAGATGAAGTAGCAAGATTGATTTCTATAACATTTATACCTGGAGTGGAAGTCGTACTTCCCTTCTTCTTCTCAAGATCCTCCAAGTACTTCGGGCAGTTCCTTTTCCAATGTCCAGATTGCTTACAGTAGTAACAATCTGCATCAGGAGCAGCGCCCTTCTTGACTTGCTTGGCCTTAGAACTGCTCGCGATCTCATCGGGAGCTAACTTTCTTTTGACCGCGCCTTTCTTGATATTGGGCTTGCCCTTGCCTTTCTGCATCATCATCACATGATTGCTGCTTTTCTTAATGCTTTCCTCGGTAGCTTTTAGCATCCCATGCAACTCAGCCAAGGTCTTGTCCATGTTGTTCATGTGATAGTTCAGTATGAATGGCTCAAAGCTCGGGGGGAGCGACTGGAGAATCACATCAGTAGCCAACTCTTGGCTAAGGGGAAAACCAAGCTTTTCCAGACTCTCAATGTAGCCAATCATCTTAATCACATGAGGGCTGACGGGATTCCCTTCTGCAAGCCTGCACGCAAACAAGGACTTTGAAGTGTTGAACCTCTCAGCCCTTGTTTGGTTCTCAAATATACCACGCAACCCCACAATGATATTGTAGGCATCTGTGTTCTCATATTGCTTCTGAAGCTCAGAGGACATTGTGGCAAGCATGAGACAGCTCACATCAAGGCAATCATTCGTTTGCTTCTCATAAGCTCTCCGTGCAGCCGCAGTAGCATTATCAGGCAAGTCTTCGGGGTAAGGAGACTCAAGGACATATTCCTTGCGCTCTTGCTTGAGAACAATTCTCAAGTTGCGATACCAATCCATAAAGTTCGTTCCATTGAGTTTTTCTTTCTCAAGAATAGATCACAAATTAAAAGTACTGGATGCGGCATTAGCTGACATGATCTACAACACAAGAATATGCAAAGTTTAGCACTATGTTTATGTTCATCTTTTATTTAACTATTTAACAAAAGACTCCCACTATGTGTTTTGCAACAAAACTCCCTCTAAGTTACATAGTGGGTCAAGATCCTCATTTCACTAATTCCTAGTGAGCTTTGGCATCACGGCTAGAAAACTAGTGACATGGGTAAGCAACACCTTGCTAATCACATCCCTATGTGACTCTTGCTTGTTGGGTGACATCAGTATGCCCCGGCCCCAACCTATGCCCCAAGGTCCAAAACTATTCTGATAACCTTGTTAAGTAAACCAAATGCTTCCGCATGTAGATGTCCGACATCTACTCCAAATAATGATGATAACCGACGACACTCTACTTTGGTAGACCTACCATACGGTGATCATTATCTTTTGGTGCAACATATGGAAGGGCATTAACACTTAATTTTTATGAGGTATTCTATCGTACCAAAGCAACATATCACATATATCATTGCATAAGAATAAGATAGATAACATCACAGATAAACACATTTAACTGTGAAATAGTATGGCCCAAAAAGGTGATATCCATCTCCATGTAGGTGTAGACGATCTCCATCCTCCACATCACTCCTTTAGGGCCACCATGCTTGAAAGCGTGTAACCTCAAAACTAGGCTACTACCTATAATAGCTAGAAATTGAAGATTACAAAGATAGATTCAAGCATTAAGGTCGACACGCAGGTCGTTAAATATAATATAGACAGCTAACAATAGCTGAAATAATCATGACACGCAGGCCATGAACGAATGTTACATGCATCACATACATCTCATACATTCCAATAAGCTATAGGGCCATACTATTCACACCATCCCCTGCAAAAACAAGTTAGACGTAGAATCGCATTCTACCTAACGATGTGAACCCATGACGCTATACAAGGGGGGTACGCACGATGGTCAGCGGGCGGGGGGTCGAGGGGGGAGCCGCCCCCCGTGGGTTTCAGGGCAGCGCCCTGAACACCCTACGAAATTTACAGATCCAATTTATGAAATCGCAATGGAAAAACTATTCGGCACAACCACCTTATGCCGATCCGAGACATTCTCTAGGACGCTAGTTTTTCCACTGGGCCGAGGCCATCAGATCCATAACCTACTAGTATTCGACATAACCACCTTATGCCGATCCGAGACATTCTCTAGGACACTAGTTTTTCCATTGGCCCGAGGCTATCAGATTCATATCCTACTAGTATTCGACATAACCACTTTATGCCGATCCGAGACAATCTCTAGGGCACTAGTAGTGATACAATCTGCGCCTCATCTAACCCTGACATGCGTCATTTTTACATACTTTTACCTGTCATTTTGCCCCATTATTTTTCGCATTTCAGGACCAATTATCATCATTTACATGCTTTTCTATATTTAATTGCTCAATTTGGATCATTTTACATTTTTTTGTGCTTTTTCCGCAGACCGGCGCGAGCGAGGCGCATAAACGACAAATTTGGCATTTCGGGATTGCTCCATACAGACGTGCGCGTTGTCACGGATGCATAGGATCAAACCGCGCTGAAATTGGACTCCTGGAGGGCCAAAATAGAAGAAATGAGATGGGGGAAGGATCTGTTTGTAAACCCTAGAAAGTTTCGAGGGCTAAATCGCAAATTTCCAAAATCCCCTTCATCCAGCCGCCGCCGCCTGTGGGAGGGCTTGAGCCCGGTTTGCTTCTCTCCTTGGCCTCCACTTGCTTCTCCCCCTTCTTCTCCATCAACGGCGCCGGCGAGGCCGGGCCACATCTCGCCGGCCAACCGCCTTCTTCCTTGGCCTCCCCGCTGCTCCTCCATCGCATCTCCTCCTCCACTGCCACCGCTCCCCTTTCCTCTTCTTCAGCCGACGCCCCCCATTTCCTCTCTCCCTTCTCGCCTTCCGCCTCCCTTCCTCCACCAAATCCCGCCGCCACCATCTCCCCTTCTCGGCTCGCCGGCGCGCCACCCATTCGCCTCCAGCCTTTTCCACTCCCGAGCATCGCCACCTCTCCTTCACCGGCGCGCCCCCCGTCTTCACTTCTCTCGGCCGCCTCCCTACTCTCAACGCCGCTACCCCTCCTCTCTTCTCTACCTCCGGCTACCACTTCGACCGACCGCGCCGATCTCCCTTCCGCCATCGGCCGAAATCTCCACCGCCTTCACCACTGGGAGCCTCGACTTCACCTACCACGTCGTCGGCGCCGCATCTCCTCCACCGAGCCCGCCGCCCTGCACCGAGGCCGGCTTCTTCCTCATCGGCCACCACCACTTCTTCCACGGCTGCAACATCTCCTGACCGCGACCTCGGCTTCTTCTACCAGACCGCCGGCATCATCCTCCACCGACGGCTACTACCTCTTCACCGCCAGCGTCTACACCGACAACCTCTCCTCTGCTCTGCTTCCTCTGCTGCTTCTACTCCCCTCGGTCTAGCTCTGATTCTTCTCCCCCTCCTGTTTTTATTATTGTTCATTTACTGCTCAAATTTGTGCTATGGATTACTGTGAATTGGAGTGAATGTGATATATGTTGATGAGATTGTGAATGCTAAATTGCTATATGCCAGTCTGTTGATCTGCGATGTTTAGATGCTGTAGTATCTGTGATCAGTTGATTTGCTATGTTTAGGTTTGAGTAGTATCTGTGATCTGTTCTAGGGGTGATAATCTGCTGTCTGATTGGTCCTTCTGAAAGTCTCTTAGCAGTAGCCTCTGCTTAGCATTGCTGATTGTGTTAAGGTGTTAATTTGTTATTTGTTCTGGTGTCAATGGTTAGTGGTTAGTGTCTGTATGTAGTGTTCATGGCCTGTGCTTGACCTTTTGTCAATGTTAGTACCTGTGAATTCTTGAGTTGCGCGGATTAGCGATCCGACGACCGTTTTCCCCCTTCGTGCTGTCTCAACCTCCCTTTGCTTCTAAACCCTTCCTCTTTGCTTTTCTCAGCGATCGCTCGATAGCTAAGTCGTGCGTGTGTTCGTAGCTCCAGTCATTCTTTTCTCCCTCTCTTCTCTATTCCGCGGTCAGTTGGTAATTAAGTCGTGCGTAGTTCTATGTTTAGTGTGTTGTCCTACCGTCGTCATCTAGTTAGCCGTCGACTGTCTTCTACCCCGTTCTCTCTCGACTCTCTGCGTGCTTCTAGACTCCCCCATTCTGTCTAGCGGTCGATAGTTAGCTAGATTGTCGGACGGTAATCGTGTCATCGTTCTTGTAGTTGTTGTAGTTCGTGTGTGTTTGTTCGTGTAGTCAGTCGTCGTGTCGTTCGTTCGGTCGTACGACGTCCATTCGTACGGTCGTTCGTCCCGTTGTCCTTCGTTTATTTAGTTCGTTCGTCGTTTTGTCTGTGCGAGTTAGAGTTCGTTCGATAGTTTAGTTTTCTCCCCCAGTTTCGGTTGACCTAGCTTTAGCTGAGCATCGGTAGCCTTAGTCTAGTCCCTGTGGAGAACACGACACTCGCCGCTATTTCAGTGGCAACCCGTGCACTTGCGGGTGTGCAGTTTTGTACGATCAAGCAATTTTGGCGCCGTTGCCGGGGATTAGCTTAGAGCGACAGTGTTAGGCTATAGACTAGGTCGTTGTTTGTTTTCTTTTGCTTGTTTTTTGTTTGTGCTGACTTGTCTTTCTTTTTGTTATTGTTCATATTTGTGATATATTGCTAATCCCTAACCCTTTCCCTAGTTACTTCTCTCTTTCGCGATTTTCGTATCCATTCTCGCAGGTTGATTGATATTGGTACTTATTGAGGCTATGGCTTATTATTCTGATTCTCTTGGTTTTATGAGCACCCCTACTTATGATATTCTTCAAGAGCAGGTAAATCTATTGTCTCGTCAGTTAGAATGCTATGCTTTAGAGCGAGGAGTTGTGTTAGAGGGCGGGCATGGTCAGTATAGTTCTTTATCATGCGCCTACTCTCCAGTTGTTCCTATATGCCAGACTTGTGGTTTTCAGGGCCATTCACCCGCTGAGTGTCAGCGTGGTCGTTTGTCCACTCCAGAGTGTTATGGGATGGGCTTTTCTCAGCCGAGTGGGCCATACCCTGACACTTATCACCCTGGATGGCCTGAGCACTCGAGCTTGTCATATGGAAACAACAGCCCTGATATTTCATCATTTTCTTCTAGTACGCCATTGCAGGGTTTTAGATATACAGATCAGGATTATTCTCATTGGTCATACCAGCACTATCCTGTACCTCAGCATCCGCCTCCTACCTCTCACTCTAATCATATGTCCAAGTTGGAGGAGATGGTGGCATCATATATTACTAGGGTGGACACTCAGTTTAGTGACGTAAAAAGCCAGTTGAGTGCATTGAGCATATTGATTTCAGCAGTGGATGATCATAGACATTCACTTCAGTCATTGAGTAGTTGCTTGGACAATCATGCCACACCACAGTCTTCATTTAGTGCCACTGAGACGCTCCCGATCCCCATAGAGGTGCCTCGCTTTGATGATAATTCTTCTATTGACACACCCGAGCTAGAGTTAGCCACTTTTGATGCCATGGACTCACCATATATGGACCCTGATACTTGTGTTGATGAGCCCGAGCTTGAGACTCAGAGATTTGATGTGGTAGACTCTCACTGTTTTGACCTTGATCCTATGCATCCTGAGACCGATATGGAGAGATTCACCTTTGAGGATGAGGGCCACTATTTGATCTTTGAGCCTGAGATGGAGATATTCATTCTTGATGATGAGGGGGCTGCTTCTGATGTTGAGGAGGAGCATATTTCTATTGATCCACCACCGGCTACTTCCTTCGTCGACATCGCCCCTTTGGAGGTTTCTACTACCGTGCATTCTACTTCACCTACACTTCAGGTAGTTTGGAAACTCTTCCTCGACCACTTCAGGTTTGATTTCTTTGGCCCTGACGAGACATATGCTATTACTAGTTGTGCTCATCTCACTGATAGACCTCATGATGTACTTTATCGATATACCTACATGATTGGATATTCTATTGATGACTTGGAGGGCGTCGACCCTATCACACATACTTGCCATATCTTTGAGGTCGTTTGCAGGCATACACTTTTGTACCATCGACTACGAGTGGACTTGACTCGAGTCGACATCCCTTGGGATCCGGGTGGATTTCGAGGCATGCTGTTTCATGAGGGCGGACATGTGCCTTTTCCATGTCCCGTCCTCGGCCCTCCTCCCGCTACATCCAAATGAGCATCCCTTTTATCTTTTTATTTCCATTTCTTTTGTTAGTTTTTGTTGGTTTCTTTTCTTTTCTTTCTTTTTTATTTTAGGTCCCGTGCTAGATCCTCATCCTTGCATATGCGAGAAGCTATGGGATGATTTGCCACTTCCATTGCATCATATATACCCGGTGAGCTGTTTCTTACCCCTTTAAGCACATTTTTTGATCCATTGCTCAATTTAAGCTTGGGGGAGGACTTGTATGTGTTTGGATGACGTTCTAGCATGTTTGTTTATATTTGTGAGCAATTGAGCTTATTGTCATGTAGTTGATGATATATGGTCATTCTTATGCTTCATATTATGCTTATGTGATGATGTATGGCCTTTACCATTGCTCTCATGTTATGCTTGATTGTATATCTTGGTCATGTGAGCCCATGCTATGATTAATGAAGAAAGGTCATGCTGAAATTTTCATTGAGCTATATTGTCACTAGTTCCTTGAATGTGTTAAGTCACTTGGCATCATATTAAAGCTTGGGTATTGTTTATTATCCTTGATGTGCTTAGAAACCTTGTGACCCTATAGCATTTGATTCATTGCGAGTTACACATGTGTTTTGACCATTTGCGGATTGAATTGGTTCTAGTCATCACTTCTTGAATGATCATATCTTAGTTTCATGCTTTGGCATATATTATTTTAGATATTGATACTTTGCTTGAATGAAAATTTTGTGAAAGGGGTAGTCCTATCTTGAGCCAATAACTTGGTTGATTTATCTAGGTATCCATGTCTTGGGACATGTGATTACTTAGCATTAATGAAAACCGGTTAAAGATGCTTAATCAAAACCAAAAAGAAAAGAGAAAAAAATTGTTTTGCAAGGAGTGAGTGAGTTGAATAAGTGACTTTGTCACATTGGTTTGCAAATGTCTGAATAAGTGGCATTTTTGCCCAATTGAAGTTTGAATGTGTGAATAAGTGGCGAGCTTGCCCAAGGATTGGAATAAGTGGCACTTGTGCCCAATGTGTGTTTTAAAATTTGCTAAAAATCAACAAAAATTAGGTATCATGGCTCAAGTGTGGACTTTTTCATAAATGTCATGCGAGTATTAGTCTCTTTGTCTCAAATAGTATATGCCTTAGCATGACTCTTTGCTATGCTCATTCTTGATGTTATACCTAGTTCCGATGCCTTGCAATTTTGGTTGGATACATGTGATCACTTAGTGCATTTCAACACTTGTGTGTGACTCGATTTGGTTAAATGCTATAGTTATCACTTTGGTATTTTTGCTTGATATTCATTCTCATCTTGGATGGTCCTCAAAACTCGAGTTAGATAATCTCATTTTCCATTGTTGTATGCCTCTTGACTTATTACATACATTTATCTAGTCTTTTATCATGACTTGTTGTCCGGGTTCGATAATTTCATGTCATTTACTTGAGGACAAGTAAACGTTTAAAGCTTGGGGGTATGACATGCGTCATTTTTACATACTTTTACCTGTCATTTTGCCCCATTATTTTTCGCATTTCAGGACCAATTATCATCATTTACACGCTTTTCTATATTTAATTGCTCAATTTGGATCATTTTACATTTTTTTGTGCTTTTTCCGCAGACCGGCGCGAGCGAGGCGCATAAACGACAAATTTGGCATTTCGGGATTGCTCCATACAGACGTGCGCGTTGTCACGGATGCATAGGATCAAACCGCGCTGAAATTGGACTCCTGGAGGGCCAAAATAGAAGAAATGAGATGGGGGAAGGATCTGTTTGTAAACCCTAGAAAGTTTCGAGGGCTAAATTGCAAATTTCCAAAATCCCCTTCATCCAGCCGCCGCCGCCTGTGGGAGGGCTTGAGCCCGGTTTGCTTCTCTCCTTGGCCTCCACTTGCTTCTCCCCCTTCTTCTCCATCAACGGCGCCGGCGAGGCCGGGCCACATCTCGCCGGCCAACCGCCTTCTTCCTTGGCCTCCCCGCTGCTCCTCCATCGCATCTCCTCCTCCACTGCCACCGCTCCCCTTTCCTCTTCTTCAGCCGACGCCCCCCATTTCCTCTCTCCCTTCTCGCCTTCCGCCTCCCTTCCTCCACCAAATCCCGCCGCCACCATCTCCCCTTCTCGGCTCGCCGGCGCGCCACCCATTCGCCTCCAGCCTTTTCCACTCCCGAGCATCGCCACCTCTCCTTCACCGGCGCGCCCCCCGTCTTCACTTCTCTCGGCCGCCTCCCTACTCTCAACGCCGCTACCCCTCCTCTCTTCTCTACCTCCGGCTACCACTTCGACCGACCGCGCCGATCTCCCTTTCGCCATCGGCCGAAATCTCCACCGCCTTCACCACTGGGAGCCTCGACTTCACCTACCACGTCGTCGGCGCCGCATCTCCTCCACCGAGCCCGCCGCCCTGCACCGAGGCCGGCTTCTTCCTCATCGGCCACCACCACTTCTTCCACGGCTGCAACATCTCCTGACCGCGACCTCGGCTTCTTCTACCAGACCGCCGGCATCATCCTCCACCGACGGCTACTACCTCTTCACCGCCAGCGTCTACACTGACAACCTCTCCTCTGCTCTGCTTCCTCTGCTGCTTCTACTCCCCTCGGTCTAGCTCTGATTCTTCTCCCCCTCCTGTTTTTATTATTGTTCATTTACTGCTCAAATTTGTGCTATGGATTACTGTGAATTGGAGTGAATGTGATATATGTTGATGAGATTGTGAATGCTAAATTGCTATATGCCAGTCTGTTGATCTGCGATGTTTAGATGCTGTAGTATCTGTGATCAGTTGATTTGCTATGTTTAGGTTTGAGTAGTATCTGTGATCTGTTCTAGGGGTGATAATCTGCTGTCTGATTGGTCCTTCTGAAAGTCTCTTAGCAGTAGCCTCTGCTTAGCATTGCTGATTGTGTTAAGGTGTTAATTTGTTATTTGTTCTGGTGTCAATGGTTAGTGGTTAGTGTCTGTATGTAGTGTTCATGGCCTGTGCTTGACCTTTTGTCAATGTTAGTACCTGTGAATTCTTGAGTTGCGCGGATTAGCGATCCGACGACCGTTTTCCCCCTTCGTGCTGTCTCAACCTCCCTTTGCTTCTAAACCCTTCCTCTTTGCTTTTCTCAGCGATCGCTCGATAGCTAAGTCGTGCGTGTGTTCGTAGCTCCAGTCATTCTTTTCTCCCTCTCTTCTCTATTCCGCGGTCAGTTGGTAATTAAGTCGTGCGTAGTTCTATGTTTAGTGTGTTGTCCTACCGTCGTCATCTAGTTAGCCGTCGACTGTCTTCTACCCCGTTCTCTCTCGACTCTCTGCGTGCTTCTAGACTCCCCCATTCTGTCTAGCGGTCGATAGTTAGCTAGATTGTCGGACGGTAGTCGTGTCATCGTTCTTGTAGTTGTTGTAGTTCGTGTGTGTTTGTTCGTGTAGTCAGTCGTCGTGTCGTTCGTTCGGTCGTACGACGTCCATTCGTACGGTCGTTCGTCCCGTTGTCCTTCGTTTATTTAGTTCGTTCGTCGTTTTGTCTGTGCGAGTTAGAGTTCGTTCGATAGTTTAGTTTTCTCCCCCAGTTTCGGTTGACCTAGCTTTAGCTGAGCATCGGTAGCCTTAGTCTAGTCCCTGTGGAGAACACGACACTCGCCGCTATTTCAGTGGCAACCCGTGCACTTGCGGGTGTGCCCCTATTCACCGATTGATCTCATCAACCCGTGCTACCACCGATTCATCACATGAACTAACTGATCTAGACTGTAATAGATCCAATCTACTACTACTGCATATCAACATATGCGCTGATCCAGATCGCAAACTAAGCAAGATGGCTCTGATACCACTATTGGATTGCGCGAAGGCTACTAGAGCAGAAAACAAAACTTTTCTACCGCGCACACAAGGACATCATGCTTAAGAAGGGATCATGGATCGTTACCACTAGACGCGCAGCGCAGCGGAAGAAGAGTTGGAGAAGCCGATCCAACCACGCGCGTCGAGGTAGTAGTGGAAGTAGCCGATCGTCCCGAACAGATCGTCTCCTCCACGCGATCAACCACACCACGAGCAGATCCAATCCGTAGGTTGTTAATGCCGATCAACGCCGCAACGAGCAGCGCCTCCACCGGTATCCACACGTCCGGGGCTGGAACGCCGATCGCGAGTGTACTAGCACTCGTGAGCGGCTAGGGTTTGGCTCGGGAGGTGGCGGCTAGGGTTTTTCTAGAGGTTAACAGAAGCACACGTACCCTCAGCCCCTCGTCACCATATATATAGACCTCCTCACTTGGGCCTTGTGGACCGAGGCCCAATAGGAGTCTATTCGGATCTCTATCCGAAAAGAGCCCACATCCGAATCATATTCGAATTAGTGTTCCAACCCGTTAAGCGTGCGACCCTGTAGGTACACGAATACTTGGTCGCGACCTGGAAACGCCTTTCCGGTCACCCTGTTAATAGCGGTCTCTAGTAAGACATATTAACCCCAAAGTATACGTAAAGATCATATCGGCTAAACCTGTAATGTTCTCATGTACGAATCCCTTTGCCTCACGATATAGATTGAGCTCAAGGCGAGACCTGTGTCATCCTCTTAATAGGTCAATCACTCTCTCGATTCCGCGATGGATTATAAACTTGTGATTGACTCCTCAATCACCTTGGCATGGCCATGCACTTTCATAATCCATTACATCGAGGCGCCCAGAGATATCTCTCCCATAAGGAGGGGCAAATTCTATCTTGATCATTCACATCCCACTACATGTTTCATGGCAAACCCAAAGACTACTTTTATGACTACCCAGTTACGCAGTAGTGTTTAGTAGTCCCAAAATAAGCTACTACGCATGTTGGGAACTATGATGATCTCAAGTCTAAGGATTCCACATAAACACTAGTTGAGACCAACTGATGACACATGGAATCTCTGCAGTGTCTCATGGCGGGTCTATCCAACATATGTTCACTAACACATGTCCATGTTATTGATTTGGTATCACCATACCATGATCCATGAGACATGATCATCAATCAATACATATGCTGATCTTTGAATCATATTTGTTCCTCATATGATATATGATCAGGGATCATTTAGAAATAGCAACATTTTAGCATTAAGGGTCTCATGAATAAGTCACATACTCATTGATCAATAATGATAATGTCTATTTCAAGGAACAAAGTAATGCATCATAAACATAGTATGTGATATATAACATCTCCATGTTGCCTCTAGGGCATATCGCTAACAGATATCATCCCATGGCCACTGAGGAACCTCCAAAGGCTGCAATAGCCCAGCGGGGCGCTTGTGCTCAGCCTTTACTTGCTGGCAAACCCCGCAAGATGCCACATATTTGGCAATATCCACTTTCATTCTCTTCCACCAGAAGTTCTTTTTGAGGTCACGGTACATCTTGGTCTCACCAGGATGCACTGTGTACGGGGCACGATGAGCCTCTCTCAAAATTTCATCCTTGACTTGAGCCTTCTGCGGCACGCAAAGGCGGCCTTTAAACCGCAATGCACTTGACTCATCAAGGCTGAAATCCCCCGTTTTACCTTCATCAAGCCGCTTCCTCACTTGCTGAAGCAACCGATCATGCTGTTGCGCCTCCTTTACTCGCTCTGGGATTGCTGATTCCAGCAACAGCTGCATCTCAGTCTGTGCTATGCCAGCGAAACAATAGGAAATTCCCATCTGTTCAAAGTCGGCAACGAGACAACCCAGAGTGCATGGTGTCATCTTGCGACTAAGGGCATCAGCAACCACATTTGCCTTGCCCGGATGGTACTGAAGAGTGAGATCATAGTCTTTAATCAACTCCAACCACCTCCGCTGCATCAAATTCAGCTCCTTCTGAGTGAAAATGTACTTGAGGCTTTTGTGGTCAGTGAAAATATCACAAGTCTCTCCATACAAGTAATGCCTCCAAATCTTTAGAGCAAAAACCACTGCGGCAAGCTCTAAGTCATGGGTAGGGTAATTCTGCTCATGCTTCTTCAACTGTCGCGAGGCATACGCAATCACTTTATTATCTTGCATAAGCACACAACCCAGACCCACTCGAGACGCATCTGAGTAGACCATGAAATGCTTCCTTGGCTCAGGAAGTGTAAGAACAGGAGCAATTACCAACTTCTCCTTCAGAGTATTAAAACTGCGCTCACATTCATCGGTCCACTGGAATTTCACACCCTTCCGTGTGAGTTGAGACATTGGCTTGGCAATGAGAGAGAAGTCTTTCACAAAACGCCGGTAATAACCAGCTAGGCCAAGAAAACTTCTCACTTCTTTAACACTAGACGGCCTCTTCCATTCCACGACAGTGGAAATCTTGCTTGGAACAACTGAAACGCCTTCCTGGTTAATCACATGTCCCAGGAAGCTCACTTCAGAAATCCAAAACTCGCACTTCTTCAGTTTGGCAAAGAATTGATTCTTCCTCAGAGTCTCAAGCACGAGCCTCAGATGCTGCTCATGCTCTTCCTCCATCTTGGAATGAATCAGAATGTCGTCGAGGAACACCACTACAAAGTCATCCAGGTACTTGTGTAGTATGATATTCATCGTCTCCATGAAGACAGCAGGGGCATTCGTCAGTCCAAAGGACATAACTGTAAACTCATAGTGCCCATATCTTGTGGAGAAAGTTGTCTTTTCAATGTCTTGCTCGTGCACTCGGATTTGATTATACCCAGACTGCAGATCAATTTTGGACAACACCTTGGCTCCCTTCAATTGATCAAACAGGTCCTTGATGCGAGGCAATGGGTATTTATTCTTGATGGTCACCTGATTGAGAGCACGGTAATCTATACACATGCGCCAACTCCCATCCTTTTTCTCAATGAATAGGACAGGGGATCCCCAAGGTGACACACTACGGCGAATCAAGCCTTTGGACAACAACTCATCCAACTGCTTTTTCAGCTCCTCTTGCAAGGGTCGTGCCAAACGATAGGGAGATTTGGAGATAGGTCTTGTGCCAGGAACAAGATCAATTCTGAACTCCACATCTCGCTTGGGTGGCATACCCGGAAGCTCTTCAGGAAACACATCGGGATACTCACACACCACAGGAATATCCTTAATGTGCAACGACGCACTTGGCTTCTCCGTAAGGGCTAGAAGTAACCCAGACTTCATTGTACGTCGGCCAGGGAACAGGCTGGCCAACATAGAGAGGGAACACGTGGGTGCATTCCCCTGGAAGATTATCTCCTTACCCGAAGGAGCTTGCAAAGTGACTGTCCTCCAGAAGCAGGAAATCACGGCTTGGTGGCGATGCAACCAATCCATGCCAAGGATAACATCAAATGGCTCTAACTGAATAACCATGAGGTTGGCAACAAATTCCTCGCCATCTATTGCAACCACACAGCCAGGGCATACTGTAGAGCTAGCAAGGATTCCCTTTGGTGTACAAACCACAACCGATTGGGAATTTTGCTGAACACTCAACTTGGCCTTCCCAACAAACTCTCGGGACATGAAAGAATAGGTAGCACCAGAGTCGAAAAGAACCAGGGCTTCACATGAGTCCACTAACAGGGTACCTGTCACGACGTCAGGTCGACCCGCGGACTCAGCAGCAGGCAGTGAGTAGACTCCCGGTGGTGTCGGGGCAGCGAGTGCTTCGACACTCTGCTGGGGCGGTAACGGAACTGGAGGTGATGTAGCATGCTGGAATGGAGTCGGTGTAGGATGCCAATAGTACCCGGCGGGTGGAGCCCAAGATAGAGGAGGCTGCAGCACAGGGGCAGCTGCCATCATCTGGACTGACCCCCGAGGTGACGTATTTGAGGAAGAGGAAGATACTGGCTCCCACTTGATGATGCTAGCGGGATTCTGTCGGCAAACCCGCTCCATATGGCCCGATCGGCCACAATGCCGACACTCCCCCATCCAAGTGCACTCGGCAGCACGGTGCCCACTTCCACACTTGAAATAGATCATGCCCTGCCCTGGGGCCGGACGGTAAGCTGGGGTCATCGATGAAGAACGAGGCGCTGAAGAAGACGGCCCCGAAGCCTTGGTCTTGGAGGACTGGGGGGACGTTGGCCCTACTTGGACTTTTTAGGAGCGGGCCGCTGCGACGACCCACCCCCTACAGTGAAGCTCCTCTTCTGGTTACCAGAGAGTTGCAGCCCTTTAGTGAGCTGCATCTCCAACTCCATCCCTCTAGCCTGCTCCACCACGGACCTAAAGTCGCACGGTGCAGTAGCTCCCATGACATGCCGAAACTCAGAGTTGAGCCCACGGCGGATCCGTTTAGCCTTCTCAAGGTCGTTTTTCGCGACCGATGGCACGAAGCGGATCAGGTTGTTGAATCCCGCCTCGTACTCAGCTATGGTCATTTTCCCCTGCACGAAGGTCGACAAGGCGACCTCCATACTCTCCACAAAGGAATCTGGATAATACTTCGCCTTGAACTGCTCGGCGAAGATTTCCCAAGTAGCGGCACCCTGGGCAGGAGTCCTAGCTGAAAGAACCCCCTCCCACTAGATGTCCGCCTGACCCTTTAACTGGAAAGCCACAAAGCGAGCTTTCATCTGAGAGCTCATCTCAAGGGCTTCGAACTACCTCTCCATGTAACGCAATCAGCCGTAGCTTGGACTGGTGTGCCCGAACCGTCAAAGGTGTCTAGTCGCAGGGCAACCACTCACGCAGGCCCATTCTTGCCTTCTGTACGATCGGAACGGCAACAGGGGCAGCAGTACGTACAGCCGCAGCAGCGGCTGCCGGCGCTTGACGACGAAGCACACGGATTTCCTCTATGAACTCTTGTAGCAAGGCTGAAGACCTTGCCAGATCTCTAGCTACAGAATGTTCAGTAGAAGCAACCTCCGCACCAGGTGCCTCCTGCTGAACCTCAAGCGGTGGCTCCGCTTGAGCATGGCCACGGCCACGTCCACGTCCTCTACTTCTTGGCATATCTGTCCACGACAGATAGCCAATCACACAACTAGCCCACAAACATTCATTTCAACAGCACAAATCACATCAAAGCTAGCGAAAGCGCAATTACAATGTAAGACCCAATCCCATCCTATGGTGCACCAGTGTGTCAAATTTTAATTCTTATTAGGCCTAAGTCAAATTTTAGTTGAATAATTAAGCTAAGTTATCAAATTTTCTTTACCACGGACCTAACGCCCGCTCTGATACCAACTGTAACACCCCGCCCACTCTCTAGGCCAAGATGCTACCACTTCTGCATACTCATACCCTTTCATCAACACTAAAGGAATTTAAGCCAACATTAAATTTATTCATACTACTGCGTTCATATACAACATAGCATTCTTAGCGATTACTTTAGCTAAGATACACTGAAAGGTGATACAAAAGTGCTGCTAGTTCATGCCAGTTATTCATGTGCTACTCCCCCCCGTGCTTGGCTTCCTCAACGGTCACCTAAAAATATCAACAAAGCAAGGATGAGTCCACCGACTCAGCAAGTACATAATAGAACGATAAACACTTCCTAAACATAGCAACAATTTATCTAGCCATAGTATTCCCCACATGCATCATCCGGTTCATATTCTCATTTCAAGTTCCTTCATTAACATACCATTAGTGCAATGCAGCACTACTCTACATGCTCATTTGTTCATCTCATTGCATATACCAGTATTGCCGAGTGAACACCCGTCGATGTTCACCCAAAATCTTGGGCCCGCCCATATCGGCACAGGGGTCTCTCCACTCCTGTGGAGGCCTATCGGAGTATGTCTTGTGGGATCCACCCAGGCGGATCCCAGTTCTCATTTCATGAATGCACATGATGCGAATGCATATATCCATTATCATTGTCATCAGTATTATCATTAGTAGGGTGACATCGCTGCTCACCCCACTCCACTATCATTGTCATCATTAATTAAACATCATCATGTCATGTAAACATTACAGTTCCATATAAGCATCATCATATCATGTAAACATCGCATATTTTATAAACCCCACGGTCTACCGCTCTACCATACACTTGCCTGTTAATTGAGCAGAGCGGAACGACGTGCAGACAGCGTCGACTCGCGACCTCCACCTGGACAAACAAACAGTCCAATTTAACGCATCACAACGAACCAGAAATTAAATGGGAGACGTCGATGCTATATGCATAAACTGGTTCGGGCGTAAAACACGCGGGTTTTCAGGGGTCTGCCGCGCGGCACCAAAATCCCCTAGTTCTCTCTTTCTTTTCTTTTTCTCCTCTTTTCTTTTCTCTTCTCTTCTTTTCCTTTATCTTTCTATTTTTTCCTTCTTTTCCTTCCCTTCTTACCCGGCCGGCCCGTTCCCTTTTTTCCTCCCTCACCTACCCTTCTCTCTCTCTCCCCCCAATTTCTTCCGGCCGAATTGACCTCCTCCTCCTCTTCTTCGCCCAGGGTGGCGCGGCCGCCCAGGCGCGGCGGTGCCGGAGGCTCTCCCGCCGCCTCTTCCTCTCCTCCCCTCCCCCACTCTCTCTCTCCCCCACCGGCTCTCCTCCAGGTGGCGTGGGGCGCGCGAGATGGCATACGGCCGAGCTCGGGCTCGCCGGCCCTGAGCTCGCCCCCGCCTACCTCGCCTCAGATCCGGCCGGCTCCGACTGGATCCACGCCTCCCTTGCGCATGCGGCGGTGGGGCGCTGGGGCGCCACCGCCCAGTCGGCTCGGCTAGCGGCCTGGCCGCCGTCCTCAGCTCCGGCCTGCGCCACCACACCCCCCCTCGGCTTGCACAAGGTACTCCCTCTCTCTCTCTCTTAAGGCTACGGTGAGGAGACCTACTCGGGTGATGGCTTGGACGAAGAAGGGGTGTGGCGATGACTTTCGGTTTGGGTTGATTTAAGAAGGGGTTGGGTATTGACTTCTGCAAGCTTCGTGGCCAAGGTGGCATGCATGCACACTAGGGCAAGCCTGCGGCTGCCACATCTCCCTGGCAGCAGAAAGGTGTAGGTGAGGTATTACATTTATACTTTGCAGAAACTATACATCTTTACCCACAAGAGACAATCGACCGATTGCTCTACACGATTCCTTGGTCATGTAGATCGAGGGATCATCACGCAGCTTTTTGTAGCTACCTCACCCCATTGCCAGTCCACCCAATATGAGCTTGTCGCGTGGGTAGTGGGCCTCATAAGTTGTGCGAGAAGTCATACTCTAGTCATTAGACCAGCTAGACTACAACATTTCCACAAATCTACTGCAGCGGCATACACATGTCACCTTAAAGGTGTCCTATTCACACTAGACTTTGGTCAACGCATGCACTACTCCACTCCCCTACCGATGGAATGACTCTAAGGTCTAGTAACCCTACTTGGCCCAGTTGCATTTTGCAGACTTGTGGTTGTACTATTCTACATAAGGAGGTCATCACAAGATTAAATCCTTAATTATCTGTGTTGTTCATACCACAAACCACAATTTCTCGTGCAACATCAGCACCAACCTCTCTTACTATCCGCCCAAATAGGTATAACAAGTTTTTAGGATTTTGACAAGCATAAATTAAGTTGTCAAAAATTACCAGTCACTTACATCCCATGACTGTCTCACAACCAGTTTTCAGCTTAAAGATTAATGATCTGGGTGAATTAGTGCCCTAGACTTAACAAGACTTAGCATGGCATTTAAATATGACTTATAGCTATCAAAGTTAATAATATTACCAAGGGTGAAGGTTCAGGTATCTCAAGTGTCAAGGATGGCATATTAACATTACTATATCATCAAGTAGGCATGTAGCTACTTTAAGCTTTGACATACATTTGCATAGTAAATTAAGTATGCAATTTGATAATTTAAAGGAACATAATTTTGCATAAAATATAGGATCAATATGATTAAAGTAATGACTTACCTTGCTCTATTTAACACGACCCTGATCTTAGTCAAAGCCTTATCAGTTAGTGGTCACGAATCCTTGGTCTTCGTCTTTTACCTGAATCTTGATCCTGCTTGAACTCGTCCTCTCTTCGTGGCTTCGGCTTCTAATTACATGACAATCGATCGACAAACCAAATAACTCCAGGAACAAATGAAAATTCAAATAAATTTAATTGAGCTTAATTATAATTTGCTATGATTGAGATCTGAGAGAAGATTTGGCGAGTTGCGGGATAGAGATAGAGTCAAACAAATTTTTGTGAAGTGATAGAGTACTTCATCGGGAAGGGTATAAAAGGAGGATTAATGCTGAAGGAATACTCACGAGAATATTTTGATTTGGATTGGAGTATGGCTTAGATATAGCCGATTACAACATACCAAAGCTCAATCTTTTAATTTTAATAGCTTCTTTAATTAATTTATATTTATTCAGAAAGTTTCATAGGTTAGGCAAGGCATATAGATGGATGAGAGAGATTAACCAGGATACTGAGTACTATTTATCGAGTGTCAACAACCTAGTGATTTTAAGATACAGGTTTTTCATGTGATGTAAATAATTTTAATTGGTCAAATTAACTTGATAGTTGGAGATGCAATATTATCTGAGATTGTAGCTACCAGATTAATGAAACCATTAATTTATAATAACTTAATTAAGATATGGAGTTGGTCATTTAACTAGTTATTATCACTACTAATGAAAGGCTAATAGTAGACGCCAAATCACAGACGGTTTTGTGAAACCGTCTGTAATGTACACTATTACAGACGGTTTTAATTTGAAGGCCATCTGTGGTATTTGTGGCGGGAAAAAGGAGTATCACAGACGGTTCTTACCGCTGAACCGTCTGTGATATTGGAATATCACAGACAGTTTGTATTAAAACTCGTCTGTGATAATCTGGGATTATCACAGAGACGGTTTTTTATTAAAAACCATCTGTGTTGTGTCGACTATCACAGACAGTTGTTGTTAAGAACCGTCTGTGAATGTTCACAGACGGTTTTTAACAACAACCGTTTGTGATGTCCCTTTGTCTGTCATATTCTAGAACAGAGGTTAATATATAAGTACACATTGCTTCTAATAACTTAACTACAGAACTACTGAGACAAGAGATCACAAATTAAAGGCAAATTTATTACAAAAGTCGCACAGGTAAAGAGTTTCCCAGATTGTAATCTTTTGGGCTTCGTATGCTTCTTCTTCGACTTGGGGACTTGGAGGATCAGCCGCTAAATTCTCGAACGCCGTTAAGATTGCCCTTGTCCTCAGCACTTCCTCCTCCAGCCTGGGCAAATGATCAGCAGCATCCATAAGGTCGTAGAGGATAGCATGAAAAGATTCCTCAGAATCTGCCGTATTTGCTTGATCGCCAAGGCTATCCATCAGTCTCTCCAATGCGTGTAGAGCTTCTTCCGCTTTGCGCACATTGTGGAGAAGAACCAGGGTGAGGGCTGTTTCCCTTTCTTGAGCCGCAGCGAGACGCCTCCGTCGACGGCGGAGGATCAGGTCAAGCTGACGGATGCAGGAAAGTCGGGGAAGGAGAGCAGGGCGGGTGCGGAGAAGCTGCTCTAGATGCAAATTGCTGGCTGCCTGTGTAAGGTTCCGGCCGAACAATTCTTGATGAACAGATGAGAGGAAGGAGATGATCACAAGAATACTAGAAGCCATGTTGTATTGTATATTGTATTGTACGTACGTAGAAGAGACCTGGATTAGGCGCGCATATTTAACCTTTAGCACAGATGGTTCGTATACCCAAATATTAATGATATAGACACTTCATATAACGATTGAGAGATGTTAATTAGACGATGGAAACACGAAGCGTTCTGGCATCGAAACACGCGCGAAGCGTTCTGGTATGAAGCTTATTACAGACGGTTTTTTATAAAAAATCGTCTGTGATAATATTTATCACAGACGGTTTTTAACTAAAAACCGTCTGTGATAAGCTGGTTATCACAGACGGTTTTTAGTTAAAAACCGTCTGTGATAATGACTAAGGCATTTATTGCGCTGCTCAGACCGCATTTGTCTTCATTTCGATCCAGATCTAGCCACTGCTGCGCACTTTTTCACTCGGGAGGAAGCTAGGCGATTTCAGGCCAGTTAATTTGGTGGGAAGAGGCAGAGATTGAGCTTTGAATTAAGATTCAGACTTTCCTGGTTGCTGTAGATATGGTTAGTAATGAAATTTATATACCCTCTGGCTAGGGTTTTCCCTGTGCGCTGCGCAGTTATTCGATCTAGATCTAATTAAATCCTGAGCCCGTCGTCTCCTCCGCCTCCCCGAACCCTCGTCGGCAGCCTCCCCGAGCCCCTCGCCGGCCGCCTCCGTCTAGCCCGTCGTCGCCTCCGCCTCCCCGAACCCTCGTCGGCCGCCTCCCCGAGCCCCTCGCCGGCCGCCTCCGTCGAGCCCGTCGTCGCCTCCGCCTCCCCGAACCCTCGCCGGCCGCCTCCCCCGAGCCCCTCGTCGAGCCCGTCGCCGGCCGCCTCCCCCGAGCCCCTCGTCGAGCCCCTCGCCGGCCACCTCCCTCGATTACCGTCTGCATTGTGAGCACTTTCTGTGATGGACTAGGATTTTGAGTATTGTGAGCAGTTTCTGTGATGGACTATGGTTTTGAGCATTGTGAGCATTGTAAACTGCAGTAGCTTAATTAGTTTGCTATTTAGTACATACTACATTGGTACATTGTTTACTACAGTAGCTTAATTAGTTTGTTATTTGGTACATATTACATTGGTACATTGTTTACTGCAGTAGCTTAATTAGTTTGCTATTTGGTACATTGTTTACTGCAGTAGCTTAATTAGTTTGCTATTTGGTACATTGTTTGCTGCAGTAGCTTAATTAGTTTGCTATTTGGTACATATTTCATTGGTACATTGTTTACTGCAGTAGCTTAATTAGTTTGCTATTTGGTACATTGTTTACTGCAGTAGCTTAAGTAGTTTGCTATTTGGTACATTGTTTACTGCAGTAGCTTAAGTAGTTTGCTATTTGGTACATACTACATTGGTACATTGTTTACTGCAGTAGCTTAATTAGTTTGCTATTTGGTACATACTACATTGGTACATTGTTTACTGCAGTTGCTTGTTGTGTTAGTATATAGTATTATAGTATATAGTATAGGCACATAACCCCTCTCTCTGTCCACATCACCCCCTCCCTTCTCCCCCTTCCCTCTACTCCTCTCCTCTCTTCCTAACATTGAGCATCATGTTTCACTTTTCTTGCTTCCTCATCTTATCATGTTTCACTTTTCTTGCTTCCTCATTTAGTAGCGGGACGACCAAGATTAATCTTGTGCAACCCTACAATTTGAGAGAACAAATTAACCAATCAAGGACCACTCTAGTGTATATGCCACATAGACCTTCAAGGGGCATGAAGCAAGTGACACACTCTAGTGTTCCCGTTCAATGAACCGGATACACTAGTTTGTGTCATTTGCTTCATAGAACTTTGTTTAGAGACCTTGTAGTAATAGTATATGCCGACTACTGCCGAGATGTGATGTCCACTCCCACAATCCTTCTTTTTCCTTCTTAAATGCAAGGCAATTTTATTACAAAAGTGCAAAAAAAAGACATTCTCAGATTCTTTGTGAGCAGCCGACATAGCCGACTTCTTTGGTGAGCGACTATCCTTCTGCTTCTTCCCACTTCTTTTCTTCATCTCTGGTCTCTGGATCACGTACGCCAGTAGCGATGATTCTGAATCATCGCTACTGGCGTACGTGATCCAGAGACCAGAGATGAAGAAAAGAAGTGGGAAGAAGCAGATGGATAGTCGCTCATCGAAGAAGTCGGCTATGTCGGCTGCTCACCGAATAATCTGGGAATGTCTTTTTTTGCACTTTTGTAATAAAATTGCCTTGAATTTTGCGGGAAAAAGAAGGATTGTCGGAGTGGAGAATGTTGTGGATGAGGTTCGCAGATAAAGAAATCTTGCGATTGTTGCAAAAGATACATGGACCATTTGGGTGGAAAGATGAACTGTTTCGTCAGGCGCATGACGAAACAGTTCATCTTTCCACCCAAATGCTCCATGTATCTAGCCAAAAAACAGCAAATGAAGCAAGTGACCTACTCTAGTGTTCCCGTTCAATGAACCGGATACACTAGTTTAGGGACTTTGCTATTTGGTTTATAGTATTAGCAACTAAAGTAGGTGCTAAGATAGGCACATCACCCCCTCTCTATGTCCATATCACCCCCTCCCTTCTCCCCCCCTCTAGATCATCGAAATCACGAATTGGTTTCCTGGACCCACGCTTGGTCGCCATTGATACCATCAACGAGAATGCATCCTTCGTCGAGGACTATATTACAAAAGCACTGCTGGCTCACCAAGATAAGGAATTTGTTCTTATGCCATACAATGAGGCCTTCCATTGGATTTTAATTGTAATTATACCAAAATGGAACAAGGCTATATACCTTGATTCTTTAAGTAAGAACAAATCCAAGTACACAGCTATCGCCCAAATACTCGATAGGTACGTACATTGTACATTGTACTCTTTCTTTCCTTCCGAATGACTAATCTAACTTTTTCGAATAACGAAGGTCGTTCGCCACATACGTTAAACAAACACGTGACTCGACGACAGGGGCCAAGCCCTTCAAACATGATCGCAAGTTTCGGGTATTCGCTAGCTACATATTAATTAATCATATACAACACATAGTAGTAATGCCACTTGATTTAACACATTCTATTTTTTGCAGTGCCACCAGCAGCAGCCGGGCAACACGTGTGGATACTACGTGTGCCACCATATGAGACTACTCCTCGATTCCACCAAGATCACCAATTCTAAGGTTTGTCAATCTTCCCACATTTATTTCATACATGTCAAGTTTTATATATGCGCGCGTTGATATTCCTATCGACAGGCTGTGTCCATCTCTACATTTGCATTGGAACAGCCGGATTTTGCAAAAATTCGAAGAGAGTTAATTTGGTTTTTGTGGACAAAAGTCGTAAAATCAGATGGAGAGTTCCACTGCCCAGAATGATTTTTTATTGTAATTCTAAGTGCAAATGCAGTGTAGATCTTTTACAATTGTGTATTTGTTAATGGATATTTTATTTCAATTCAATGAATTGATTTGCGAAATGGATGCTTTATGTTTGTGAAATGAAGTGTGTTGTCAATTGGATGTTTTATGTCTGTGAAATGAATTGAGATGTGAAATGTATCTGAAATGAAATGAGATGTGTCAATTGTATATGTTTTATGTCTGTCATTATCTGCTTGTTTCAGAGGGCATGGCTAGCATTTCCTGAGGCTAGCTAATAAACAGAAATATATTTAGGGGTTGAAGGGAATATCACAGACGGTTTTGAGTTAAAACCCGTCTGTGATAGCTGATAATCACAGACGGTTTTTACTTAAAAACCGTCTGTGATGATCAGTATCACAGACGGTTTTTAACCCAAAATCGTCTGTGATTATTAGCTATCACAGACGGGTTTTAACTCAAAAACCGTCTGTGATAGCTGATAATCACAGACGGTTCGAAAACCGTCTGTGATGACCTTCGATTATCACTGACCCATAAATACAGACGGTTCACAAAACTGTCTGTGATGACGATTTCAAACCGTCTGTGATGACCTTTTCTGTAGTAGTGTATTATGAACAACGTTGATTATTTTGGGGATTAGCATATTTGGTAAAGATGACCAACGGTCCGTGTTTTATTGGGCAAGGAGTTAATATTTAAACTGGGTTCTCTTTTAAGACTGAACTAAATTATTAGTGTATTAACTATTTTCAAGTGTCTTCGGGGAATTTAAATCTTGAGATAAGGCTGGATGATTATTGGCTTAGGCAAGATTAGATTTTAACAAGATCCTTTAATTAAAGATGCTCCATGCATGAAATGACGTCATTTTATGTGGTGAGAATTTGCTACTCCGTTAACCTTTAATCGCATTGGTAGATTTAGATCTGGGGGATGGCGATATGATAGGATCCAAGGTTAAGACTAGAGTAAAACTTGGGAGCTTCAAAATTATCTTCGAATAGCTTCAAAACTCATTTTATGATAGATATCTTGCTAACTTTTTGGTTGACATGAAGTTAACTAAGATTAAAGCTCTAGTATCTTTGATTTACAAAATCCCTTTAATTTAGTTTCACAGATTGGATTTAGCCTTAACATTCTTTTTATTGAATCCATGTCAATTACTTGAATCTCACAAACATATTTTCTAATTGGAAAACAATTAATGGCGTAATCATGCTTTATTTAATCTTACATGAGGATTAACTTAGTAATCTTTATTGGCATGAAAATAACCAAAATTAAGTTTTTAAATTAACTTCCATACAATTTTTAATTTAATCTCATAATTAAATTCTATTCCTTATAACCCCATTTGAATTTTTGTTATTTTTCTTGATTTCCCTGATTTAATCCTTTATTGGAAAAAGCCATTTAGAGTGTGGCATGTGGGCCCGTGAGAAGAGTTTGGGCCTACTGTTATGGAAGGAAGGAGAGGGGCCAAGGGGAATTAACACTAGAATATGGAATTTTTTAAATAATCATTTTTTGTTCAAAATTATAAAAATATATCTGCGATTAATTTTTTTGTACTTTCAACCTCCTATCACCCAACCATTGGGTGATTTTTACTGGTCACCCAACCGTTGGGCAACACATGGTCAAGTCACCCAACGGTTCGGCGACTTTGCCCCATGTCGTCCAACAGTTGGGCGACTTTGCCCCTAGTCACCAACAATTGGGCAATTCTAAATAATAATGTAATTACTGTATTATCCATATGTAAATAATTGTAGGGGAGTAAATGACAATTTTTGTTAGTAATATATTTAAGAAATCTTATTTGTAGTTTTTTTAATAAAAGGACAAGCAATTTCATTTGATGCATTTGTAAATTTCGTTCATTGAATTAGAGTCACAATAACATTTTCTGATCATCGTACGTTATGGTAGTAGGAGAAATTTTTGAAGAATTTTATGAAGACTACTGAGATAGCAACGATTCGTAAGTATGAAGGCAAGTGCTATTACGATGCAATACATAATTTGTACACGGAGGAACCCAAAGAAAAATACGTACACAACCAAAAAAAGTACATATAGCAGGAAAAAGATCAATTACTCGCCACCAGTTACACCACTTGTAGCACCTCCTCAGTCATCGCCACATCCACCCCCCATCCGTGGGCGCCTATACGGCCCCGTTTGGGCTTCCTTAGTGCGGGGTGTCGGGGTTTGGGTCCCAACGGAGTGAAGAGGTCAGGAGGCCGGCTGACCCATGCTCCCTGTGGCTCGGGGGTTGACTACAGCTATGGATGCATGGGAACAGGAGCATGCTAAGCTGCGACCCAAAAATGATCTCCAGTTGCTCCTCTGCGAGGTACTCATTCACGTCCCCCGATTGATCCTCGTGGGGGATAGGTGAACTCTTGACCAGTGCGTGGTTCCTGTAGGACATGTATTGTTAATTCATGCAATATATTGATGCAAAAAACCTTAAGAGATGAAACATACCTTCCATGTGGTGCATGGCCTACAGCCAACTATTGTACCAGCTCTGCCCGAACAATGTGAGCTGCCCTACCGATGCTAGGTAGGGGTCCACGAATGATGATGGCGCTGGTGTGTGTGAACGTGCCCACCCTGTCCCTCCGTCCTACCTGACCGCGGTGGTGTCGGTACCCAAGGGTAGGAACGTGAACACGCAGACCCTCCGACCTGGTTAGGCATCGGTGAGGCCCGTGCACATGGCCATCCGGAGCCTCCTACTTGACCTACAGGACATTGCGGCCTCGCTGTGTGCATCGATGTGGCCACCTCTAGGAATGTCCTGCACGACATAAGGGTGAGAGCATGCTTCGCATTCTCATAGACCCGATGGATGAGGACCAACAGCTCATCGTGCATCACCTCCAAACTGTGGGTGACCCTGTCCACAGCCGACCTGGTGTCCCCCATAATCTCGGCGGTGATGTCCATATGCAAGAAGTACATAAAAAGAGTCAAAAGAGTAATTGTGGTAACCATACTCTCAAACTATCAAACATGAGTACGTACCACGAGCACTAAGTTCTACACTAAGTGTACGGGGCACGCATCAGTTGGTGGTAGTACGTGAGCTGGGGGAGGGTCAATGGCACGCACCAGCCTGGTGTGTACCTGCAGAGAGTACTAGAGTAGGTACTCAATGTATAAGCTAGGGTCATACGCGGTGTCCTCCTGCACGAAGTCCTGCAGTGCTTCTACCTACTCATCCACCCACTTCACCATCTTCGCACCATAGACCGTCCCACTACCACCTCTCCTATTATGCCTATGAAACATACAACTGTAATTATATGGCATCCTAACAGAACTACGAAAAATTATAAGGGCATGGGTTGTGTGTTACTCACACGTGGATCGAGTCAGGCACCCAACGCCCGATGGGGACTGGAACAGCCTAACGAAGGCCAAACTGGCGCACCACCTTGTGCATTGTGTAGTCCTTGACGGACATATCAGAGACGAGCTTCTTCCTTGTGAACTAGTACATCTGGTCATGCAAACACAGTGACGAGAGGCCATGGGGGCTCCTAGCGCACGTCATTAGCAATGAGGCGGTTGAGGTGCTCGATGAAGTTGTCGTACGCATGGGTGACCTACAAGTGTGCAAACTATGCTTGCGAGCCAGAACAATGGTTATAGAGGATGACCTATAATGTACATATAGTAAAGACTCAGAAGAGCACGTACCCGTCTACGGCATGGTATGGACCACTGTTAGGTAGCATCGACCGTCCCAGGGGGAAACACTCAAACGACCACAGCTACAATAGGAGGGGGTAGCCTGTGAGGATAACGGTACGGCGTGACAAGTACAGCTGATCCCCAACTGTAGTGCACGTCGTCCCTGTCGGTGATGGCCCTCGCATACCACACGAGGCAGACATAGATGGTGTCACCGTGGCCGTTGGTAAACAGTACCCAGCCGAACAACCACAATAAGTACACCTCGAGGTGCTGCGACACCTGGTACTCATTGGCATCTGGCTCCACCCACTCGACTTGCTCACAAATGAAAAATTAGTAGGTCCATCATATATCAAAGATAGTGCATTGCTAGATAGGAAAAATAGATAACATACATACCCAGAACTATGAAAGCCACCACATGGGGGCCATGCTTCTATTGCGGTAGGAAGATGTAGTACGTTGTCGCGGTGTTGAGCAGAAGAACACCCTGAAACCTATCTAGCTAGTCATCACGCCATTTGGCAGGCGCATTCTCCGGGGAGACAACCTCTTCCACGATAGGTAGGCCGAGTAGCATCGCGATGTCCTATAGAGTGGGGGCCATCTCCCCGAATGAGAGGTGGAAGGTGTGCATCTCAGGCCGCCACCAGTCCAGCAGAGCTGTCAACAATGATCGGTCGAACAGGAACCATCGTGACCGCTCCTGGACCTCCCTGGTCTCCTCAACTAGAGCGAGGTCTTCGTCGGTGGTCTCCACCATCCACGTGATAGGTAGAAGACCAGCATCACTCAGCTTGCAAAGCACGAAGAAGTTAGTATATAGCACAAATATCATAAAAAGATGTGTCATAGTTTGTACACAAACCAGTCTCTCCAACGTGGGTCTACTCTCCAAGCCTATCAGGGTGTCTGCGTACGGACCACCCCTAACTCGGTCTCCCTGCCCCCATCTTGGGGATGCTCGACACGACGCCTCACACAGTGCTACGCGTCAATGTTTTGCTCCAGCAAGCCAAAAGACTAGTCCGAACCGCCAAGGTCACCAACCAAATCTACAAATCCATTTTAAGCAAAAAAAATTACAACATAGTTATTTACAGATATAACAGAAAGTAAATCTTAAATATAATAATGAAATGAAATATACAAAATTTTATTTTAGTTATTTGTGAATTTTTACAACTCAGATGCTATTTAAATCATCATGTACAGTTTTAATCGCTCGTGTAATCTTAAATCGTCGTGTACTACTTTAAATTGGCGCATCCTGTTCTAATCATCACGAACATGTTTCAACTCTTTCAATGCCAATTGAGAAAACTACTTACGAGGTTTCTACAATTTATAATAATGAAATGAATATACTAAATTTTATTTTAGTCATTTATGAATTTTTACAACTCAAATGTTATTTAAATCATCGTGTACACTTTTAATCGCTACGCATAATCTTAAATCATCATGTACTATTTTAAATCAGTGTGTCCTATTTTGATTGTCACAAACAGTTTTAAATCTTTCGATGCTGATAAAGAATACTATTACGGGGTTTCTACAATTTATAAGCAACTGACAAAATTAACTGTGCCTTCAAATGCACAATAGTGCTATCTAAACGGCAATACAATTGTTATCAACTAAATTACTATTGCTTTCTAAACTATAAATTTAATGATTTCAATTGCTATCCTACCATGTTTCAAAATAATAATACAAAAAAATATAGAAAACTCACCGTCGTCAATGCGCAGATCGCTCCTCCTCTCTTCCCCTTCCTCTCCTCCACCCCTCCTCTTCCTCCTCTCCTCCTCGCCTCCTCCTCTTCTTCCTCCCCTTCTCCTCTTCCTCACCTTCTCTTTCTTTTCTTCCCTCCTCTCCCTCTCCAGTATCTTTCTCTTCTCCCTACCTTGCTTTCCTTTCTTTTTCTTGCGCTTGACCGAATATAGGAGGCGTTGACCATGCAAGGGTAAATACCCACTAGTTGTTCAACCGTTGGGCGACTAGGGGCAAAGTTGCCCAATGGTTGGGTGACTAGGGGCCAAATCATTGAACTGTTGGGCGACATGGCCTGGTCGCGCAACGGTTCGGCGACTTAGCCACATGTTGCCCAACGGTTGGGTGACTAGCCCAAGTCGCCCAACGGTTCAGCAACAGGAGGTCAAATGTGTAAAAAATAAATAAATCGTAAGTATATTTTTTTAATTCCAAATAAAAAATGATTATTTTAAAAAAATCCTAGAATAGGGGAGGCCTTCAGGCCGAATAGAGGAAGCAAGGGAGGTGGTGATGCTGGACTTAGGTGAGCCGCCGATGGTGAGAGGTGGTCAGAGTGGGGACGATGGCCATGAAAACAAGTCCTTGGGAGAGCGTGGATGCTAGGGGACGAGTCATGACGGACCGAGGCAGGGTAGAGGTGGCCCGGTGATGGGTCACGGTGGCTAGGCCAAGGGTCGATAGTGGCGGTGGCATCCGAGTTGAAGAGAGGGGAAGGCAGGGTGAGCATAGGCTAGAGACAGGTGGGAGGATGCTTACCATGATATCCGTACTAGAGGAGATGCACTAGAAGAGGCCGGCAGCGGTGGCCTGTGGCAGTGTAGGCATGCGCACGATGTTAGGTCACTAGGGCATGGAGGGGAGGAGCCCATAGTTGGAATGGCTCGAGGTAGTCACCATGGTGCTTTAGGAGTGGGGAATTGAAGTGAGGTTGGCCGAGGAGGAGGCGTCAGTGGCGGCCATATTGGCCGGAGCTCGGGAAGAAGTCGATGTAATGAGCTCTAGGGTATGGAATCCGAATTAACTTAGGGAGGGCAAGGTGGACATCCGGGAACACAAGACGACATGCTAGCTTTCGGACAAAACCCAGTAGAGTGGCCGGGACGTCGGTGGTGCATGGCGGCTAGCGCATGGGTGAACTTAGAAGAAGGAATGGGGGAGGAAGGGGAGGAGTGCAGGTGCAATGGGATGTTGGGGCTACTACTTATAGCCGGAGGGGAGTCACAGGGGTACACTATGGCCGAGCTGCTGCTGGAGACCAAGCATAGGGCGACGGATGGGGCGGCGACGTGAGCATGAGGTGACTGAGTTCGACGGGAATAGGGCATGGGCGCCACACAGCGAGGTAAGGTGGGCGCACGGCCTGCCAAGGGAAGGAGCACGTAGTGTGGTGTGACATGATGGTGAGGGGACTCCATGAGGGCTTGGCATGGGCACACGCAGGCGTGTAGACGGGGCACAGGGCCATTGCATGGTGGTGAGGCTCTAGTGGGGGAGGTTGAGATCGAGGAGGCGGGGCGGCATGCGAGCAGCTCGGCACAGTCAGCGCAACGGTGTCGGGCGCCAATAGAACAAGCCGAGAGGAGAGAGGAAGGAACAAGGGAGGAGAAGAAAGAAAGAAAGAAGGAGAGGGAAGGGGTTGTGGGCCTTAGTTGGAAGAGGGAGGAAGAAAGGATTCAGCTGGCAAAATCAAAATATGGGAATTTGATCTTTGCTTTATATTTTGGATTCATCATTTGAATTTCAAAATTTTGAGTTTCAGAAGGTATTATGGAACTTCAGAATTTGAATTCTCATTTATAATAATTAGATGGAAAATTTTAATAGTAAGTTTGATTTCAGTTTCTATTCTTTGTTTCAATATTCCAATTTCTAGTTTTGAATTTGAATTTTTGACTTGTAAAGGAATTCAAAATTTCCTCGATTTGATTTTCATAGTCTCAATTCTTGATCTTTTGTTCTGTTTTCATTACTTAAGTAAATTAGTGAAGATCCAAACCAAAACTCAAATAAACGCCAATTTTTTTTAAATTGCTAAGAAGCGAGAAAAAGATTTTATGATTTTTTGCAATTACACTAGCTCCCTTTTTAGGCTATTACATTAGGTCTCCAAATGTCACTTTAGATAGATCCATTAAGTGGCGGAGCCTCGGGTTGAAAACTAAGAGGCAATAACTAACACCAAATACTACTCACAGCAAGGCATGACAAAAGTACAACACAATGCATAATTGATATGAAATTTGAGCTCTATGCTTAATTATAAAGCAAAATAGGAAAGAACATGACAAAGAAATCTAGCACAATAGAGAAATACAAAAGTTAGTACCTTATAATGTAGATTTGCTTCATCCGAGCCTATTATGTCTTCATCAACAAAGGTACAATAACTTTGTCATCGATACGAGTCTAGACAATAAACTTATAGGCACCTCCGGTCGGATACGAAGACCGCCATGGATGGAAGGGACTCAAGAGAAGCACATAACCCTAAGGTCCTTGCAGAGGGCCTCCTCCCTCCCCTAAGTGTATTTCATATTAGTGTTCTAGGGTTACAAAATGACCTCCTCTCTCCCATTACAAGGGTACTACTATAGGTGGAGAGGGGGTGGCCTGCGTAGTTACAACTTTGTCCTTAGGGTTTGGCCTACTCCTGGGGGCATTTCGGTCATTTGCTCCACATGGCCCCGCCAGGTCTGGGCCCTCGGGGACGGTCCGGGGTTGACCCGGGTCCCCCTAGGCACGGTCTTACATACTTCATCCAGGGTTGGCACAGGGTCCTCCTAGGGATGGTCTTGCATAATTCGCCCAGGGTTGACCCGAGTGTCCTCCTAGGGACGGTCTTGTGTACTTCGCCAAGGGTTGGCCCCAGACCCTCCTAGGATCGAACCCGCATACTTCGCCCGGGTTGGGTCTCGGACCCCCGTAGGGTCAATCTCGCATACTCCACCCGGGGTTGGCCCGGAGTCCTCCCACGGACGATCTTGCATACTTCGCCCGGGGTTGATCCGGGCGTCCTCCTAGGGATGATCTTGCATACTTCGCTTGGGGTTGGCCTGGGGTCCTCCCAAGGACAGTCTTGCATAGTGGGTCCGGGGTTGGCCCTAGACCCACCTAGGGTCAATCCCGCATACTCTGCCTGAGGTTGGCCCTGGACCCTCGTAGGGTCGATCCTGCATACTCCTCCTGGGGTTGTACCCAGACTTTGCTCGGGGTAGACCTTGCAATGGAGGTCGTCACTCTGAGGTGGTTGTGGGCCCGAGGTAGCGCGGGGACCTTTCCCCAACAGTAGCCCCTCGCCAATCTGGGCAGTCGACGATCGCCCGCCCGGGGGGAAGCACCGACTTGCAAAAGGGGTCGGCACGCTATCTCGAGCCTATGATCCCACAGGTAGCCTACAATGCATTTTGACAACATGTCAATATACCTTAGTCATTGCATGAACTCCAAATGATAGGCCATGCCAGTGCCTCAAAGTGGGGTTCCTTGGATGCCTGCCAAAAGGTTGTTGCTCCGCTCGGCCGATTTTGAGTCGTGTCAGGGGAGTTCACTGTCGCGCAGGATGCGGGGTTATGAACAGTTACGCAGTCAAGCATCGATCGCCTTGATGCCGAAGCTACGTGGAGATGTGGGGTTAGGACCTGGCCTAGTTAAGTGCCCCGTGAAGTCAGTTCTGGACCTATAGCATTTGAGAGATGAAGGCACATACGCCGGTTAGAGCGGTGCGAAGCCGAGATAACCAAAGTTAATCCTATGATCTCTCAGCCTTATCTAATGAGTATGTAAAGGGGTCGAACTAACTTTGCTCCTAATGCTAGAATAGAGTTCGCTTGCTACTCTTTTACTAGGGGTATCCCATTACATAGCCTGATTCTCAAGACGAGGCTTCCGAGCGGCACTCCGATTGGGGATGATGCTCCCATTGAAATAGACTTGGTGCTCGGGACGATGCTCCTGAGCGGCACTTCTTTGGGGGATGATACTCCCATTAAAAAAGACTTAGCACCAAGATTTAGCTCTCCCCAGAGGGGAGAATCAACTCGACCCCGGAGCATTAGGGGATGATACTCCTATTGGGGAGCATTGGCTCAACCTCGTCAGGGAGCATTAGCTCGACCCCAAAGGGGAGACATGACCCCGGAGGGGAGAATTAGTTACCCCCATTGGGGAGCATCGGCTCGACCTCGTCAGGGAGCATTGTCTCAACCTCGAAGGGGAATTCACTCAACCCCAGAGGGGAGGACTAGCTCGACCCCGGAGGGGAGATTCAACCCCAGAGGGGAGAATTTGCTTGACCCCGGCGGGGAGAACTTAGCTCAACCCCGGAGGGGAGGGTGATCACCAACTTTGCCCCGGAGGGGAATTGCAGACTTGATCCCAAGGGAAATCGCCAACTTGATCTGGGCTGCAACTTAAGAGCATAAAATATTCCACAAGAGCATGGTAGGGGCATGTACATTTCAATGCATAAGGCATCATAGTAAGCCCAGTGTGAAAACATGTAAGGAGGGTGACATACCAGACTTAGTAGCTATATGTAATACTTAAAGACAGTCGAGGCCGAAGAGAATCCATTGAGCTAGGGGAAGCCCCTAGTTGAGGAGACACCATCGAGATAAAGCGAAGTTCAGCCAAGGCAAAAGTCATCAAGGCCGAAGTGAACCACACCGAAGCCAAGCCATCGAGGCGTGTTGAAGCTCGCCGAGGTGAATCGATCGAGCTAGGAGAAGCCCCTAGTCGAGGAGACGCCATCAAGACCCGAGCCCCTGTGTCGCCCGAGGCAAGCACCCGCACCGAATCCTCACATCGCTCGGGTTGAACTCCCGCACGGACTGAGGCCAAGTCCTCGCAAAGCCTAAGGGTATAGTCCTATGCCACCCAGGTTCGTAGCCCTGCGCTGAACTCACGCACCGACCGACGGGCGATCCTGCACTAGCCTAGGGGCAAGTCCCGCAGCACCCAGGGTAGCTCTGGTGTCGCCCGTGCCGAACTCTTGCATCGGCCGATGACGATGATGAGGCCAACTCAGGCATCCTGGGGGAAGGCTTCGGTGAGGAGGCGCCCTCGGGCATCCCGAGAAAGATAGGGTGTGGATAGAGTCTCATACGCACTCAAAAGTGTAGAAGGCGCCTCTTAAGTCTATCGACCGGGGATGCATGGATCAGTTTCCCTTGAAACACCCCCTCTAGCCTGAACTCTTCTTCCCCATTCTTGCTCTCTCTCACCTTATCTCTTCCTTTCTCCATTCCTCTCCTTTCCAAATCCTCCATTCTCTGGCCACCCCTTGCGCCTTCCTTCGGCCCAACCCCAAGCCACCGCCCTCCATGGCTTCGGTTGCTTGTGCCTTGGGTTTAGGCCCTCCTCCTGCTCACCGGCTTCGGTTCCCTGGTCGACCACCTCCGGCCTCCACTTGGTGTCACGCCTTGCTCCTCCAAGCTGTCACCCTTGGCTCCAACTTCCCAGTGCTATCGCTTGCCTTCTTCGGCTCTGCCTTTGGCTCCCTTTACTCCGATCCGGTCGAATCAATGGCCAGCTCGCTTGTACCCTTGGGCCCAACCTCGACGCTGTCTTTCTACCAATCTCCTCTTTCCCCATCCTACTTGCGGCTCAATTTGGCCACCGAGCAAGAGCGTTGGGAGGCCCCAAGGGAAGGCAGCGGCACCGGGAGGCCCTAGGGAAAGGCGGCGGCACCGGGAGGCCTCGGGGGAAGGCGACGGTGCCGAGAGGCCCCGGGGGAAGGCAGCAGCACTGGGAGACTTCGAGGGTAGGCGGTGGTGCTGAAGGTAGGATGGCCTAAGGGATGCAGTCCCAGGGTCTGGCACAGCCGACAGAAGGATGACCCAGGAGAGGGAGCCCCAGTCTTGGCAACGGTGACAGAGGAACCCTAGGGAAGCGAGCCTAGGTTCGACAGTGCCAAAGATAGGGCAGCCTAGGGGATGCAATCCCGTAGTCAGGCACGGGCGAAGGAAGGATGACCTAGGGGAGGGAGCCTCTGGTCTTGGCGGTGGCGATGAGGAACCCTAGGGAAGCAAGCCTGGGTCCGTCAGTGCTGAAGGTAGGGTAGCCCAGGGGATGCAATCCTGGGTCAGACGCGGCCGACAGAAGGATGACCCAGGGGAGGGGTCTTGGCGGTGGCGACGAGGAACCCCAAGGATGCGAGCCCAGGTTCGACAGTGTCGAAGGTAGGCCGGCCCAAGGGATGCAATCCCGGGGTTAGGCGCAGCCAACGTAAGGATGACCCAGGGGAGGGAGCCCCTGGTCTTGGCGGTGGCGACAAGGAACATCGGGGAAGCTAGCCTAGGTTCAACGGTGCCAAAGGTAGGACGGCCCTGGGGATGCAATTCTAGGGTTAGGCGCGGCCGACAGAAGGATGCCTCGAGGGAGGGAGCCCCTAGTCTTGGTGACAGCGACAAGGACACTGGGCAGAGAGGCGCGACGTAGCGAAGAAGGCATTCGGACTATCCAAGGTGAGGACCCTGGGCAGAGAGCATGGCACGACATAAGGTCCCCCGGGTAGCCCGGGGGAGGGGTGGCAGCGCAAGGCTCAGGCCAACCCCGGGAACAGCGGATCCCAAATGGAAGTGCGGTGTCAAAGGGAGGATGACCTCAGGAGGTAGACCTAGGGTGGACGGGCAGAGGTAGTCCTAGTGTTGGCCGGGCGGAGGCGCGGACCAGGGCGGCTGGATGGAGGCGACATCGGGGTGGCTTGGTGGAGGCGACGCAGGTGCAGCCAGTGGTGGTGTGGCCCGAGGTGAGGACGAAGTCCCGGGGGCATCCCGAGCGAAGACCCGGGGTGTTCGGGGTTCAGCGCCCAGTGCGAGGGCGAAACCCTAGGGCACCCAGGGAGAAGGCCAGGGGCATTCGAGGGTTGACGGCCTGAGGCGAGGGCAAAGTCCTAGGGAAGACCCAGGAGACAGCTGAAGAGGGGGACGCAGATGAAGCCAGGGTGACGAAGTGGCAAACGAGGCCAGGGCCACGCACCTGGATAAAGGCCAAAGCACATTGTCAGGGCAGAGGCACTCCCAGGTGATCCTGGACAGAGCGAGGCGTGGACCCTTGGGCGCCTCGGGTGGTGCGATTTGAAGGGTGAGATCCCAGAGAGCCTGGGGTGAAGCCTTAGGGGAGCTCTAGGGTGGCGTGTGCGAAGGGCGAACCCGAGGTGAGGCCGAAGCAGTGCGCATGGAGGGCAAACCCGAGGTAAGGCCGGGTCAGCGTGTGCAGAGGGCAAACCCCAGGGAGAGGCCAAGGTGAGGCCAGGTTCTCAAGGCCACCCGCCCCGAGAGGGAGTTCGGGACATCCCAAACTCGCCCAGCGATCTTTCGTGCCTTCACCTTCCTAAGCAACATGGCTTCTCATTCAAGTCCCTATGAACAGCGCCAACTGTCGTCAGTACGAGTTCGAACAATAAACTTGTAGGCGCCTCCGGTCAGATACGAAGACCGCTGCGGGTGCGAAGGGATTCAAGAGAAGCACACAACCCCGAGGTCCTTGCAGAGGGCCTCCTCCCTCCCCCAAGTGTATCTCATATTAGTGTTCTAGGCTTACAAAATGGCATCCTCTCTCCCATTACAAGGGTCCTATTAATAAGGGGAGAGGGGGTGGCTTGCATAGTTACAACTTTGCCCTTAGGGTTTGGCCTACTCCTGGGGGCAATTCGGTCATATGCTCCACGTGGGCCCCGCTAGGTCCAGGCCCCCAGGGATGGTTGGGGGTTGGCCCAGGGTCCCCCTAGGCACGGTCTTGCATACTTCACCCAGGGTTGCCCCGGGGTCCTCCCAAGGACGGTCTTGCATACTTCGCCCGAGGTTTACCTAGGCTTCCTCCCTAGGACGGTCTTGCGTACTTTACCCGGGGTTGGTCCTAGACCCTCCTAGGGTCAATCCCGCATACCTCACCTAGGGTTGGCCCTAGACCCTCGTAGGGTCGATCTCTCATGCTCCGCTCGATGTTGGCCCAGGGTCCTCCTAGGGACGGTCTTGCATACCCCGGACCCACCTAGGGTCGATCCCACGTACTCTGCCTGAGTTTGGTCCCAAGCCCTCGTAGGGTCGATCCCGCATACTCCGCCCAGGATTGGCCCCAGACTTGGCTCTGGGTAGACCTTCCAACAGGCACCATCACTCTGAGGTGGTTGTGGGCCCGAGATAGCGTGGGGACCCTTCCCCAACAAACTTGAACTTGTAAATAAGATCATAAGAACATCGAATGATAAATAATTCCCATGACAAGCTTAAAAAGGATATCATGTGTAATGCAACAACAATAGCAGAGATATCAAATAAGAAAAAAATATAAAGTTTCTTGCAGGAAATTGAGGGAGAAGAACATATGGCCATCATTTGGGACTTGGCCTGAGCAAGTTGCTAATTAGCGAGCCGTAGCTTCTGCAGCTCCATTCGACTCAAAACTCTATGATCTTGCTACATTGATCCCTAATTAATAAATAGACAAAACACATGGCATTCTATATCTCAATTCATTTTCTCATTCAAAATTCAAATTGGAATGGCATAATGGCATTCAAATTTCAATTCATTTTCTCATTCGAAATTCAGATCGAGATGACATAATGGTATTCAATATTTCAATTCATTTTCTCATTCAAAATTCAGATCAGGGTTGCATTGTATCATTCCAAATTCTAGGGAATTCAAAATAAGGGAAATTTAAAAAATTTTGCATACATCTTATTTCATTGGCTTTTGTTGGAGTTTCTTTGGAAAAATAAGTTGCAAACATAAATTTTTGGAAAAGAAAATTACAATCGATAGAATTCAAATTAAATTCAAAATCAAATCTGAAAAGATGATCCAGAAAGTAGCCTAGGGGAATTTACAAATTACAATAGAGACCAGTTCAAAAACTAAAAAAAATAAGTTTATAGTAGAGACCAGTTCAAAAACTTAAAAAAAACAAGTTCATGGCACTAGAATGAAAATTTGAACACTTTTTAACATGTTCCTCAAATTTCTCAAATCAAAATAATGCATGTTACACAAAACATAGATATTCAAATATTTTTAGAGAACAATTTAAGTCAGATAATATTTTAAAAAATAACACAATAATACACACTTTGTCAAGAGCCTCATAAAAATTTTATAATTTTTTGGGCTCATTAACATATTTAAAAATTTCGCAAAACTGTCAGCTAAACCAAATACGCTTTCTTCACTTAGCCCTTTCCGCTTACATTTCATGAAGATGTAATTTTGAAAAGTCGCCTTCTCTTTGTCCATTGTCATTGCTGTCATGCATACGTTCCTCATACGCCTTAAGATGACCGATGACCTCCTCCATGGTCATTGTTTTTAGGTCTCCAAATTACTCTATAATAGAGGCAATTGAAAGGAATTTTGAGGGGACGACGTGAACGAATTTCTTCATCATGTACAACTCTTTCATCTTCTCGTCAAGGGCCCGAATCTTGTTGACAATACTAGATGGTGAAGTTGTTGATTGACTTCGTCTCCTTTATACGCCACACCTCAAACTTGGTCTTGAGAGTTTGCATATTGCACAAATTCCTTCACACGATCCTAGAGCCTGGAGAAAACTCACACATTGCACAAATTCACGGTGGACGAGAATAAGAACATGCGCACAAGAATTTTGGTGCTCGGTTGCAACTATCTAGCTAGAGTTTTTCTTTTTTTTCTCTTATTCTCTTTCTCTTATTCATCGCAACCTTGATGTTAGTATTTATAATATATGCATAGACCTATATATGAATTAACTTAAATAATGAAAGTTTAACAAAGAAAATAAACTAACTAATTTTGATTCGATGCTGATTGTATCATGATCCTAACATCCTATTACTGCAAGTCAAGATTATTTACAACTTCCTTCACATATAGACCACACTTGAATTCTGTTAACCCGCAAGCAGTAGGGAAAGAAAAACAAAAATGATGCAAATTGTGTCCGTCACACATTGCATCATGTTCTAACATGATGAGGCTGATCAAGCTATGGATCCATATCTATATGTACCAAAAGGCATAAGCCGTGGTCCAAAAGAACGAGGCTAATGTCTTCAGATTTAACTCTCTACATGCATGGTACTGATAGGTCAGTTAATTTACACAGTGTTTGTTTAAAGCAACACAAGGCCACACATGAATTAGGCCCAACTAGACTATTGGTGTTACAAAAGTGGATAAGGCAGAAATCAGACTAAACAAATAGTACTCGGCGTTTCCTCATCCGCGATGATGCTGTTGGATCCAGACCCTGGCACCTCGCCAGATCCAACCAGGTTCACTCCCTGGGCCACAGGTCTAAATGGGTTGAACACAATCCGAATAGGTATACGAGTAGGAGTCTTTTATTCCTATTTATTGGGGAGGCTTGTACCCAGATTTGTAAGCAAGAAAACAAGAGAAAATCAAGAAAGAGGTGGAGCAAATAAGAGAAAAGCAAATAAGCTCAAAAATTCAGAAATTTCTTCCGTGTTCTCTCAGATTATTTGCGATGTATGCGTTTTCTCCTGGGATCAAAATTGTAACAGATGTCATAGGCTTCTCTTCATCACAAGTTGGAACAAAGTGAACAGTCTTGGTATAAGGAGGTATCCTTGATTCCCTCATCACTACATCACCTTTAGATAGAATGGCGTGGAATCTAGAATTAGGTCTCCAAAAATCACCTGCTTGAAGAGGTAGCCATAGTACTCATATGATAAGCTGTGGAGGCAAATCGGCTTGACGGTTCCAAATCTTGCTAATTTTTCAATCCTACTTTTAATTATTACATTATTTCCTTTACCATTGCAGGTTGCTGATGAATAAAACTTTCTCGCAATCGTCATACCCCACGTCTCAAACAATCTCAACAACAACCAGTCTTTCTAGTCATGAAGCTTTCGCAATCCACTCCCAAAATGTGTTCCCCATCGAAGAGAAGTGAGACCGGACCCTCTCGTCATCGCATACATGCGCAACCAAAGTTTTCTTCCCATCTAGAGGTACACCAATGATCAGAAGCACAGTGGTGGTACCAAGAGGATTGTGCTACAAGGCGGAAGACTCAACACTCACCTCCTCTATGGCAGCACCCAGTTTTTGATATTTTTAACGTTATTTAAACTCGTATTTATAAGAATGATAGTCATCACGCCGTATAAGATAATAGTCTTCACGCCGTATTTAATGGACACCTCAGAGTCGGCGCGATCCTCGGCGCCGTTAACACATCGTCTTCGGGCTGCGAGGCATCGGGCCGTACATCGACTTCACGGCTACAGGACAACGTCGGAAATCACTTCGGTGACGTGTCCGCTTTGGACTCGTCTCCGCGGGGACAAGCCTGCCCTTGACCCCGACATCACGCAAGTGGGACGGACCTTCCCCGCGCTTCGACA
>CM029677.1:2973527-3048527 GCA_017311315.1 Dendrocalamus latiflorus
ACATGTCCGCAAGATGAGCCCAGGGTTCAATATTTCGTTCGAAAGGTGACGAAATTTCAGAGATTTTGCTTCCTTCGGAGGGCAACGAAAGAAGAATCATTCGGCCAAAGTTTATCTGAATTTATCATCATTTAAATTTTGTTTAAATTTTGTCCAAAATTTGGTTAAACTTTATCAAAATTTAAATAATGTTTTGAAATTTTCGTCCGAAATTTTCGCCGAAACGAACGAAATTTCGCTATTTCGTCGCTTTCGTTGACCGGCAAAAAAATTTTAGTACCAAAAGTTTTTTCCCTGGATGAGCCTGACCTCGCCTCAGCTCCGACTCAGCGAGGCGGCTCCGCCAGCAACTTCGACTCCGCGGCTGAGGGACTTCACAACAGAAGACGGCTTCGGCATCCAGACTGACTTTGTATCCTTGGTGCGAAGACTGGGCCGCGCCGGCAAATGCATTTCTACCAAAGGGCACAGGCCGCAAGGACGGAGGGGGCCAAATGGCTCGGCAACATGGCTTCGGCCCGTGAAGCCCTTTACCATGAGAGGCTCCTGTTGTAGGGGTGGCCCCCACCTAAGCCCAGCTGGCCTGTTAGAAGGTTGTAAAGCCCAAAATGGGACATGTATAATGACATAAATGCCCTTGAGAGGGATACTTGGGTGTAAGGACATAATTGTAAAATACTCCCCATGTGAATATATAAAGCTGTCCCGGACATGGGGAAGACCCTAAGCATTGCTCACCTAACATCTCCATTACCATACTCCCATATCTCTGTTTGGTCCGTAACCACAACAGTGTCCATATAGGATACTCCGTCACCTCATGCTAGACGTGGCATGAAAGGCGTCCGAATCATGCACAGGTTGTATCAGACGTGGTGTTAATCTGTAACAAACGACTCCGATTTGGTTTCCTGTCTGTGTCAGACTCTTTTTCCTCACCCTATATATATACCCCAATAGTTCATAGAAAGAGGTGTTCTCAAGAGCAAACGCTCCATTATAATCTCTCCTCATTATAGTGATTTGCCTTTGAGCGTCCATGGTTTTTTTCCGTAAGGGTTTTTCACATAAAATTTCATGTCACGTATCTCTATTTTTCTGTGCATTATTTGCGACAATAAGAAAATTAATTCGCGTGGTAGGACGAGAAGGGTGTGGACCACATTGTGACATGAATGGATTATGGAAAGGCACACAGGATTGGGAGATCCAGCTTGGGGCGACGGTGGAGCTTGGGTAGCAACAATGGTGATTCAAGCACACTCGTCTTGGGCTGCTGCAGACGAGGGCTGCAACAACAAATTAAGCGTCACAAATAGCCCTCGACTTTTCCTCCCTACAGATGAATTTTTGTGACTTATGGCTGAATTTTTATTGTAGCTGGCTGAAATTATACTGTAACTGATGGTGGCTTATTTGGCATAATTAAATTTAAAAAATTTTAAAATAGAAAAAACGGGTTAGCCCAGCACGTATAATGCAAACGAATACGGAAAAAAAGCACTGGCAAAAAAGCTCAAAAAAATCCGAAAAAGCTGAAATTTAGGAATAGTGAAAAATAACCCAGAAGCCCAAGTCTAAACGAGCGGGCCGAACTTAGAGGATTCTGTTAGACCATGTGGCTAGGTTTAGGATATTTTGGTAATGAATAATTGACAATGGTTAATTTGTTATAATGAATAATTGGTGATTTTGTTTAAGCGGTGTTATGCAAGTTGTGTTGCGTGTGTACGGACTGATGTTGGTCAAATTGAGACGAACTTGTGCCGGAAGAATGTTCTTTGGTCTTTGCATGTGCAGGTTGAGCATGGAGGTGATCATGGTCGGTTACGAGGTGGACCGGAACTAGGATAGGGAGATCTGAGGTTTAGACGGTCAAGGAGGTCACGAGATGATCGGGCTCATGCTTGGGGCGTATGGAGATCAAAGGTGGATGATACGTGGAGAAGCTACGGGAGGTGCGGTCCTGGAGGCTTCAACACGTGACGCGTTAGAAAAGTCGTGAGTGTGAAAAACCTGTGTTAGGAAGGGTTTCGGGTCTCTTGAAAATTAGTGGGCCAAAAGTCTAGTTGAGGTAAACAAGGCCCAAGCCTTGTTGGAGTTGGATTAGGATTTTAAGGCCTAGTTGGAGTTGGGCTGTGTGTGTATATATATGCATGCGGCGGCATGGCAAGAGTTTGTACCAAGCAGCCGTGGAAGAAAAATATATATATGGCTTTTGGGGTGACCGAACGTTTTCTTTGGCATGGCATCTCTTTGATCACGAAGCGCACGACATTGTTCGGCCATCGGTCAGGCAAGCAATCTCAGATTTTGCTTAGTTGCATAATTAGGGCTTAATTTATTTTCGTCACTATCTGCATCAGCGATCTTGTTTATTTTATATCTCAAGTTCTAGAGCTTTGATTGACGTAATTCCAGTTGGGTTAGTTCAATAACTGTCTCTAGTTTATTCTGAATAGGTTTGAGGTTAATTGGAGTTACGGATTTTTATCGAGATCAGTTTTAGTAAAGGATACAGTGTTTTGTCCAGAACTTTAAACAAGGCTTAAATAGGTTTTGTGTTAAAAGGGGAGTATTAAAATTTATTTTTAGCTTCCGCAATCATTCACCCCCCTCTGATTGTCTATCTTAGTGTGAATCATTCCTACAAGTGGTATCAGAGCAGGTTTATTTTTCTAATTGATATTAACCGGTGATTAGAAAATATGTCGATGGATAGGTATTCCACAAAACCTTGTGTTTTCGATGGTGTTGATTTTCAGTATTGGAAAGCGAAGATGGAGGCATACATTCAAGCTTAAGGCTTTGCAATATGGGAGAAGGTCTACAAGCCTTATCAAGTACCCGAAAGTGATGCTGTGACAGCAACAAATATAGCACAAGTGGAGGCAAATAGCATGGCAAGGAACTTGATAATTCAAGAACTAGAAATGAGTGATTTTGATCGTGTTGTGCATCTCAAATCCACATATGAGGTATGGAAAGCACTATGTGATTATCATGAGGGTTCATCTACTATTAAAGGGGTACGTCAAGATATGTACAAAAAGGATTACATGCGTTTTGAGATGAAACCTAGTGAATCAATAGATGATCTTTTTGCCCGCTTTAATGAAATTCTTAGTAATCTATGTGCTGTTAATGTTACTTATACTGATGTTGAAAATGCACGTTAATTACTTGGAGCATTAGATATGTCTATATGGGAGATGAAGGTTACATCCATAGAGAATCTACTGTCATGAGTACACTTACATTAGATGTACTTTATTCTAAATTGAAAACTCATGAATTAGATGTTTTTGCTAGAAAATATAATGGTAATAGATCAATTGTTTTAGCTTCACAATCTAGCAAGTCTAATTGCGATAATTCTTCTACTAGCTATGTTTTGTCTTCGTTGTCTTCACTAACCGATGAACAGCTAGAGCAACTCCCGGAAGATGATTTGGCACTCCTCTCTACACGCTTCACAAGAGCTTTGCAGAATGTGAGATCAAGAAAGAGAGGAAATTTTGGTCCTCAAAGATGCTATGAGTTTGGTGATCTCAATTATATTCGTCTCAAATGTCCAAAGTTTCTAGCAAGATTTGCAAGGGAAGAGAATGAGAAGGAAGAAGAGATGGAAAAAAGGAAGAATAAAAAGAAGAGCTATATGAATCGTAAGGTGGTGCATTGTGTTCTTGCCGCTCTTGGGCAAATTAATTTGAGTGATGTGGACACGGACAGCGAGGATGATACTCCCAAAGGCAAGAAAGATTTAACTGGGTTGTGTCTAATGGCAAGTAGCAAAAACTCCACCGACAATGATGATCTTGACAGCGACAACTATAATGAGGTACAACCTTCTTATGATGATTTAGCTAAAGCTATTGCTAAACTTGGTACTTTGCTAGAAAAGAAAGATAAAAAGATTAAGAAATATGATACTTTGATTGAATCTCTAAATTCTGAAATTGCAAGACTTAGAGTTTTAATTCCTGATGATGAATCTTGTCAAATTTTACATTCTAAGTTAGAGAATACTAGGTCACTTAATGCTTTAAACATGGATCAACTTAGAGATGTAACTGCTAAATTTGATGAATTAAGATTAGCACATGACTCTTGTGATGAAAAATTGAAATGTGCTAATGATGAAATTGGAAAGCTCAAGTTTAGTTCTTCTTCATGTTTAGAATCAAGTTTTTTAAATGCTCAATCTAAAGCTTGCTCTAAATGTGATTTGCTAGAAGCTAGAATTAGTTCATCTCAGGAAACAATTCAACAGATGCTTTATCATGAGATATCTTCTTGCTTTAACTGTCCTAAGCTAAACACTGAAATAGAAGTTTTGACTATACAAATTAATGATTTTGCTGAAAAAGAAAGATTGGCTCAACCTAGTTGTAACATCCCAAAATTTGCTTTCTGAAAAATTTAACTTTAAATTAATTATTTTAAAGAATTTGGATTTTATTTGGATTTTGTTTGGTTTTCTGGATTTTCTAGAGTTTAAAACATATTTTTAAAATTTAAAAAGTATGTTAAAGTATGAAAATTAAATACCAACATTAGTTGGAAATAATTTTATTAAGTCCAAAATATCTCCAGAAGCTTCTGTGAATTTTTGGAGGTATTTTCATATTTTTCTGAGGCTTAAATAATTTCCTAGCCTTTTCTGAAAATAAAAATCAAATTCTAAAATCAAAAATCCCAATCCTCTCCCTCCGGTCGACGCGTGTACGGCCCAGATCCGCCCAGCCATCGTACGGCCCAATCCCGGCCGCTCCCCCTCTTCCATCGCCAAGTGGGCCCAGCCCAACGGCTTCCCCGCGCCTCCCTCTCCCTCCTCTCTCTGCCCCTGGGCCCCGGCCGTCAGCCGCTCGCGCCCCGTACCCGTTGCCCGATCCGCCTCTCCTGCCACGTGGCTTCATCCGCACCGCCCGCTCTCTCCCTCTCCTCTCTTACTGCACGCGGGCCCCGCCTGTCAGAGCCTTCCTCTTTCTCGCGCCACCGCCTTCCTTTTTCTCCTCCTCTTTCCTTCTTTACTCCAACGACCGTTTCCGCGCCAAATCCGGCCATTACTCGCCGCCCTCTCCCCGGTTTTGGAAACCGTTTGCACAGGGGACAAACTTCCCCAAAACCCCGTGCTCTCTTTCCTTCTCTACCCCCCTCCTTTAATCCCTCCGCCGTATCTGCGCCTGTCGAGAAATCCGGCGAGCAATTACGCGCCCGTGTCCCCTCTCTGGCCCCTATAAAAGGCACCCCGAGCAGCCCCATTCTCCGCACCACCTCGCCCCGCATTCCTCTGCCCCTCTCAAGCTCTCCACCACTACCGCAGCGTGCGCCCCATCTCCAAGTGCCGCCGCCTCCCTCCGTCGAGCAATTGCCGGCGAAGGAGTGCCGCCCGAGCCCCGCCGAAGCCACCCCGAGCTTCCCCGCCACCGAGCGCAGCTCCTCCACCCCTTTCTCGGTCTCAAGCGTCGCCGGAGCACCACCGCACCGGAGCACCCGAGCCTTCTCCGCCTCTTCCTCGCCGTCGGCCCGCCACCGTGCTCTGCGACCCCCACCGACTCCACCGTCGGAACCCCCTCTGCACCAGGGACGCGTTTTGGACCTCACCCGAACCTCTCCGGCCACCCCTCGCCGCCGGCAACATCGCCTCCGTCCACCTCTGCCCGGTCCCCTCCAGCAGGTACCTCAAAGGGTTTACTTACCCTATATGGGTAAGCAACACCCGAGTGACCAGATGGCTAGCAGCGTTATCCCTTCCCCCCCCCCCCCCTCGCTCCCTCGGCGTGCGTTCGAGCCCCCGGCTCCGCACGCTCAGGTTGAGCCATTTCTTTTAAATCCCGCACTGACAGCCGAGCCCCACGCGTCAACGGCTGCCGTCTGCGTTGGACACTGCCGTCTGGGCCGCACCCGTCTGCGCTAGCCACTGACATATGGGCTAAGAGCCTGTTGGGTCCCACCTGTCAGTGACCAACAGCTGGTATGGTCACTGACAGAGGGGTCCCACATGTCAGAGACCGACGCAGTGGGCTCACTGCCAGTGGGTCCCACCTGTCATAGACTCAGAGAAAGAAAAATAATAAAATGTAAATTCTTTAGTGGGCCCCACCTGTCAGAAATTTAATAATTTTTGGATTTATTCAAACTAAGAATTTCAAATAAGCATAACTTTCTCATTTTAACTCCAAATTAAGCCGTTCAAGTTTCTAAATTCTTCTAAAATCATAATCTATCCAAATATGGCCTCTAGTTTAATTTTTGTTTTTATTTAAATTTTATTTGTATTTATTTGCTTTGTTTGCTTCGTCTTTTTCACGTAGATTCCACCGTTGTCGAAGATCTCTCCACTCCGCAGCAAGAAGACCCAGAGAGCGTGCAAGAAGGCAAGTCTCCTTTGATCATTTCGAACCTATGTTTGTGAAATGTTTTAATTATTTTAAATTTATGTGCATCGCTATTTACATAGAACCATAATTTTGTTTTAGCAAGTTAGTTAACCCAATCTTTGTTATGCCCTCAATTGAACTTGAATGCCATGTACACTTGTAACCCTAGGATCACCTTTGTCTCAATAATGAGATTATTATTAAATCTTTGATAAATAATAGAACGGTAGTATAATGCTTAGTCATGCTATTTAATTCTTTTGTAATCTTGAAATGGGAAATCATATTTCATTCAACTGGTAAATGTATTTAGAAATAAGTGGTGACTGGTGTTGCCACTGATCTTTTAGAAATAAAATAAAATGTGAAAGTTGGTTTAGACTGGGGTGGATGGTTGGTTGGGATTGGTGCGGAAAGCACGAGATCTTGAAAAGTGTATGTTCCACCCTAGTCGATTAAGGACCGACGCTTGTGATTGTTCAGACTGAGCACTACCGTAAAACCCCGAGTCTATATGGGTACGACCTAGCTGATTAGCTTACGATAGTCTAGTTTAGGTGCCACCAATGGAACGTGGGTGCCAGGGATTTACTGGTTATTCACAGTGAGGGACAGGGATGTACTGTACTCATATGGCGCAAGAGGGGGCTTCGGACTGGGTGGATGGAACCCTTCTGCGGTGAAACCTCAGCGGGTGGTGTCTAGCTAGATTAGAGTGAGGAGAAGGCTTTGTGATAATTTATTTGTGTCTCATGCCAAAGGAAGCGTGGTGACTATTAAGGTAATTTATCTCTTGGGGGTAAAGTTGTACAACCTCTGCAGAGTGTCAAACTATTCGAATAGTCGTGCCCACGGTCAAGGGCGGGCAAGGAATGCATTCACATGGTAGATTTCTGGTTTTGGTTTTAAAAACAAAGTTTTGTATTCCGAGAGTGGAGGGAACTCTCGGAAGGGTATCCTGGCGATTGGAGCCAGAGAGGGTGGATGGAACCCGTTGTTTTGAAACTTGATCGGTTAGAGTTGGTTAATTAGTGTTGGTGGTTGGAACCTTCACTATAGTTATTTACTAATTTCATCTAAAACAAATAATTGGTTAAAATGATGCCTTCGAAAATATTTAGTAGTAATTGAAATAAAATATTGCTTTGTGCAAAAGAACCATATAACCCTCCTTTGTTAAGCCTTGCATCTATTGCATTTTTCCCAAGACTTGCGGAGTACTTAATGTACTCACATGGTACACTCAAAAATAATACTCAGAGGAATACGAAGCTCAAGAGGGAGACTACGACTACTTCGCTGGTGGATTCGATGAAGGATTCCCGGAGTACTAGGTCGCGCTTCCCCAGTCAATTGCCTGTGGCGTATTGATGGGTCTCCGCTGGATTTGCGTATTGATGGGTCTCCGCTGGATTTATCTTCTGCTTCCGTTGTGTTTCATGTGTGCGAGGTCTTGAAACCTCATTTGTAATAATGAGACCTTTCGGTCAGTACTCTTTAATATTGTAATAAGACGTTGTTGGTTATGAATCATTTCTGTTTAACTGTGTGCACTAGCTTTGATCTGGGACTAGTGTTGTAATACATAGAGGGTCCGGGTTTAGAAATCCGGGGTCCCGACAGAGATGGTATCAGAGCCAATTTGACTGTAGAACGAGACCTAGATTAGAATGGTAAAACCTTAAGGACTTATATTTATAAAAAGAATTTATTAAAATTCTATAAGCTTCTTTGCTTCTACTCTTTTCTTACTTAGTATCCCCTTCTTGTCCTTAAAACTCACTTGTTAAAACTTTTTACTAATCTTTTCTATTATTTCAACTTTGTAGATGGCCGGTTCATCCTCTGCTAAGTTGTGGGACTATTACTCGCATGGCGAGAATGCTGGAGCATTTGCTAGCCTTCTCCGGCAGCTTATGCAATGTCTCGAGTATTGCCAGCCACCTATCTTTAAGGGGCGGAAGACTCAGATACTAGATCGGGACTCTTGGTCGATGGAGGTATTCCTGTATGCACGGGATGAGGAGTTCAATTCCCACACATACCCTATCAAGCATCCCCAGACCCGCTGTTACGATGCTATCTAGGACGCAGCTCGCCTTGCTATAGCTGACTTGTGTCACCTTCACAAGGAAACTGTTCATCAGTCACCCTTTTGTTTTTTCATCACTCCTCGAGCAGGACAGAGGTATCCAGAACCCTTTGACATTCCAGCTGATGATCCTCGACTTTCGCACCAGGTTCAGCTCACTCAGGCGATGGTAGTCACCTACGCTAGAGCCTTGGAGGAGATTGGACAGCTTCGGATGCTTCTCACTTCCAGCTACCAGCACTCCGACACTTTTTGTGCCCAGCTTTACCAGAGTCAGGCAGCAAAGTTCGAGCTGGGACGTCTCCGAGCTGCAGCTGACTACACGTCGTCTTCACCCGTACCAGCCGTCGTCCCTAACAACCAGGCGCCGACTCGACGTCCAGGACTCCGCACCAGGCTCATAGCCCGCAAGAAGGTGTGACGTCCAAGTCCACTACCCGACATCGACATCGACGAACCCAGCAAAAGACACACTTTCATGTTCCCGCTCTTGTTCCCGGTCGACTGCCTCCAGTCGTAACCATTCCCGTCCTCGCGCCTCAGCCACGTGCGATTGTTCGCAGCATCATGTGAACGAGCGCAAGGAGGACCCAGAGGAGGACCCCGAGGAGCGTGTCTTATTGGAGGATTAGTAGTAGGTTGAGTCAGTAGTACCCAAATAAATGTCCACATTTTTAGAACGTTTTATTATGTTTTGGTGTGCTAGATGGACTGTACCAAGCCTATGTGCACTTGTGGTACATCCATTCATAAAACTATCTTGATTTCAATAAAAGTTTCCTCTAAGTTGTTGCTTGCTTATTTCTTGTGTGTTGGGTTGGGATGTTGTAGGTTTTCCCCTAATCTCTTACCTATGCTAGTTCCCTCTTATCTTTTGCTAACCCTGGAAATCGCTTCAGATGGTGAACACAAGGAGCAACCCTGGCAGCAGCCGTGATGCCAATGCCCAGCCAAACAACAACATTCCACCTCCTCCTGCTCAAGTGCCTAACTTGGAGCAGATGATGGCTATGCAATTGCAACTGATCCAAGCCCTTGCTCAGAACTAGGTGCAACAAGCCCCGCAGGCACCAAACCAAGCACCCCAGTCTAAGTTGGGAGAATTTATGAGGACAAGACCTCCTACTTTTGCTGGTTCAGTGGATCCATTGGAGGCCAATGACTGGATCAAGGATGTGGAGAAGAAGTTGATCTTAGGTCAGTGTAATGATCATGAAAAGGTGTTGTATGCCGCCCATCAACTTAAGGGAATCGCTGCTAATTGGTGGGAGAATTATTGCGCCGCCCATCAAGATGTGCAAGCCATCACATGGGATGAATTTGTTGAGGCTTTCCGCACTGCGCATATTCCTACGGGAATAATGGAAATGAAGAAAAGGGAATTTTACCAACTGCAGCAAGGAAACCTCAGTGTTTCTAAATACCTGAACAAGTTCACCCAACTATCCAGGTATGCATCAGAAGATGTCGCATCAGAGGCAACGAAGATTTGGAGGTTCATGCAAGGACTTGATCCCAACCTCAAGGTGCAGCTGGTGTCTAATGATTACCCAACATTCCAACATATGGTAAACAAGGCCTTCATACAAGAAGATGCTCAATGACAACTGTATGAAACTAGGAAGAGGAAGTTTCAAGCTCAGCAGGGAGCAAGCAGTTCTCGATTTCGTCCTAATCCACCCCAGTTCAATAAGCCCTCAGAGTCAAGTGTGCCAAGGACTCCATTTGCAGGACCCTGCACAAGTCCGCAAGCACCTCGAACAAACAATGGTGGCCAACCACAGTAGAACAGGACCTCAGCGGCAAGAGTGCAGTGTTTTAACTGCAAGAACATGGGACATTATGCCAGCAACTGTCCCCAGAAGCGCCCAGCTGTGACCCCTATTTGTTTCAACTTGGGGACCACACCAGCACGAGCTCCAACTGCAGGTCAAGGCCGTGGGGCACCACAAACTCCAAGGACTCCGCAGGCAATGAGCAGAGGACATCTTAACCATGTCACTGTGGAGGCAGCCCAGGATGCACCCGACGTAGTTCTGGGTAAGTTTCTTGTCAACTCAGTACCTGCATCAGCATTATTTGATTCTGGAGCTTCGCATTCTTTTGTGTCAAAAGATTTTGTTGAAAGATATAAGTGGGATGTGTGTTTGCTTAAGAACCCTATGCTAGTCCAATCACCTGGAAGGGAAATGAGGACTAACACAGTTTGCCCTAGCGCAACTGTAGATATAAATGGAGTAAAGTTCCTAGCGAATCTTATTATAATAGATTCCAAGAGCCTAGATGTTATACTTGATATGGATTGGTTAACCAAGTATAAAGGGCAGATAGATTGTGCCGATCGTGCTGTAACTATTACCAACTCGGATGGAATCCAAGTAAGGTATAAGTCACACACATCTTCTCAGAATAGATGTGAGTTAAATAGTTTGAAGGGAACACCTTTGGAAGAGGTGCCTATAGTAAGTGAATACCCAGATGTATTTCCCGAAGATTTACCAGGGATGACACCAGATAGAGAAATTGAATTTGTTATAAATCTGGTACCTGGTACAGCTCCGATTTCCAAGAGACCTTATCGTATGCCTGTAAATGACTTGGCAGAAGTTAAGAAGCAAGTTCAGGAGCTACAAGAGAAAGGTTTTGTAAGACCAAGTACTTCGCCTTGGGGAGCACTAGTACTGCTAGTAAAGAAGAAGGATGGTAGTTTTCGCATGTGTGTGGATTATCGATCCTTGAATCATGTGACAATTAAGAACAAGTACCCTTTGCCCCGAATAGATGATTTGTTTGATCAGTTGAAAGGTTTGTGTGTCTTCTCCAAGATTGACCTTCGATCAGGTTATCATCAATTGATAACCAGAAGACATACCAAAGCAGCATTTGCTACCCGTTATGGATTATATGAGTATACTGTGATGTCTTTTGGCCTAACAAATGCACCCGCATATTTTATGAATCTGATGAATAAAGTGTTTGTGGAATATTTGGATAAGTTTGTGGTAGTGTTCATTGATGACATTCTGATATACTCCCGGAATGAGGAAGAGCATGCCGAACATTTGAGGATAGTTTTGGAAAAGCTCAGAGAACACAGATTGTATACCAAGTTTAGCAAGTGTGAGTTCTGGTTGAAGAAAGTAGCTTTCCTGGGTCATGTGATTTCTGCAGGAGTAGTGTCCGTAGATCCCGACAAATTAAATGATGTGCTCAACTGGACACAACCAAAGTCAGTATCCAAGATCAGAAGCTTTTTGGGATTGACTGGTTATTATCGTCGCTTTATTGAAGGTTTCTCCAGGCTTGCAAGACCTCTCACACAGTTGCTAAAGAAGGAAAAGAAGTTTGAATGGAGTAAATCGTGTGAGGATAGTTTTCAAGAGCTGAAGAAGAGTTAACTTCTGCACCAGTGTTAACACTTCTGGATATTAGAAAGGATTTTGAAGTCTTCTGTGATGCATCAAGGCAAGGACTAGGTTGTGTACTGATGCAAGAAGGAAAGGTAGTAGCCTATGCTTCAAGACAATTGCGACCCCATGAGGGGAATTATCCAACCCATGATTTAGAGCTTGCTGCCATCGTGCATGCTCTAAAAATATGGAGGCATTATTTGATCGGTAATCGCTATGAGATCTATACGGATCACAAAAGTTTGAAGTATATATTTACCCAACCCGATCTCAATATGAGGCAAAGGAGATGGCTTGATTTAATAAAAGATTATGATGTTGGAATACATTATCATCCAGGAAAGGCCAATGTAGTAGCTGATGCCTTGAGCAGAAAGAGTTATTGTAATAAGCTATTGATTGAAGACAGTATGCCTGCACTTCAAGCAGAATTCCAGCGGCTCAATTTAGAAGTAGTAGAGGAAGGATTTCTGGCTACTTTGGAGGTTCAACCAACTCTAGAGGACCAGATCAAGGCAGCTCAAAAAGAGGATAGGTATGTCAACGAAATTAAAGAAAACATGAAGAAAGGAAAAGCACCAGGATTTTCAGAAGATGAAGAAGGTATCATTTGGTTTGGGAAAAGAATCATTGTACCTGAAAAGAGGGAAATAAAGGAGTTAATTCTGAAGGAGGCCCATGAATCTAGATATTCAATTCACCCTGGGAGTACAAAGATGTATTAAGATCTCAAGGAAAGGTATTGGTGGTCAAGTATGAAAAGAGAGATTGCCGAGTACGTGGCTCTGTGTGATTCGTGCCAACGGATTAAAGCTGAACATCAGAGACCTGCCGGACTTTTACAACCTTTGCAGATACCTGAGTGGAAATGGGAAGAGATTGGTATGGATTTTATAACCGGATTGCCAAGAACAAAATCAGGGCACGATTCAATTTGGGTTATTGTGGATCGTCTGACAAAAGTCGCACATTTCATTCCAGTAAAGACAACATATTCGGGGGATAGACTCGCAGAGTTGTATATGTCAAGAATCGTGTGTTTGCATGGAGTTCCAAAGAAGATTGTGTCAGATCGAGGATCACAATTCACCTCAAGATTTTGGCAAAAGCTACATGGACTTTTGGGCACAAACTTAAATTTCAGCACAACATATCATCCACAGACAGATGGTCAAACAGAAAGAGTAAATCAAATTTTGGAAGACATATTGAGAGCTTGTGTCCTAGCGGACTAGACTAATTGGGATCAAAGTTTGCCCTATGCAGAGTTTTCCTATAATAACAGTTATCAGTCCAGCTTACAAATGTCTCCATTTGAAGCCCTATATGGCAGAAAATGCAGGACACCGTTGTATTGGAAAGAAACAGGAGAAGGACAAGTGTTTGGACCAGATGTGTTGAAGCAAGCAGAGGAACAAGTTCATCTGATTCAGGACAGATTAAAAACAGCTCAAACCAGGTAGAAAAGCTATGCGGACAACCGTCGAAGAGCATTAGAGTTTGTACCTGGAGATCTTGTTTATCTGAAAGTTTCGCCTCTCAAGGGAATGGGACGTTTTGGAGTTAGTGGAAAGCTTGCTCCTAGATTCATTGGCCCATTTCCTGTTACAGCAAAAAGGGGAGAAGTTGCGTACCAGTTGAAGCTTCCACTTCAGTTGTCAAAGGTGCACGACGTCTTCCATGTGTCCCAGCTAAGGAAGTGTCTCAGAGTACTAGAAGAACAGATGCCTCTAGATGAAGTGAACTTGAAAGAGGACTTAACCTATCCAGAGTATTCAGTCAAGATATTGGATGAAGCAGAGCGTCATACGCGAAGCAAGGTCATCAAATTCTGTAAAGTGCAGTGGAGCAACCATTCCGAGTCAGAAGCGACTTGGGAGCGTGAAGAAGATCTGAGAGCAGAGTTCCCTAGTCTTTTCCCCAGTCCATCCGAATCTCGGGGTCGAGATTCTTTCTAAGGGGGGTAGGTTTGTAACATCCCAAAATTTTCTTTCTGAAAAAATTTAACTTCAAATTAATTATTTTAAAGAATTTGGATTTTATTTAGCTTTTGTTTGGTTTTTGGATTTTCTAGAGTTTAAAACCTATTTTTAAAATTTAAAAATTATTTTAAAATATGAAAATTAAATATCAACATTAGATGGAAATAATTTTATTAAGTCCAAAATATGTCCAGAAGCTTCTGTGAATTTTTCTGGAATTTTTGGAGGTATTTTCATATTTTTCTGAGGCTTAAATAATTTCCTAGCCTTTTATGAAAATAAAAATCAAATTCTAAAATAAAAAATCCAAATCCTCTCCCTCCGGCCGACGCGTGGATTGCCCAGATCCGCCCACGCCATCGCACGGCCCAATCCCGGCCGCTCCCCCTCTTCCACCGCCAAGCGGGCCCAGCCCAATGGCTTCCCCGTGCCTCCCTCTCCCTCCTCTCTCTGCCCCTAGGCCCCAGCCGTCAACCGCTCGCGCCCCGCACCCGTCGCCCGATCCGCCTCCCCTGCCACGTGGCTTCATCCGCACCGCCCGCTCTCTCCGTCTCCTCTCTCACTGCGCGCGGGCCCCGCCTGTCAGGGCCTTCCCCTTCCTCGCGCCACCGCCTTCCTTTTTCTCCTCCTCTTTCCTTCTTTACTCCGACGACCGTATCCGCGCCAAATCCGGCCATTACTCGCCGCCCTCTCCTCAGTTTTTGGAAACTGTTTGCATAGGGGACAAACTTCCCAAAAACCCCGCGCTCTCTTTCCTTCTCTAACCCCCTCCTTTAATCCCTCCGCCATATCCGCGCCGGTCGAGAAATCCGGCGAGCAATCACGCGCCCGTGTCCCCTCTCTGGCCCCTATAAAAGGCACCCTGAGCAGCCCCGTTCTCCGCACCATCTTGCCCCGCATTCCTCTGCCCCTCTCGAGCTCTCCACCGCTGCCGCAGCGTGCGCCCCATCTCCAAGCGCCGCCGCCTCCCTCCGGCGAGCAATTGTCGGCGAAGGAGTGCCGCCCGAGCCCCGCCGAAGCCACCCCGAGCTTCCCTGCCGCCGAGCGCAACTCCTCCACCCCTTTCCCGATCTCGAGCGTCGGCGGATGTCGGAACCCGGAGCAACAACTCCTGGATCCTCTGTGTAAATCGCACTAGTCCAGGATCAGCTAGTGCACACAGCGTACAACAAAGATAAATATCAACCATAATGACATTTATTATCTAAATATGGGCATGATTGCCAGAGTTTACATCAGCGGCACATAAGCCAAATTAAATAATAAGTAGCAGAAGAAAAACACCGAAGCGGAAGAAGCCCACTGAGCCTGCCCACAGGCAAACGACAGTAAGACGCGGCCTGCTCGTCCAGATCTTCACTGTAGTCAAAGTCGTCCTTCTCTGTGTGGAGATAGCAAGGTGAGTACAAACTTGTACTCCGCAAATCACACGAAGAAATGCAACATAATGATAAAGGCTTCAAAGGAAGGCTTATAGGGTTAGTTTGCATAAAACAGCATTTAAGAAATACAGTAATAGATTGAAATTGCTGAATTTAATACAGTAAGCAAAACAGTACTTGTATTTGAAAATAATACCATCAGTGCAGGCTCCGACCAAACACCAACCTATCCATGGGCATCCCACCCGGACAATCTTTTCCAAAAGTTCACGTATGGATTCCATCCATCCACACGCTTCCACTGTGCAACTCTAATGGATTCCATTCATCCACCAGGTTTCATTCTCTCATGGATTCCATCCATCTGCAAGGTTTTCATCTCTCGTGGATTCCATCCATCCACAAGGTTTTCGAAAACATTTTTGAAAAACAAAGTCTAATCCATGAAAAACTTTTACTCAGCATGCCCATGACCGTGGGCACGGCTATCCAGGATAGATTATACACTCTGCAGAGGTTGTACAGCTTTACCCACAAGACATAATCGTCCCGTTTTGCCACGCGAGTTACACACTTCCTTAGGTGTGCAGCGGGGAGATCACGACAAGGCCTTTACAATGCAAAGCCTTCAACCTGACCAAGCCAACACTAAGATTTCACCCCAGTAAGGAATCCACCAGACCGGGACCCCCTCTTGAGCCGAGTGAGACTTCCCATGGCCTACGCCACGCTCACTTTCAACCTACGAAATGGCTCAGGTTGGGACCCGCAAATTATTCAGCCATGACTGTCCCATACAAGCCTTGTGGTAGTACGTTAGGGCTTTGCAACAGTAGCTCACAGACCGGTCCTTAATTGACTTAGGCTCAACCACATACCTCCGTGCACGACAATCAACCACTGCGGCTCCAACCAACAGGGCATGCCTGCACCCACCAATCTAACCAATTGCCTAAGTCCAAACCAGGTTTTATATTTTGTTTCCAAAATATTTCATAAACCTCCTTGACTCACCAAAGTCAAGAGTACATATCAAAAGCATATCATTTTATGTGGAAGGGTTTGTCATTTTATGTGAAAAGGTATCCCAAAATATATATTATGTCTAAGCAGGTCTAAGCATTTGACATAAAATCTCTCTAGCCAATACTAGTGTACCAACTAGAGTTTCATCTAGGGTGACAAGGTATCGAGGAATTCAATATCAATGGAGGAATTAACAAGTAGGCAATAACTAAATTTAAAACTGAATTGAAATACGTTGAATAAAAATATGCATGCAATATAATTTAAATCAACATAATTTTATTTTGAAAACTGGGATCAACATGATCAAGGAGTGTGACTTGCCTTGCTCTGCAGTCTGGTGTGAATCTTCGTCAAATTCTTCTGAAACGTCGCAGTCTACACGCGAAGAACCAAAGCGAATAAATTCAAATAAAATCTAAATAAATCCAAAAATTATAAAATATATATTGACGGATAGATTATGATTTTAGATGAACTTAGGAGAAAGAATCAATGGACTCAGAGTTTGTATGAGGGAGAACGAATATCTGGAAGTTTTAGATGTCACATGAAATGATAACCAAATCCGAGAATTATCATTTGAACGGTACGATGCCGGTTGGCTGCGAGGTGGCTGGCGAATGGGCAAAATGGAATCCTAGCAATGAGGCGAAGGTGGTGACACAAGTACGGCGGTGAGAAACAGCGGCAATCACCGGCGGTGAGAGGAAACGACAGTGACGGTGTGGTAGCGACAGTGACAGGTTGGAGAGAGATAGTACCGGGTATGGAACATGGAGATGTAAGGTGAGCATGGGGTAGAACACGGCATGGTGAAGCTACAAAAATTGTTGGCTAAGCTGAAAATTCATCAGAGATGATACAATCGACGTTTGAACGACGACGGTAGAGAAAAAGGAAAAACATGATATTTTGGTGCTCGGTGAAGCGAATCCAAAACCGTTTGAAAGGTAGCTACCTGGGATGGTTTGGCACGATATGACGTGAACGGATTGGGGAAAAACATCACCGGATAGATAGGGACACGAGATGCCATTGGCGGCCATGGCGAGGTGTCGGAGGCGAAAATTTGTGGAGGCTTTTCGGGGAAACGGAAGCGAGCATGGCGTAGAACGCGGCGAGGCATGCCTAAGAAAAATCATGGCATGGCCAAAGGACATAGGATGGTGGCGGAACATGGCAGGAAAGACCTATAGCGACCGGCGGGTTGACATCGGCGTTCCGGGCAAACGGAGAGGAATTAGTGGGTGAGGTTTGTGGCAAAATGAAGAGGAGAACATGGGGAACGCAGTGCTCACCTTGTTTGTGGTGGAAGATGCACGGTCGGCCTGTAGCGAGGAGAGAAGCGGCGGCACGGTTTGGCCACGGTGCTCCGGCGATGCTCCGGCGAAGGCGAGGGAAGCACCATGTAGAACACGCAAAGGCAAAGCCAATGCTGTGGCCAAATGTGGTCGGAATCCACTGTAGACGGCGCAAATGGCCGAAGAACGCTGTTTTGTTGGCGAGAGAAAAATGCCGATTGCGGCTAGAAGAAAGGAAGAGAGGCTTTGAGATTTCTAGGGCTGGGTGAGGATAAAGAGAGGCACCTGGTGCTCCCTTTTATAGGTGCGGAGGTGGATCGGATGGGGAGATCCGTGAGGAAATGTCTTTCGGTGGCATGGCATATTCCCGCGAAATTGGTGCATGAAATTCGGGGCTAAGGCTAGGAATGGAAATGTATTGATGAGAGAATTCAAATGCATTTTGTTGCGCAAGAAATAGTTGAGAAAATCTCGAGTTATTAAAGTTTCAAGAAATGCCAAGAAACAGCCATGGCGCTGAGCTCACTCCGGAAAGATCCGTGAAGACGATGAATAGTGAGGAGAGAGAAAATAATAATAAAATAATTGTTTTTCGAAAAAAAATCAGAAAAATTTCAGCAAAATCCTTGGAACCCGAACTATCAAATAAAATAATTTAGATTTATTTGAAGTATATTTTAACCATTTAAAATATTTTTAACTGCTAAGCTATAATTTAATTCAAATAAATTTTGAAATAGACTTTAAAAATTTTAAAAGAGGATATAAATAGATAGATTAGAATTTTTAAAGAATTTAAAATTTTGAATGGGCTCAATCGGATTTAAAACGAAAGAGGACGGGCTCTTTGAAGGTTGAAAGAAAAAGGAAAAAGAGATTTTCTGAATTATTTTTGTACTGGAAAAGAAAGATTATGACGTGGGATCATATTTGGTGGCGTAGATTGAATCCAGGGCGTCGGATGAAGATGGAGTGGGTTAAGTGAAGATGGAGGACCGATATTTAATCGGCTGCAGAAGATTAGATCTAGGCGTGATACTTGTCAGCCCGAGAAAAGAGAGGGATTTCAAAGACTCTTAGAAAATAATGTCTAAAAATTCCAGAAAAATTCATAGAAATTCCTAGAGATGATTTAGACTTAGGAAAAATATTTCCAACTTAAAGTTGGTCTTTTAATTTTTACAAAAATACTTTTTAGCTTTGAAATTGATTTTTAAAATTCAGAAAAACACAGGAAATCCAGATAAACACCAAATGCTTCCAAATAAGTAATTTGAAATAGGATTTCTATAGAAAATCAAAATATCATTCTATTTAATAATTTTTTTATGTTTTTTATATAAATTACTTTTCAATCCGGCGTTTTCTAAAAGCAGAAATTCAAGGCAAATCAAAAATAAACTTTAGGCAACCAAAACACTTATTTTTATTTTAAATTATTTTTACTATTATTATTTTTTTATAAAAACCTGGGCTGTTACACCGGAGCACCGCCGCACTGGAGCACGCGAGCCTTCTCCGCCTCTTCCTCACCGCCAGCCCGCCACCGTGCTCCGCGACCCCCACCGACCCCACCGTTGGAACCCCCTCTGCACCAGGGACGCGTTTTGGACCTCACCCGAACCTCTCCGGCCACCCCTCGCCGCCGGCAAAGTCGCCTCCGTCCACCTCTGCCCGGTCCCCTCCAGTAGGTACCTCAAAGGGTTTACTTACCCCATATGGGTAAGCAACACCCGAGTGACCAGATGGCTAGCAGCGTTATCCCTTCCCCCCCCCCCTCGGCTCCCTCGGCGTGCGTTCGAGCCCCCGGCTCCGCACGCTCAGGTTGAGCCATTTCTTTTAAATCCCGCACTGACAGCCGGGCCCCACGCATCAGCGACTGCCGTCTGCGCTGGCCACTGCCGTCTAGGCCCCACCCGTCTGCGCTAGCCACTGATACATGGGTCCCACCTGTCAGTGACCAACAGCTGGTACGGTCACTGACAGAGGGGTCCCACATGTCAGAGACCGACGCAGTGGGCTCACTGCCAGTGGGTCCCACCTGTCATAGTCTCAGAGAAAGAAAAATAATAAAATGTAAATTCTTCAGTGGGCCCCACCTGTCAGAAATTTAATAATTTCTGGAATTACTGAAACTAAGAATTTCAGATAAGCATAACTTTCTCATTTTAACTCCAAATTAAGCCGTTCAAATTTCTAAATTCTTATATAATCATAATCTTTCCAAATATGGCCTCTATTTGAATTTTTGATTTTATTTAAATTTTATTTGTATTTATTTGCTTTGTTTGCTTCGTCTTTTTCGCGTAGATTCCACCGTTGTCGAAGATCTCTCCACTCCGCAGCAAGAAGACCCAGAGAGCGTGCAAGAAGGCAAGTCTCCTTTGATCATTTTGAACCTATGTTTGTGAAATATTTTAATTATTTTAAATTTATGTGCATCGCTATTTACATAGAACCATAATTTTGTTTTAGCAAGTTAGTTAACCCAATCTTTGTTATGCCCTCAATTGAACTTGAATGCCATGTACCCTTGTAACCCTAGGATCACCTTTGTCTCAATAATGAGATTATTATTAAATCTTTGATAAATAATAGAACGGTTGTATAATGCTTAGTCATGCTATTTAATTCTTTTGTAATCTTGAAATGAGAAATCATATTTCATTCAACTGGTAAATGTATTTAGAAATAAGTGGTGACTGGTGTTGCCACTGATCTTTTAGAAATAAAATAAAATGTGAAAGTTGGTTTAGACTGGCGTGGATGGTTGGTTGGGATTGGTGCGAAAAGCACGAAATCTTGAAAAGTGTATGTTCCACCCTAGTCGATTAAGGACCGACGCTTGTGATTGTCCAGACTGAGCACTACCGTACAACCCCGAGTCTATATGGGTACGACCTAGTTGATTAGCTTACGATAGTCTAGTTTAGGTGCCACCAATGGAACGTGGGTGCCAGGGATTTACTGGTTATTCACAGTGAGGGACAGGGGTGTACTGTACTCATATGGCGCAAGAGGGGTCTTCGGACTGGGTGGATGGAACCCTTCTGTGGTGAAACCTCAGTGGGTGGTGTCTAACTAGATTAGAGTGAGGAGAAGGCTTTATGATAATTTATCTGTGTCTCATGCCAAAGGAAGCATGATGACTATTAAGGTAATTTATCTCTTGGGGGTAAAGTTGTACAACCTCTGCAGAGTATCAAACTATTCGAATAGCCATGCCCACGGTCAAGGGCGGGCAAGGAATGCATTCACATGGTAGATTTCTGGTTTTGGTTTTAAAAACAAAGTTTTGTATTCCGAGAGTGGAGGGAACTCTCGGAAGGGTATCCTGGCGGTTGGAGCCAGAGAGGGTGGATGGAACCCGTTGTTTTGAAACTTGATCGGTTAGAGTTGGTTAATTAGTGTTGGTGGTTGGAACCTTCACTATAGTTATTTACTAATTTCATCTAAAACAAATAATTGGTTGAAATGATGCCTTCAAAAATATTTAGTAGTAATTGAAATAAAAAATTGTGAATGAACCTGTTAAATGCATAACTTGTCCCACACTAGCTAAAGAGAATGAGTACTTGAAAGACACTTTAGAGAGATTTTCTTTTGGTAAGAAAAATTTAAATATGATTCTAGACAAGTCAAAAACAAGTGTGAAAAATCGTGGTCTAGGATTTAATTCTGTTGAGCATGCCAAGAATAATTCTCCTAAGCTTGTTAAGCTTCTTGAACTTGGAAAGATTGGAGTGAAACTTGAACCAAAACAAACTATGTTTAAATCTGTTGGCTTTGTGCAAAATTCATCAAATGATAATATAGGTGCTAGCTCATCATCTCAAAAGATTAGTGGTTATGTTAAATTTCAATGTACCTATTGTGGAAGAGATGGACACTTGCATGAATTTTGCTTTAGACATGCAAAGAAAGAGAAGAAGGAAAGATTAAACGTTTTGAAACAAAAACGTGCAATGTCTTTTGTTCCTAGATCAAATGCGAAAACTATGTTTTTAGAGAACTTTCATGATGGCTTTAAATCTACTTCACATGCTAGATTGGGATCAAATTCAAATAATTCACGTTCTTTTTGGCATTATGATCATCAACATGCACGTGATTTTGGTTCTAGCTTTGTTGCTCCTGTTCGTCGTGTGTCTCAGTACTGGATTCCTAGATCTTATTTCACTAACCCCAATTCTGTGAGACCGATGTTTCCTGTGATGTAAGAACAGTTGACAAGGATGAAGAACATGAGCTAGATTAGGTTCCGATCTTTTACATCATTGTTTGATTGGGACACTTGATGATTCTTCACTCTATTTGGTAGCTTTCATGAGATTTCATTTTTTGAGAGACCATGTGGAAAAGGTGATGTTGTTTTATTTTTTGAGAGACCATGTGGAAAAGGTGATGTTGTCTTACATCTTGTTAAATTCTCAAGTTGCTGATTTGCATATGAAATCGCTTGATACTTCTCGTTTTCCTCATTTGCGAAGTGAGTTGAGCGTATTACATCTTATGGGATTATTCTGAGGGGGAGCTTGCTGTTTAAAAATTTTAGAAGCTTTGTTTATTATCCTTGTCAAGTAACTCATCAAATCCAAGTCATTGAAATCAATTGAGTAGTAGAGCTCTTTTTATCATATTTATCCATATGCTATGTAGCTTTGATCACAACTTGTTAAAATTAAATTGCTACATTTGAAATAAAAGCATGACATGGCGGAATATTTTGACTAGAATAATTATATTTCTTACTTTGCGATATCCATAAAAAAGGATGAGCTTGATTGTGAGTCTTATTTTAACTCTTGGCTATGAGGCTCGTATGTTTCATGTCACAATTTTTATGATCACTCAATTTGGCATGTTATTGTTAAAAAAAGTATATATAAGAAAGAGAGAATTGAAAAGATGTATGCTTCAAGCATGCCATGGTGAATGAAAAGAAAAAAAGCACAAAAGTGCGCAAAATGAAAAGAAGTATGCTTCAAACATGCCACCATAAAAAAATAAATATGTAATTATGAAAAAGAAGTATGCTACAAGCATGTCACATGCCTAAGAATTGAGTGTGGAACAATAAGTTGTTACATGAGACTGCTAGCCCGTCTAGAGTTATGGTTTGCTCCACTTTTAGGTTTTGACTTTTCATTGTGATATCTCTTTGTGATCTTTATAATTAGTCTGGTCTTTGTTGCGATGCGTGTCATTGATATAAATCGTTTAATCATATTGACGAACTTGTTTTGACATTGCTATGTGATATATGGTTTTATATTATCTAGATAGCTCTACTCAAAAATATGACTTGGTTGTGTTATTAAACCAATGCAATGTGACTTGGATAATCTACAAAGCTTCTAGATTTTTATTATCATTGCTCTTTCTTAGAATTATTCCTTCTTTAAATTTTCTTGATGATTACATTGCCAAAGGGGGAGAGATTTGGTGTGCTTTATGAGAAATTGCATCTCTTGTGTCGAGGGAGAGATTTTTTTGAAGAGATTTGGTTTATGGCTTAAAACGTTTTTTTGGCTTCAGTTCTTCACTTATATCTATTTGAAGCAAATTCATCACACAATTTTGTGGTGTTGTCAATGTATTCATCAAGGGGAAGATTGTTAGACCATGTGGCTAGGTTTAGGATATTTTGGTGATGAATAATTGACAATGGTTAGTTTGTTATGATGAATAATTGGTGATTTTGTTTAAGCGGTGTTATGCAAGTTGTGTTGCGTGTGTGCGGACTGATGTTGATCAAATTGAGACGAACTTGTGCCGGAAGAATGTTCATTGGTCTTTGCATGTGCAGGTTGAGCATGGAGGCGATCATGGTCGGTGACGAGGTGGACCGGAACTAGGATAGGGAGATCTGAGGTTTAGACGGTCAAGGAGGTCACGAGATGATCGGGCTCATGCTTGGGGCGTATGGAGATCAAAGGTGGATGATACGTGGAGAAGCTACGGGAGGTACGGTCCTGGAGGCTTCGACACGTGACGCGTTAGAAAAGTCGCGAGTGTGAAAAACCTGTGTTACTAAGGGTTTCGGGTCCCTTGAAAATTAGTGGGCCAAAAGTCTAGTTGAGGTAAACAAGGCCCAAGCCTTGTTGGAGTTGGATTAGGATTTTAAGGTCTAGTTGGAGTTAGATTATGATTTTAAAGGCCTAGTTGGAGTTGGGCTGTGTGTGTATATATATGCATGCGGCGGCATGGCAAGAGTTTGTACCAAGCAGCCGTGGAAGAAAAATATATATACAGCTTTTGGGGTGACCGAACGTTTTCTTTGGCATGGCATCTCTTTGATCACGAAGCGCACGACATTGTTTGGCCATCGGTCAGGCAAGCGATCTCAGATTTTGCTTAGTTGTATAATTAGGGCTTAATTTATTTTCGTCACTATCTGCATCAGCGATCTTGTTTATTTTATATCTCAAGTTCTAGAGCTCCGATTGACATAATTCCAGTTGGGTTAGTTCAATAACTGTCTCTAGTTTATTCTGAAAAAGTTTGAGGTTAATCGGAGTTACGGATTTGTATCGAGATCAGTTTTAGTAAAGGATACAGTGTTCTGTCCAGAACTTTAAACAAGGCTTAAATAGGTTTTGTGTTAAAAGGGGAGTATTAAAATTTATTTTTAGCTTCCGCAATCATTCACCCCTCCTCTGATTGTCATCTTAGTGTGAATCGTTCCTACATATTCTCTTCGGCATAAGCTGGAACAAAGTGAACATTCTAAGGGGGAATCATTGATTCCCACGTCACCAGATCAAACTTGCTTTTAGGTAGTAGAACAACGGGATCCAGCATTAGGTCTCCAAATGTCACCTTTGGCAGCTCCCTTTCGGAAACAGTGGAGTAGGGGAAGATGGTACGAAGTTCGTTGTGTCAATTGGATGGTCTTCATATAGATGAAGTTTTGGATGCTTGCCAAACATGGAGTGGTTTTTCCTGACCACAATCCTGCATCTCTTCAAGATGCAAGCCAGAATTGAGTGTACATGTTCTTCCTCAATAAATCTGCGAACGCATTTGCCGAGACAAGGCAGCCATTCAGCAGTGCCAGGAACTCTTTCGCTATTGATGCTAACCGTGGATGGTCATCCGGGTTTGTGCTTCCAAATGTTAGCATCTTGAAGAGGTAGTTGTACTCGTCATATGATAAGCTATTCAAGTGGATTGGCTTCACGGCTCCAAATCTTGCTAATTTTTCAAGCCTAGTTATAATTATCACCTTATTTCCATTACCAATGCAAGTGGCTGATGAATAAAACTTTTCCCCATCCTCATCCCCCACATCTGAAAGAAACTCAACAGCAAGCAAAGTTCTACGTGACATGCAGGTTTCATGGTCCATTTGCAAAAAGTTTTCTCCACTGAAATGCAAAATTGAAGAGAGGTGCGACTGGACTCTCTCACCATCGCATGCATGCGCAACCAATTGTTTTCTTCCCAACTAGAGATCCACCAGTTAGTGGAAGCACAGTGGGAGCGTCAAAAACGGTTGTAATGGTGCAACAGGATGTTCATGATCCTCTGTTTCTCACCACGATGGTCAAACATGAAATTGGCTGCCATCTCGCAGGCAGTGTCTCCTGGCCTGGTTCAGTTGCCTCGCGATCTCACCGGTAGCCACTAAGCGAAAGGCTTCAAAGGAGTGGGAAAATACAAGGCGGAAGACTCAACACTCACCTCCTATGGTAGCCCCGAGTTTTTGGTACTTTTGGCGTTATTTAAACCTGTATTTACAAGAATGACAGTCATCACGCTATATCTCTACTATTATATAAATAGGAGTTGATGGTCATCGGTGCGTTTTCCTTTCCCCTCTCTACAGTCATCTAATTTGATTTAGATCATTCATCTCTCTCCTCTCTCTTAGGATACAATCGCCCACCTCTTCACTTTCCATATCTACTCGCGCATTCTGGCCACCTTTCTATCTCTGTCGTTTGCTCTCCCATGTTTGATATGTGAAGTTGGCCAGACAGTAAATTCCGTCTTAATATTTTTATGATTCCGTTGTAACGTATGGGTCTCTAGCTAGTTTAAAAAATATCGTATCAAATGTCGTATCTGACGCATGGTAGCCGTGTAGCACCTAATTAGTCTAGTTAATTAGTGTTTTTTTAATTGTAATTAGCGAATTTATTTAGTTGTACCGTTGGCTCCCCATCCGCATGCGCCCTTTGCTCCCGATCCGCCGCCGCCACATCTCCCCGCCTGCCCGCCCGCCGCCGCCAGATCCCCCGCTCGCCCGCCGCCACTGCTCTTTCCTCTAGCCGCCGCCGCTCTTTCCGCCCGCCCCGTCGCTCTTTCTTCCCCGCCCGCCCGCCGCCGCCCCACCCCACATCTCCCTCGACGTGCGCCGGCGTGTTCGACTCAGGCCGCGTCCCAGGTTTCTTCGACGTGCTCGACCAGCACCCTGAGAACGCCAATCGCGTCCGCAACATGGTCTCCATCTTCCGCCGCGGGCCCGTCGCGCGCTTCCTCTCCTGGCACTCCAGTCGCCCCGCACACGCCACCGAGCTCCCCTCCTTCCACTTATCCGGTTAGCCTCCAAATCTCCTCACAAAATCCTCTTAACATAAAGCTCTTATTGGCTCTGGAATGGCATTTTCCATTTCTAGTTTACATCAGTTAGGGGGGAGTTGGTTAGATTGTTTCAGATATTCATATGCCTTGAAGATGTTCTACAGTAATTTATCTGAAGCCATCAAATCATTAAACCTATAAATTGGTGATATGTGAAAACAGCTCGTTATTAACTATGCATTCTTGAAGTTATCTTCTCACCATGGAACCTAAATTTGTAACTGGGGCATCTTTCATCTTCACTTTGTTATTCTCTAATCTAACTTCACACAGATCTTAAGAAACCTTTACTTTTTTTTGCACAGGCTCTGCAGACACCATTCAAAGGCTATTTGAGTGACATGTTGGCTCTGGTAAGTGTATTTTCTGATGTTTGTGTTTTTTGCCATTTCACTTGTTCATGGCATATACAGCCACTTTATATTTCCATGTGTAAGTTGTTGGGTATTTGGAACAAACTCTCACACACACATATATTCTTTATGATGCAGCCAGCACATTAATTTACTAGCCTAGAACACACACTTTGCAATGGGGTTACAACACTATACACATCATGTTGTAAGATCTGCTCGTTTCGGCTTCAGCTTCTAGCTTCCGGCTTATTTTTACTATTCATAAATTTCGTCCTTTTCTGAACTTTTGGTTTTTTTGTTGAGTTTTTTTGCCGGTTCTTTTTCCCGTATTCGTTTGTATTATACGTAATGGGCTAACATATTTTTTAATTTTTTTAAATTTAATTATGCTAAATAAGCCTATGTCAGCTACAGTGTTTTTTCAGCCAGTTACAATGCTTTTCAGCTATAAGCCACATAAAAAAAGCCCAAATGAGCACCACCTATATAGGCTCTTTACGACGCTTCCGTGGTCAAAGTCGAAGATTCGTGGTCGAAGGGGATAGTGGTCGAAGGGGCAGTGGTCGAACTCGAAGATCCGTGGTCAAAGTCGAAGATCCGTGGTCGAAGTAGAAGTCGTGATCGAAGGAGGCCGTGGTCGAAGGGGGAAGTGGTCGGCGTCGAAGGGTCATGGTCGAAGGGGACATGTTTGTATGTATATTCTAAAAAATTTTACCATCTGTGAGTTTTAAAACATGTAGTATGATAAAGTTTAAAAATCCGTAGCAACGTACGGGCATTTAGCTAGTGTGTGTGTGAAAATGCTACAGCTTCTACTACATTAGATATGCGTCATGTTGTAAGATTCTATAGGCTCTTAACTACGCTTCCTCCTTGACAAGTGAGTACGTACGCTTCCTCCTTGACAAGTGAGTACCTTCCGCATATTTTGAGCACAAGTTGGAACAAAGTGAACAAATGAAGTATAAGGGGTATCCTTGATTCCCATGTCAAGAGATTGAACTCCTCTTTTGGCCTAACACTAGGATATACCAGTAGTTCTCCAAGTGTCACCTTCGGTAGTTCCTTCTTCATCGAAACATTATTTATGTTGTCGTTACTAGTACAATGTAGTACCTGGCCCAGCCCGGCCCAACCCGGCCCATGCCGTGCCCATATAAAAGAGGCATCTGGAGAGGGGAAGAAGCAAAAAGCCGATTTTGCTCTCTCCCCCGAGCTCACCCATGCTGCTGTTGCTCCCCATCGCGTTGCTCGCTAGCCCTCGGCCGCTAGCCCGCCGGCGTCGTCGCTCGCCAACCCCGGCGCCGTCGCCGCCGCCACCGCCGCTTCGCCTGTGTCGCCCACCTCCAGTCGGTGAGAAAGTGAAGGGGAAGGCGCCGGTCGGCCGCCGAGTGAGAGAGAGGAGCGGGCGAAGAAGAGAAAACAAGGAAGAGCGCCGGCGTGGAAAGAGAGAAGAAGGAGTGCGGCCGACAGAAAAAAAGGAAAGGCCAGGAGAGCTGGCTGGTCAAAAAAAAGGAAGAAAGAAAAGAAAAGGAGAGAGAGAAGGAAGAGAGGAAAAGAAAGAGAGAAGAAAAGAGAAAAGAAAGGAAAAAGAAGAGAAAAAAGGGGGAAAGTGTGACCTACCGCCAGATTTGTCAGATTCGGCCAAGGAAAAGAAAGGAGTGCCTCGATCTAGTCGCTCGGGGACAGGGTAACGCCTCGAAAACTATTCTCCCTGTTTATTTACCGAGTCGGGCATAAGTAGTATACCGATAATTAGAATTGATGCATGTGACCATTTAATTATCGTTATTAATATAAATGCCTGGTCGGTGTAATCGGTACTGCCACTGTTGATCTGATCGATCCGTGGCAAAGGAGGGAGGAGAGAATAAATTGAGATTAGACAGTGTAACTGATTAAAGTGAGATTAAGCATGTAGAATGTGATCGGCGAGTATAAATGATGAAATCGCTAAATGTTTGAATTGATTAAGCACCGGGACAATGGGATGTTGCCTTGTGGGACAGGAATGGGTTATGTCGAATTGGGCATTAGAGCGATGTCATTTGCCCGTATTTGAATGTATTGCATGAGTAATGAATTGAAATAGTTAATGCTTGTTCAGGTGGCGGTTCGAGTCTGGTGCCGTCCACGCACCGTTCGCCAGGTTAACAGGCAAGTGCATGATAGAACAGTAAAATATGGCGAATATTTGCTTTTCGTGTTCCCATGCCATGATTTACAGTATTTATGAGATGCATGTGATTATGTGCTAATCATACCTTGATAAATAATGTTAATGATTAGACATTCACATTTGAAGCATATTGCATCATGCAAAATGCATAAGAGCCAGGTCGGTGAGAAAGTCTTATGACTAGTCTGGAGTGCTCTTGAATAAGACCTACAAAGGTAGGCACTCCACGGGAGTGGAGGTTGACCTCGTATGAAAGAGGACGAGGCGAATGAGTGGTCCATCGACGGGTGGACACTCCGCTATACCAGTATAAGCTACAGTTACAGAGCATACAGATGCATACAGATGCATTGCATTGCATGAAAGTGACAAAAACAGTGATACAGTTACAGACAGAGTTGATTTACAGTTTACAGTTACAGAATTGATTTACAGTTGATTCACAGTTTACAGTTACAGGTTTGATTTACAGTTACAGATATAGCATTGGTTTACAGTTTACAGACATAGAATTGATTTACAGTATACAGTTACAGACTTAATTTACAGTTTACAGTTATAGAGTGGATTTACAGCTTACAGTTCGTGAAATTGATTGAATTGCTAAAGTGATGTTACTGTTTTATAGTGTGCTTGCTGAGTCTCCGGGCTCACCCTTGCTTTGTCGTTGTTTTTAGGTGAAGGCTGACGACATGCATGGAATGGGGATAGTCCTTTTGGTACTAAACATATAAAATAACAGTTTAGTAGTTCACTGATATTTTATGTTTAATCTAGTGATAAGTTTTGGTGGCTTGTTGTTTGTTTTAGTTTGCTAACAAGCGTGTTGGTGGGTCTCACATGGTTGTGGAACCCAAAACTTGTTTATGTTAGGGTTTGTGAAATATGAAGTTAGTTGCCTTTACAATTATCCTACAGTTATTTGTGGTTTGCTCTCTGTGGGTAATGATATAAACAGAATAGAGGTGGTGCTGCTAAAAGTCGAATCAGCAACACTTTTGAATTGGTAAGGGTGTGGTGGTAGCATCTTGGACCCTATGGAGGGTTGGGGTGTTACATACAAGGTATGATGCAAAGTGGTGGAGCATGATACAAAGCAAAGTCCGTCATATCCACTCGATGACCTTGTTCAATAAGTAATTTTGGATGCACACCATATACAAAGCGTAGAAAAATAGAGACGGGAGACATAAATTGTTATATGAAAAATTCTTATGGGAAAAAGCCACTGAAGCTTGAAGGCAAATCGCGGTAATAATGAGATATTACAATGGAGTGCTTGCTTTGCTTATGGTATACTAGGGTACATATATAAGGCGAGAGAAACGAGTCCCACATGGAGAGAAAATCGAATTAGAATCGGTTACTACAGGTTGACAAAACGTCTTATACAAGCTACGCATGACCCTGAACTTGTCATGCGACGCCTGCCATGAGATGATGCAGTGTCCTATATGGACATAGCACAAATTCTTTCGTAAGGCAAATATCACTCTAACTACCACAAAATATTGTAGTATAAGATGTACTTCCATAAAGATCAGTAAATAAACCTCTTAGCAAAATGATTTCTTTGCAAGTTTCAAAACTAACCATATACTCGGCTTCTGTAGTAGACAAGACAACGATACCTTGCTAACTTGCTTTCCAACTAATGGCATACCCTTCAACGGGAGGTGGTTTACCGGATTTATGACCAGTGCAGTCGCACACGATTGGGGTTGATGACAGGGTTTAAAATGGAGAAAACCGTTGCATGAAGTGGAAATGATAAGGGGTCTTCATGAACAGCATTTGCTTCAGCTCAAGGAAAATAACGGCCGAAATTAAAGCTCGAGAGAGGAGAATCAATGGTGAACGACAGAGGAAGAAGAAAGGAAAAGAAGGTGATGAAAGCGGGCTCTGGATTTTGGATATTTTCTTCCAGTACTATAAATAATTCAAGTAAAATATAATTAAAAACCCAAAATTTTATATAATTATTTTAAAATTAAAATTTTAAGGAAAAAATGAATTTTTCGAATGCTACATTGGAGCAACGTTCCACCTAAATGCTAAACCATCGTATTGATTGAACCATCCCATGTGCCTGCCAGCAGAGTTTGACCGTCAAATTGTACTAGGAAGGTTGACCATGGAATTGTATTACGAAGGAATTTAAGTCTACAGTTGCAGCAATGAATTGGTGATCCCCAGGTCGCCAGCAAAATCTTGAAATGGTAGACTTTTATTAGGGATGAATTGAAGCGAAAATAGGGTATATGTGGTGCTTTTTTCCATTGCACTAATTTACCTTGAGATAATGACAAGGAGATAAAATCATACTCACTGACATGTCAATAAAAGAAAAACACAGCTGTTAACCACTAAATGTCGCGGCCATGTTAACACATCTTTTTGCCATCGATCTAAATTAAAATACTACTACAGCTATTACATTATACACATCATGTTGTAAGATTATATAGCCTCTTTACGACGCTTCCTCCCTGACAAGGGAGTACTTTCAGGAATATCTTGTGCACAAGTTTGAACAAAGTAAACAAATGAAGTATTCTTGATTCCCATGCCAATAGATTGAACTCCTCTTTTGGCGTAACACTAGGATTTGCTAGTAGTTCTCCAAGTGTCACCTTCGATAGTTCCTTCTTCACCGAAATATTATTTCTGCTGCCGTTACTAGTACAAGGTCCGGAGCGAAGTGGGCAAGGTATGGTGCGAAGTGGAGCAACAGGATGCAAAGCAAAGTCCGTTATTTCCACTCGATGGCCTTGTTCAAAAAGTAATTTTGGATGCCCACCATATACAGTGAGGTTTTTCTCAATCACTCTTCTGTGCCTATTCAATACGGAAAGCCAGACTTGAACATTCAGATTCCTTTTGAATACATCCGCAACTGCATTTGTTATGAGAAGTGTTGATTCCAATCGCAACACTTTGGCAAATTCTTCTGCTACTTGTACTAGTTGTGGATGTTCTGCTGGGTCTGCACTTCCGAATGCCAGTGTCTTGAAGAGGTACCTGAACTCCTCGTAAGACAGCATATTGAGAAAAATTGGCTTCACTGATCCAAATCTCGCTGATCTTTCAAGTTTGCTTACGATGATCACTTTGCTTGCTTTGCTCATCGTTCTTGTGATGAAGGAGTAAAACGTTTTCCAGTCCTCGTCATCTACATCTGAGGCAAACTCGACAACTACCAACATCATCCTTGACATGGTCCTTTCATGGTCAAGTATTCTCAAAAAGTTGTCTCCATTCAAGTGCAAAATTGAAGAGAAATGCAAGCGAACCCTCTCATCATGGCATACATGAGCAACCAAAGTTTTCTTTCCAACTAAGTGACCTCCAATGATTGGAAGAACCGCTGGTGCGCCAGGAGGGTTGCGTTGCAACAGGAAGTTCAAGACTTTTTGCTTTTCAGTATGTCGACCGAACATGAAGTTGTCAGTGTAAAGATACGCATCGTAGGGTCTACGCGACATGCGCTCGCATCCACCCAGAAGTATAAGAAACTCTGTCATGTTAGCAACAACAGCTTCTAGGTTTTCCAGTATAGTTTGTAACTCCGGGTTGAAGACCTTGTTTGTTGCGGTATAAGCTATTGTGCAGGGACGTTTGAGAGGATTAGCAAAAGATAAGGATGATGAGTCGCTTACCAATTCCGTGACACCCTCTTTGCGTTGCCTGTACTTGATGGTGTCCAGCACATGGTAGCCTCGATACATGGCTGCCGCTATCGTCTTCAACTGTATGAGCATATGAGAGTTGGTGATGTATCGTCCATCTGCCTCCTCGACAACCGTGTGAACTCTCAGCAGGAGTTGTTGCAGCCTCTGCACCTTCTCCTCTGAGCATACCCGACTAGAGAACTTGTTCATCAAAAAAGAGATGAATCGGCTTACGAGATCACCTGTGACAGCAGATATGGCAAGCTCCATCTTGAAATCTTCCGAGGTATGTGTACGAGAGAGGTGAGGGAAATCTGAACCAAGAAGAAATTTCCCGGCTGTTGTTGCTTGTCCAGATTGGACCACAGATATGGCATGATCCATTTGCGCGTGTGGAAGCCGACTGAAAACCACAACTGTTGCTTGTCCAGATTGGACCGCAATGCTTCACAAGATTATTGAGTGGACAGGAAGGATGCTGCAGGCCACATGCTATGTACACCAAATTAAATCAATCCACGCAAAAATATGAAATAAAATTAAATAGATTATAGATATGATAGATGAAGGACAGTTTTTATTACATACAATCCTGTGAATTTTCGGTTCGGCGGATCGCGCTCCAATTAGTCAAGTCTTCTACGAGTCGATTGCAAGCGAGAGTTGTCAGCCACTCAGCGCAAACCCCGCGTGGAAGCAACGAAACCCAAGAAAAACAAAGACGCACGTGACGTAAATTGGCGACGCCCATTCGAATGGAAATCCCTAGTCCAAGAGAGAGATTGTCATGTCCGCGTGACAACAGGCCGGGTCGACGTGTGAAAGTAGGGGCCGAGCTCCGTGAAATTGTAATCTGTCCGGTTGTTTCCTAATTAAGTGGGCTATCACTAGGTGCACCCAGAAATTGTATCAAGATTCAACTATAGCTCCGTGATTCCCATATGTGCCTCCACTCCCTTCCATGACCTGACTCTATATTGAGCATCAACCCGCGCTCTAACTTGGCAACTGTTTCAGCGCCAGGTTCACTTAGCTCCATTGCCCGTGCTGTCTAATGTCATGCCTTGGCGTTGTACTGTGCCATCTCCATTGACAATCATTTGCCTCAATCAATCACCATCTTCTATCAAGAAGTTATTCATCATATATACATGTTTTATTGGAAGTGGAGTTCATTGCAATTTAGGATGTTATGCCTATTATTGATCACATCAATGTGAGATTAATCATTGGCAATTTTTTCGATGATTCATCGTCTACTACGGGTTACTGTGGCAAGATCCGCACATATAAAGTCTAAGTTGAAGTTGCAGACTTTCAACACAGTTTGAGCTACGCTTGATCAAGGAGACTTTAAAGAAAAAAATAATGTCAGTTGAAGGAACAACTGATTCACCGTTTGATAACACCCTAAAGTAGCTAACATAATATTCTCCAAAATTTCTTATTCGTTAGTGAAAGTTATACTCCAAAGTCCAAATATGATTTCAATCTGAATGCTTTAAAGTGTAAGAAGGAGTTAATTATCTGCATAGATACTACAACATTTGGTATTGTAGGTGCAATATGTTCTAGTTATCATAGCTCAATATGAGGGGGTCTATTGTATAGATTATTTCTGTTCCATTGATGACATGAGTTACTTTCATTCGGATATTATTCTACATGAGCAGTTTTCAAACATATTATGGAATTTAGTTACTTTTGTAGTCGGCAGTTTGATGTACATGATGGTCACACGCACAAGTTGCTCTTGAATGAGTATTGTTTGTCAAGTTATGTGTTTCAGGTGGAGCATGTAAAGAGTCTATAAGATGAGTTCTTTACTATAATTAATATGCACCATAGGAGAAACATATAGAGAAGACTGATCTAATCTTATTCATTGATTAGTCCTATAGACTTTTAACATATAAGGATCATTGATGGTGGATTATGATTTAAGGAGACTTAATTTGTTTTAACTATAGTGGGAATTTGGCTCGAGGTAAAGTTAATTCAATTTCTGATCCGAATCATGTTCGATCTCTTTCGTTTCTAATATGGAGTTCTACTCCTATGTGAAGTCCTCTTTATAATCACTATATGCATACTCTTGTGACCATGAGAAAGGTAAGAGATTCATTATAATTTATCCTCATGCAATGATTTTTTACTTTTGTGAGTCCGTGTTTATTCGCATGGTTTTTTCACGTTAAAACCTCTACCTTCTGTTCTTTTGATCGTATATTTTATTGTGCGTTTTATAACAGAGAGAGAGAGAGGGGGGGGGGCTAGTTGCAAGAAGAATGAAAAAGAAAGCGGCAGAAACACCCGAACGAAACTACAAGCTAAAGCAAACTGCTGCTGGAATCACATGTGACCACAGGTTTGGCATGGTCCATTTTGTGTGTGTGGAAGCTGACTGAAAACCACAACTGTTGCTTGTCCAGATTGGACCGCCATGGTTGACAAGATTATTGAGTGGACAGGAAGGATGCGTGCAGTCCACGTTCTATGTACACCAAATTAAGGGTGGGTTGTTTTACACCTCGCATATTTCGATTTAAGTTTTTAGTTTCTGATTTATTTTTTTACTATTCATAAATTTCATCTTTTTTGAATTTTTGACTTTTTTGAGCTTTTTTACCAGTTCTTTTTTTTTCCCGTATTCGTTTGCGTTGTCCATAATGAGCTAACATATTTTTTTTCTATTTTTAATTTTTTTAAATTTAATTATGCCAAATAAGTCACCTTCAGCTACAATGTAATTTCAGCCAGCTACAGTGTAATTTCAGCCATAAGCCACTATTTTTCAGCCCAACCGAGCGGAGTCTTAGGCTAATGGTATGGCTTAAATATTTGAATTATGACTGTTCACAAAAAGTAGTACATACAGGAAAATATTCGCATGCAATTTTAGCCGGTACAGCTGAACTCAGTACACTTTTTACTACAATCTTCCTATTGACTCAACCTTGAAAAAATATATTGTTTAAAAGTTAGTTACCGTAGATAGTATGAGCATAAGCTGTGTATAAGCCAAAACAAACTCGCCCTAAATCAATCCACACAAAAATATAAAATAAAATGAAAAAGATATGATACAATCCTATGAATTTTCGAGTTCAATTCTGTGTGCATAGGGAGGGGAAAAAATGGAAAATCTCCTTCAAAATAAATAGAAAATGAGAAGAAAAAAAATCAAAACAAACTATTCTAATACACTTAAATGGAATATTTTCTTTTCTACTATGTCCTCGACGCTTCCTCCCCAATAATAAGAATGTTTCTAACTTATCATCAACACAAGCTGGGACAAAATGAACAGATATATTATAAGACGGTATCCTTGATTCCCACATAACTAAATTTAAAGTCGGTCGAAGAGTAGGATCTCCTATCAGGTCTCCAATTGCCACTTTAGGTAGTTCCCTTAAGTGGTGGAGTCAGGATTCTCCCAAGCCTCGAGCTAAAAACTAACAGGTAGTAACTAACACCAAATACTACTCACACCAAGGTATGACAAGAGTACAACACAAATACACAATTGATATAAAATTTGAGCTCAATGCTTAATGATAAAGCAAAATAGGAAAGAATATGACAAAACAATATAGCACGGTAGAGAAATACAAAAGTTAGTACCTAATAACGAATATTTGGTTCATCCGAGCCTATTATGTTTTCATCAACCAAAGTATAACAGCTTGATATAAATACGAGCATAAGAACATTGAATGATAAATAAGTCCCATGACAAACTTAATTAAGAAAGCTAATATCATGTGTAGTGTAACAACAATAGCAAAGATATCAACTAAGAAAACAATGTAAAGTTTCTTGCAGAAAATTGGGGGAAAAGAACATAATGCCATCATCTGGTACTTGGCCTGAGAAAGCTTCCAATTACTGAGCTACAAGTTCTGTAGCTCTCTCCGACTCAAAACTCCATGATCTCGCTGCATTGATCCCTAATTACTAAATAGAAAATACAAAACACAAAACACATAGCATTCAATGTTTCAATTCATTTTCTTATTCATAATTCAAATTGGAATGGCATAATGGCATTCAAATTCAATTCATTTTCTCATTCAAAATTTAGATCAGATGACTTAATGGTATTTAATATTTCGATTCTTTTTCTCATTCAAAATTCAGATAAAGATGGCATTGTATCATCCCAAATTCTAGGTAATTCAAAAATAAGAGAAATTTAAAACTTTTTGCATGCATATTATTTCTTTGGCTTTTATTGGAGTTTCATTGGAAAAATAAGTTGCAAACATAAATTTTTGGAAAAGAAAAATACAATTGCTAGAATTCAAATTAAATTCAAAATCAAATATGAAAAGATGATCTATAAAGTGGCCTAGGAAAATTTACAATAGAGACCAGTTCAAAAACTAAAAAAATAAGTTTAATGGCACTGGAAATGATAATTTGAACATTTTTAACTTGCTCCTAAAATTTCTCAAATCAAAATAATGCATGTTACACAAAATAGAGACTTTTAAAGATTTTTAGAGAACAATTCAAGGCAGATAAAATTTTGAAAAAAAAATTACGCAATAACATACACTATGTTAGGAGCCTCCATAAACAATTTTATAATTTTTTGGGCTCATTTAACATATTTAAAAATTCCACAAATCTATCAGCCGAACCAAATACGCTTTCTTCACTTAACCCTTTCCACTTACATTTCACGAAGGCGCAATTTTGAAAAGCCACCTTCTCGCTGTTCATTATATTGTCACTATTGTCGTGTATGTGTTCCTCATACACCTTAAACGACCGATGACCTCCTCCATGGTCATTGTCTTTATGTCTCTAAATTGCTCTATAATCGAGACAATTGAAAGGAATTTTGAGGGGACGACATGAAGGAATTTCGTCACCACGTACAACTCTTTCGTCTTCTCACCAAGGGCTTGAATCTTGTTGACAATGGTTGTCAACCGGGTGGCGAAATCGTTCATCGATTCTGTCTCCTTCATACGTAGCACCTCGAACTTGGTCTTAAGATGCACATTTACTTCCTTCACACGATCGTAGAGCCTAGAGAAAACTCACACATTGCACGAATTCACGGTGGAAGAGAACAAGAACGTGCGCACAAGAACTTTGGTGCTCGGATACAATTGTCTAGCCAGAGCTTTTATTTTTTCTTTTATTCTCTTTCTCTTATTCATCTCAACTTTGATGTTAGTATTTATTGTACGTGCATAGACATATTTATAGACTAACTTAAATAAAGAGCCTAATAAAGAAAATAAACTAACTAATTTTGATCCGATGTCGATTGCACCAGGATCCTAACACCCTGTTACTGCAAGTGAAGATTATTTACAATATCCTTCACACATAGACCACACTTGAATTTTGTTAACCCACAAGCAGTAGGGAAAGAAAAACAAAAATGATGCAAATTGTGTCCTTCGCACATTGCATCATGTTCTAACAAGATGAAACTGGTCAAGTTATGGATCCATATCTATATGTGCCGAAAGGCATAAGCCGCGGTCCGAAAGAACGAGACTAATGTCTTCAGATTTAACTCTCTACATGCGTGGTACTGATAGGTCAGTTAATTTACACAATGTTTGTTTAAAGCAACACAAGGCCACACATGAATTAGACCCAACTAGACTATTGGTGTTACAAAAGTGCACAAGTGCTCGGCGTTTCCTCATCCGCGAAGATGTCATAGGCTTCTCTTCGTCACAAGTTGGAACAAAGTGAACGGTCTTGGTATAAGGAGGCATCCTTGATTCTCACATCATTACATCACCTTTAGGTAGAATGGTGGGATCAGAAATTAGGTCTCCAAAAATCACCTGTGGCAGTTACCTTTTGAAAACATCAGTTTCGCAGCGACGAGGCATCGGGCTGAGTCGAGCAGGGGAAGGTGGTACAATTTTTGTAATGTCTATTGAGCGATCGGGCACTGTTCTTTTCAGCTTCTAAAAGCTGCTTCTCGACTTTTCTACAGTAACTAACTTTTAAGCAGAGTATTTTTTCAAGATATGGTCTACTAGTTAATTGTAGCACATACTTTACTGACTTTATTTATATTGGCAAAAATCGCACGTGAGTTTCTATTACTCTGTAATCTCTCGTACAAACAGCCCAAAAGACACAAGCCGTAGCCAAAAGCCACAAGCCGCAGCAAAAAAGAACAGGCCCCTAGCCAAGCCAGCATTTAATGTTCATGTTCTTTCTCAACACATTGGCAAATGCATTTGCTGAGACAAGTGAGCCACTCAAAGGCGGACCCAAAAATGAAGCAGGGGAGAGGGGCTAACCTAGGATAACCCTGATATGTGATACGGGTACAGTGATACCGTAATATGATGATTTGCAAAAATAAGGATGCATCGATACGACAAGTATATATGTATTTGAAAAATAAAAAATGTAGAGAGGCTACGACAAAGCGAGAAACTAGGCTTATCTTGATGAATACTATATATTCCATTATCCCTTGCCTCCCTCACACACTACTTTCAGTTATAGACTACATAATTGATATTGTTCATAAATCCTAATTCACAAAATATGAACATCTATAGATTCTTACTCATAAATCTCAGTGAGTTATGACTTATTACAGAGAACGGCGGCTCCTACGTGTATCGTGTGTCTTAGCAGAAGCTGTCATCTATCCCTGAAAAAAGACAGATCAAGAGATGGCAACGATTTGTGCTTACCAAAAGAAACGATTTGTCATTTTTGGGCATATGACAGTAATCTTGTTTCCAGGGCCATCCCGAGATGCTTGGCCTCTTTAATCATGCGTGAGAATTCTGAACCCATGTTCCGATGCAATGCAGTCAATGGTTGTGAACTGACCTCCTCTCGAGCAGGCTAAAGTGAATACGAAACCGAGTTTGAACAAATGGAATCGGCTTCATCATATTCGAGAAGGTCTAGAGGTCAGACAAGCAGCACTGACCTCAGAGTTGGATCCCAACCGACACTTATAAGTAGCCAACTTAACTAAGGCCCCGTTTGGCACAGTTCAGCTTCACTAGTGAAGCTATTTTTTTTATTTCAGCTTCACGAGCAGCTTCACCGATGAAGCTAAATCTGTTTTGGAAAACTGTTTGGCAAAACAACTTCACCAACAGCTTCATGCATGGCTGAGAGAGGGCAATTATCCAAGATGCCCCTGTCTACCTGACTTGTTCAAACATTTGGAGTTGTATGTTTATATATGGTCATATGAATTAAAAAATAATATATTTGAATGAGTATGAATTAAAATATTAAAATAATAAATAATAAAAAATTAAAATCATTAGGAAGCAATATTAGTGCCTTGTTTATGTTTCATGAACGGGATGGACTAGTGGCAAATGCGTGTAATTTTGGTGAATCAGAGGGACAGTGGATTCCTAGGACTGCGGGCCTGAGGGAGAGAGCTGTGAAAAGCTACTTTTTTCAACTTCACCTCTCTCCATTCCTTTGTGAGAGCACAAAAAAAAAGGAGCTTCACCCATGAAGCTGTTTACAAAAAGGGTGTTTGGCAAAAAACAGCTCACAACAGCTCATGAAGCTGTTGGTGAAGCTGTGCCAAACAGGGCCTAAATGTATTGCCCCATTTGAAAACAAAGTGCATAAACATCCAAAAATTCAATTTTTTGACATTCCATCCCATCCCCTTAGTTGCTAGTACAATTCCCTAAGATTGGAGGGCGCACCGCCCATTTATTAGAAAACAACAAGGTTAATAGTAATGTGCAAGTTGAATGGAGAAAAGGAAAAAAAAGGAATTGTACCTGTGACGACGATGAGGCTGCAATTGAGGGCGAGGAGGGCCCGGATTCGGTGGAAGAGGTTCTTCAGGTAGGCCTTCTCCTTTGCTAAGTCCGTGGAGCGGTGGGCGGTATGGAGTTGGACAAGCCAGCAGGAGAGGTTGACGCACAGCTGGAGCGAGAGAGAAGGAATCAGCGGGTGAATTAGGGAGGGAGGTTTTGGGATTGACTGGAGCTCCTCCTTGCAGGAGTCGAGGATGTCCCAGAGGTTCTTGACTCCAATCGCCGCCGGCCAATGTCGGAGTCGGAGAAGACACCAACGGTGACAAGGGTGGTTGGGTGGGCTGAACCGACCGGGTGCGGCGGCGCGCGATGTGAGCTAGGGGTTGGGAGGAGGTGCATGCGCACGGGGGTCAGGGGCTGAACTGCTGAAGGCTGCTTCCCGCATCTGGTCAAGGGGGCTAACCAGATGATATCAAGCCTACTTATAATTATTACATTATTTCCTTTTACATTTGAAGGTTGCTGATGAATAAAACTTCTCCCAATCGTCATCCCCCACGTCTGAAACAATCTCAACAACAACCAGTAGCTTTCGTAATCCATCCCAAAATGTTTCCCCATCGAAGAGAAGTGAGACCGTGTTGCAAATAATGCACAGAAAATAAAGAGACAAGAGGCACGAATTTTTTACGTGGAAAACCCTTGCAGGAAAAAACCACGGACGCTCGAAGGCAAATCACTATAATGTGGAGAGTTTACAATGGAGCGCTTGCTCTTCCTATAGGCTACCGGGGTACATATTTATAGCGTGAGGGAAAAGAGATCCACACGGAGAGGAAACCGAATCAGAGTCGGTTGCTACAGATTGACACCACGTCTGATACCATATGTGCATGCACCTGCCATGCCACGTCTAACATGAGGCGATGAATACGAATTCGGATCAACTTTAACAATCTCCACCTTGAGCCGAATTCCTTCCAGTAGTCGAAGAATATGATAGACTCATTCAATAAAATTATCATCCATACCTTGAACGCTGAAAGTCCAAAAGACTAGTGAGTAATACCAACTAAGTTTGAGCATAGCTCAAACTTAGATGCAGGAACTGGCTTTGTCAACATATCAGCTGGATTATCATGAGTACTTATTTTGTTGACTTTAATATCACCTTGAGTAATGACACCTCGAATGTAGTGATACCTGATATCAATGTGATTTGTTCTCTCATGGAACATTTGATCTTTTGTAAGGCAAATAGCACTCTAACTATCACAAAATATTTGTAGTGCAAGATGTACTTCCACAAAGCTCAGTGAATAAACCTCTTAGCCAAATGGATTCTTTGCAAGCTTCAAAAATAGCCATATACTCAGCTTATGTAGTAGACAAGGCAACGGTAGCTTACAAACTTGCTTTCCAGCTAACGGCACACCCTCCAACAGTAAACACATAACCAGTGAGAGATCTTCTTTTATCCAAATCTCCAGCAAAATCAGAATCCACATAACCAACAAGTCCATCTCTAGTCTTCCTAAATTGTAAATAAGCATTAGACGTGCCCCGCAAATATCTGAAGATCCATTGAACTGCTTTCCAATGCTCTTTTCCAGGATTAGCCATGTATCTACTAACCACACTTAATGATTGAGATAAATCGGGGCGAGAACATACCATAGCATACATAAGTGAACCAACTGCACTCGCATATGGAACTTTAGACATGTACTCAATTTCATCATTTGATTGTGGACATGACGCTGAAGAAATTCTGAAATGTGCAGCTAAGGGAGTACTCACAGGTTTGGCCTTATGCATATTGAAATGACGAAGAACTTTATCAATATATCCCTTTTAACTTAGATATAATTTGCCAAACTATCTATCTCTAATGATTTCCATACCAAGAATCTTTTTTGCTGCACCGAGATCTTTCATATCAAATTCACTATTTAATTGTGCCTTCAACTTTGAAATTTCAGCCTTGTCTTTTGCAGCAATCAACATATCATTAACATATAGGAGCAAATAAATAACTGAACCATTAACAGTCTTCAAGTAAACTTAGCTATCATAATTAGATCTTTTAAAATTCTGATATATCATAAAGGAGTCAAATCTCTTATACCATTGTCTAGGTGATTGCTTCAAACCATAAAGAGATTTCTTCAATTTGCAAACAAAATTCTCCTTTCCCGGAATGACAAAACCTTCTGGTTGCTCCATATAAATATCTTCTTCTAATTCCCCATGTAAGAATGCAGTTTTCACATCCAATTGTTCAAGCTCATAATCATGTATAGCCACAATACTGAGTAAAGTGTGAATAGAACTATACTTCACAACAGGGGAAAAGACATCTGTAAAATCAATACCTGGAATTTGACTGTATCCTTTTGCAACTAGCTTTGCTTTGTACCTAACCTCTTCGGTTAGTGAAACTCCTTTCTTCTTGAAGATCTATTTGCAGCGAATAGGCTTCTTCTCAATTGGCAACTTGACCAACTTCCAAATGTCGTTCTTGTCAAGAGATTCCATCTCATCATTCGTGGTAGTCATCCATCTTTCTGAATCACTAGAAGAGATAGCCTCTGAATAAGATGAAGGTTCTATAGTACCTTCAATTTCTTCTGCCACATTTAAACAATAAGCCGCAATATTAGTTTCTTCAATCAATCTCTTAGGAGGCTGAATATTCCTCCTCTGTCTATCAACTGCAATGGAACGATGTGTTGGCGGCTCAACAATAGGTGCTTCTGAAATATTTTCCTTGTCAACTTCTGGTGTAGATCCTAAATCAATAACATGCTTCACCTGCACGCTTGATTGCTTCTCCACAAGAACATCAATAGATGGTTTATCATGCAACATAGCAGACTTATCAAAAGTAACACTTCTGCTAATAACCACCTTTCTAGTTTCAGAGTTCCACAATTTATATCCTTTCACACCGGTTTTATAACCAAGGAAAATACACTTAACTGCTCTAGGCTCTAATTTACCATTGTCGATACTTTGACCATCAAGGAATCCTCTTTTCCATAATTCCATCATTCCAGCTTCACTCATATGCCCTAGGCGCATATGCCAAATATTAGTAGCATCAGAATCAGATAATTTATTTGAGGCAACAGTAGCATCACCTGCGATTGTAGTGCCTTATAGATGATATAAGTTGGCAGCTTTCATATCACCCTTCATCACAACAAGAGAACCTTTGGTGACTTTCAGAACTCCACCTCCACCTGAATACTTGTACCCTTTAGCATCAAGAGTACTCAACGAAATAAGATTTCTCTTCAAATTCGGAATGTGACGAACATCCGACAAAGTTCTGATGGTGCCATCAAACATCTTGATCCGAATAGAATCAATGCCTGCAACCTTGTATGGTGTATTATCACCCATCAACACTGATCCACTTGGCGTAGCTTCATAAGTAACGAACCACTCACGGTTCGGGCTTATGTGGAACGTACAGACTGAATCAAGAATCCATTCATCATCGGTTTTGCAATTACCGGCAAAAGCGATGAGAACATCTCCATCAGAAGCTTCTTTGGTGACAAAGGTGGCTCTAGGTTCATCATCTTGTTGATCCTTCTTGAAATTGTTATTCCTCTTCTCTTTGTTCTGCAACTTCCAACACTCGGATATGTCATGACCATCCTTCTTGCAATACCTGCATGACTTCCTGTTCCTGGATTTAGATATGCCTCTGTATTTGCTTTGGCTTCTGCATTTTGAATTGCCGTTTGAACCCTTCTTATATTGCCTGCCGCGAACAGACAAATCTTCTGCATGCGTACTTGAACTTTCATTGGGAACCATAAGCTTCATCTTTTACTTAGCATACAAAACTTCATAAACTTCACTGAGAGTGAGAGTATCTCGGCTATATAGAATAATATCTCTAAAAGTAGAGTACGAACTGGGCAGAGAGCATAGCAAAATAAGACCCAAATCTTTATCATCATATTTATCTCCATAGCTTCGAGGTCTGCATCAACTTCCTTAAAGCTGTCAGGTAGTTCAACAACGAGACACCCTCCGCCATCTGGTGGGAATAAAGCTTCTGCTTCAGATGCATCTTGCTGGTCAGATCCTTGGTCATGTAAATCTGCTCCAGCTTCAGCCATAATGCGGCAGCGGATGTCTCCTTTATAACCTCCTATAAAATATTATTTTATAAATGAAGATGAATTTGAGATAAGGCTTTACGATCTTTACGTTGCTTCTCATCAGCGGACAATATGATTTGCATCTTATCGATCCCCAGAAGTGCATCATCCAAATCAAGCTGTGATAAAACAGCTTGCATCTTGACTTGCCATACAGAAAATCTCGTGTCACGATCCAACAGCGGAAGATCATACTTCAGAGTCGCCATGTGTAAGAAAATCAAATTTTGCTGGTACGAATTGGGTATACCTAGCGAAAAAACTCACAAAGCAAAACTCCTGGTACAACTTTAATGTGCACTTAGCAATTTCACAAAAAAAGATCACAAAAGAAAATAACTTGCCGTAGCCCGTAGCCTGCTGCTGATTGCACCTTGTTTTTAATTCCTTTGATGCCTTCTGGTTTCTCTCTCTGGCCTCGTTTCGCGTGCCGCCTTTTGCTTTGGTTTTTGCTGGCTCGCTTGGCTTGCTGCGCGTGACGAAGGAACGAAGAGAACGGGCGACTGCGACGTTTTTTTTCACGAAGGCCGGGGCACGGAGACAGGCTGTGGGCATGTACAATGGGTCTCTTCAAACCGTCTCTATCTCAATACTTTTTGCAAAATACCCCTTGCATGGTCAAGAGATGGCCTCCGCGTCTCTTCACGAAGAGACAGTGAGCAGCTCGTCTCTACGCTGAAGTCGAGGCTTAAAGACAGACAAAGAAGACGTTGTATGAGTTGGAGACTCCAAGTTCATCTTAACCACATGCAAAATATTAAATTACTTAAAGACACTAAAATAAATACTCCATTGTATGAACCGTCTTTTCACTGTCTCTATATCATATTTCAGCATCTTATAGATGGACTCCTGTCTCTCCATTGTACATGCCCTTATTGCGTGACTTGGTCGCCGACTCGAAGACGACGCAGTTTCGGAGATGGCGTCGACTGATGCGGCTCGGACTCGACGACGGTGATTTTTTCAACGAATCTGCTGAGCGAACACGTGAGACGTGCGGACGCCGATTCAGCGAAATTTTTTTCCCGATCTCTTTAATCCATAATTTTTTGTGCTCTGATACCACTTGTTGCAAATAATGCACAAAAAATAAAGAGACATAAATTTTTTACGTGCAAAATTCTTGCGGGAAAAACCACGGGCGCTCGAAGGCAAATCACTATAACGTGAAGAGTAATATAATGTGGAGAGTTCACAATGGAGCGCTTGCACTTCCTATGGGCTACCGGGGTACATATTTATAGCGTGAGGGAAAAGAGTCCCACACGGAAAGGAAACCGAATCAGAGTCGGTTGCTAGATATTGACACCACGTCTGATACCATCTGTGCATGCACCTGCCATGCCACGTCTGACATGAAGCGATGAATACGAATTCGGATCAACTTTAACAGACCGGACCCTCTCATCATTGCATACATGTGCAACCAAAGTTTTCTCCCAACTAGAGGTACACCGATGATCAGAAGCACAGTGGTGGTACCAAGAGGATTGTGCTACAACAGGGTGTTCATGATCTGCTGTTTCTCACTATGGAGACCAAACGTGAAATTGTCAGTGTAAAGATAGGTATCATACTTCATAGGGTCTACGGCAAATGCGTTCACATCCCACCAAAAGTATGACAAATTCTGTCATATTAGCAATAGCAGCTTCTATATCATCAACCGCACTATGTCTGTCATGACTAGTACTTTATTGTCATTTGCTTCAGGAAACTGCACTTTGTTGTCATTTGCTGAAATACAAATGAGTTTTGTTTTTATTAAAAAAAGGCAAATGGCTTTTGGACACTGCACTTAGTTGTCATTTGTTGAAATACACTACAAAATCACAATTTATCTGAGGATCACTGCAAAATCATTGTCATTTGCCGAGAAAATTGATACTTTGCCATCCTATTCGGTGGGCTTCGATAAAATGCCACTCCCTAGAATGACAACTATAAAATGCCACTCTTAACATTGACACTTTGATTATTTGCCATTTTGAGCGGTTTTTTGGATTCTTAATTATTTGTTTTTCATTTTCAGATTATTTGCCATAGGATTTTACATATTTGCCCTTGGGCCATTGCTTATTGCCTCCATTTGATTTTCTCCTGGAGAGAGTTCACGAGCGAGAGAGACCGAGAGGGGGCTCTCTCCCCGGCGACGGCGCCGCCCCTCCCCTTGGTGTATCTATGTGGGAACCCTTGGTCACTGCCTGGACAGTAGTGATGGAAGCGAGCTGCTTGTGTCAATTTTGATGTGTCAAGATAAGCCTGGGTTGCCTATGCACTAGTACATACTACTGTTCCTTGGTGTATCTGCTGATGCTGGCATTTGGATCGCAACAGATTCCTGGTCAAGTTAAATATGATGCTCTTGGATCTTGGAAGCTAGCGCGGCATTTTATTGGCAAATCGGAAATGTTGCAGATGCAGCAGAACAAGTGATGGTTCACGTCCATAGAAGCACATTGTAGTGATATAATCATAGCATAGTCACACAGGAAAAGAATAAATATAGTCGTTTCCCAGAGAAATAGTGTTCATTGAAATTTTCTTTTATTGCCAGTAACTTTGCACATTGTAGTGATATAATCAGAGCATAGCCATGTACAGTTCCAACATTCCAAAGAAAGAACATGTGGGAAGCCAGCCATGTACGAGCTAAATGTGTTCATTCAACACACATCAAGGTAATTTTGCCTATAATTGAGCACAAAACTTTCCACCAGTCACTCAAGTGCTTTGCTTCTCCAACACTACTGATGTGAACCTCAGTTCCACCAAATATCACCCTAGACGCCCACATGAATTTATTCTTGAATCTTGATTCCTATTTTGTGTCCAGATAAGCCTATTTTGTGTCCAGCATTGTGCATATTTGATAGTGCATGCTCATATTCCAACTCCTGGGGATCATCCCGTGTTTCTTCTTGCAAAATGGAAATCTCTCTATTCTTTTGCTTCTTCTCATGGCCCAGCTCTTGCTTTAGCTCTTCAATCTGCGACCACGGGCGGCGCCGCACGAGGGAGGCCGGGGAGGGGCGGCGCCGTGGCCGGGGAGGGCGGGGAGGGGCGGCGCCGTCGCCGGGGAGAGAGCCTCCTCCCTCTCGGTCTCTCTCACTCGTGAACTCTCTCCAGGAGAAAACCAAATGGAGGCAATAAGCAATGGCCCAAGGGCAAATATGTAAAATCCCATGGCAAATAATCTGAAAATGAAAACAAATAATTAAGAATCCTAAAAACCGCTTAAAATGGCAAATAATCAAAGTGTCAATATTAAGAGTGGCATTTTATAATTGTCATTCTAGAGAGTGGCATTTTATCGAAACCCACAGAATATGATGGCAAAGTATCAATTTTCTCGTCATTTGCCTCTGACACCAGACCGTTTAAAACAATATTTTTCTGAGCTATGGAGAGAGAATGTCTCAAAGATGCCAAGATAGAATGTCTCAAATATACCAAGATTGACCCTTCTCCCTTTTCTTTTCTTTCTTCTTCTTCCTCGTTATCGGCAGACTAACCCAGCGATTTCAAGGCAGAGGAGTATGGCGAGGTGGACTTAGTGTTGGTGGTTGTTTGTGGAGATACTCACGAGAGACACACCGGCACCGAGTGAAGGAGGCAGTGGCGATTTTGACAGCCAAGAACCCCAACCGAGTGCGTTAAACTGTAGGCACGGGTAAAACTGCATGCTTGGTAGCACGCGTCTTTCAAACCTAAAATTCATAATACTATTATTTTAATCGGTCTGGTGTCTAGTGAAAGATGACCACGATTTTGCAGTGTCTATGCTAAATAGTGATTTTGTGGTGTGTTTCAGCAAGTGGCAACAAAGTGCAATGTCTAGGAGCCAATTTTCCCTAAAAAAAATGACCACACTTGAATTAGAACCAATGAGACTATTGATATCACAACAACAGAAAATAGTACAAGGAGAAATGATGATGTTATAGGATTCTCTTCGGCGTAAGTTGGAACATAGTGAACAATCTTAGTACAAGGAAAAATCCTTGATTCCCACATCACCAGATCAAACTTGCCTTTAGGTAGTAGAACAACGGGATACAGCATTAGGTCTCCAAATGTCACCTTCGGCAGCTCCCTTTCGGAAACAGTGTAGGGGAAGATGGTACGAAGTTCGTTATGTCAATTGGATGGTCTTCATATAGATGAAGTTTTGGATGCTTGCCGAACATGGAGGGGTTTTTCCTGACCACAATCCTGCATCTCCTCAAGATGCCAAGCCAGAATTGACTGTCCATGTTATTCCTCATAAATCTGCGAACGCATTTGCCGGGACAAGGCAGCCATTCAACATTGCGAGGAATTATTTCCCTATTGATGCTAACTGTGGATGGCCATCCGGGTTTGTGCTACCAAATGTAAGCATCTTGAAGAGGTAGTTGTACTCCTCATATGATAAGCCATTCAAGTGGATTGGCTTCACGGCTCCAAATCTTGCTAATTTTTCAAGCTAGTTATAATTATCACCTTATTTCCATTACCAATGTAAGTGGCTGATGAATAAAACTTTTCCCCATCCTCATCCCCCACATCTGAAAGAAACTCAACAGCAAGCAAAGCTCTGCCTGACATGCAGCTTTCATGGTCCATTTGCAAAAAGTTTTCTCCACTGAAATGCAAAATTGAAGAGAGGTGCGACTGGACTCTCTCAGCGTCGCATACATGAGCAACCAATTATTTTCTTCCCAACTAGAGATCCACCAGTTAGTGGAAGCGTCAAAAACGGTTGTAATGGTGCAACAGGATGTTCATGATCCTCTTTTTCTCACCACGACGACCAAACATGAAATTGGCTGCCATCTCGCAGGCAGTGTCTCCTGGCCCGGTTCCATTGCCTCGTGCTCTCACCGGTTAAAGGAGGTTTAAATCCACCTGATTTGTATGTATTTTACTTAAAATCTCTCTCAATTCTTTCAATTTGTTTCAAGAACAAGTACTAAATTTGTGAGTTAAGACTTTGATGTAATAATTTTTTGTTTAATTGTAGGGTTAAAATTAGAATTTCAATTGCAAATCAGAGGTAAAATTATAGTCATCTATACTTGTGATCCATGTGCCCATATTAGACCAAGATTTGGATTTAACTTATAGTGTTTGATTATAATATCAAGTAAGTACACTTCTGCATGTATTTTTTTATATTGTTCTTGAACTGTTGAACATAGCACTATTTAATTAAGTTTTTAATTAAACGGCAGGTAAATTTATGGAATAGTTTCTAAAAAGGAAGATGTTAGATAATGCTACTAATGTTGGTAAGTATGTTGATAGCTATTTCTTTGTAATCGTATATTGCCATCAGTTATGTTAAATTATTGATGCTAAAATTACTCGACACATTACTGTTTAGTATAATATTGCTTGAAAATTATATATATTGTTATATATGATGAAGTGGTAAACTCGAGTCATTTTTATTCTAGTTCCGCTCCTGACGATAGGTGTCATAGGTCCTACTGCACTTGCTTTCACATCCCCCAAAAGTACAACAAATTCTGTCATATTAGCAAGAACGGATTCCAGATCATCAACTGGTTTGTAGCTCATGACTGATGGTGTTGTGATTTGCCATGGTAGCCACTAAGGCCAGTCTCAGTGGAGGTTTCATGTCCCAGTTTCCAACACACCCATATTTTGGAAACAGTGCAGAAGAGTTTCATCCCCATGAAACTATCTCTACTCCCATGAAACTTTTATCATCTCTCTCTTCATCAATACAGTGCCATGTCAGCGTATTTAATGCCCATGAAACTCTATGAAACCCCCACTGAGACTGGCCTAAGCGAAAGGCTTCAAAGGGGTGGAAAATACAAGGCGGAAGGCTCATCACTCACCTCTTCTATGGCAGCACTGAGTTTTTAGCACTTTTGAGTTATTTGAACATATATTTACAAGAATAACAGTCATCACGCTATATTTGCAAAATGGTCGTATCTAGCTCATGGTGGCCGTACAACAGCCCTGGGAGGCGACACGTGGCCTCTGGCACATGGCATTGTGCAGTGGAACTTAGTGCCTCCAGTGGCGTACAGCACACAATTAGCCCGGTTAATTAGTGTTTTTAATTGCAATTAGCAAATTCATTTAGGTGTATTATTTGCAATTTTATCTATTTTGAATTTACTCAAAAATTCATTTAAGTATATTGTTTGTAGGAATTGTTTAATATCGAAAATGAGATCCAAAAATTATGATTTGTTTTAAAGATTCTCACATAGTGGACTTGATTTTATAACTTTTTAAGAATTTTATGAGACCATGCACGAACACATACGTTTAGGAGACTTGAAAGGTTATATTTTAATGTGATTTTTATTATTGCGGTAGCTCTCTTGATTATAGGCCACTTATTATTTTATGTATATATAATATCCTAGAAAAATTAAATAATCAAGTATACTGCGTGTGGAGACTTCACAAAAAATTTCGTAATGTTTGCACTTATTTTCTGCATTAAAAAAATCCTACAAACAGTTCATTCATATGAATTGTTGAGCAACATTCATAATGGATGAAATTACAAAAACATTAGACAATCAAGTACACTGTTGAGAGATTGCACATAAAATTTTGTAATTTTTTGATTTCATTTGCTATATTTAAAAATTCAAAAACATAGTATACATAAACCAGTAAATAAGGCAGCTAATTAAGCCAGCTTAATTTGTAGCCGCATGGTGGGCATACGGCATAGGGGCAACTGCACGGTGGCTGTGTGGCCTTTGCGCCGCCGCACGGTGGCTGTGTGGCCTTTGCGCCGCCGCACGGTGGCCGTGCATCCTTCCGCCGCCACACGATGGCCGTGCGGTACAGGCCACATGTCGCCCTCCTAGGGCTGAAGCACGGCCACCGTGCGGCACATGCCATGTGCCGCCCCTCCTCCCACGAGCTGCCGCACGGTCACCGTGCATCAAAAGCAATACTTTTGCTAATTCAGCGTTACGACTGTCATTCTTGTAAATACAAGTTCAAATAGCGTCAAAAGTGCCAAAAACTCCTTTGGCACCCTCCTCAAGGTGCCCTGTACTTGATGGTAGGACTAGCAAAAAAGCTCAAGGCTTGCGAACTATTCGGACACGTAGCAGACTCGGCCCAGTTTGGAACAGACTCGAAGCACAAACCAGCGAGCCAAATCTAGATTTCAGGTCGGCTCAGTAACAAGCCGAGCCCGAGCGGCTCGCGAGCGGCTCGTGAGCTAGATGGACCCTTCTCTTTTCGCCGCCACATCTCGCCGCCCGCCCGCTGCCGGCAGATGCCCCGCTCGCCCGCCGCCACTGCTCTTTCCGCCCGCCCCCGTCGCTCTTTCTTCCCCGCCCGCCCGCCGCCGCCCCACCCCACATCTCCCTGCTCGATGCCTGCAGGCAGATCTCCCCGCCAGCCTGCCGCTGCCTCACCCTCGACGTGCGCCGGCGTGTTCGACTCAGGCCGCGACCCAGGCTTCCTCGACGTGCTCGACCAGCACCCGGAGAACGCCAATCGCGTCCGCAACATGGTCTCCATCCTCCGCCGCCGGCCCATCGCGCGCTTCCTCTCCTGGCACTCCAGTCGCCCCCGCACACGCCACCGAGCTCCCCTCCTTCCACTCATCCGGTCAGCCCCCAAATCTCCTCAAAAAATCCTCTAACGCAAAGCTCTTATTGCCTCTGGAATGGCAATTTCCATTTCTAGTTTACATCAGTTAGGGGGGGAATTGGTTAGATTGTTTCAGATATTCATATGCCTTGAAGATGTTCTAGACTAATTTATCTGAAGCCATCAAATCATTAAACCTATAAATTGGTGATATGTGAAAACAGCTCGTTATCAACTATGCATTCTTGAAGTTATCTTCTCACCATGGAACCTGAATTTGTAACTGGGGCATCTTTCATCTTCACTTTGTTATTCTCTAATCTAACTTCACACAGATCTTAAGAAACCTTTACTTTTTTTTTTTGCACAGGCTCTGCAGACACCATTCAAAGGCTATTTGAGTGACATGTTGGCTCTGGTAAGTGTATTTTCTGATGTTTGTGTTTTTTGCCATTTCACTTGTTCATTGCATATACAGCCACTTTATATTTCCATGTGTAAGTAAGCTATAGTCTACATTATGCTGTTTCTTTACCCTTAACAACTTCTAAGTATTAGGCCACGCTACTTTTGATTATCCATTAGCATGTCATAATGTACACTGCGGCCCTGGTAATTTTTCTGGATCACTGGTGTTAGGTGAAATGTACATGTTAGCTTCAATTTTAAGTGGTAATCAATTAAGTTCATGTAAAACAGCTCCATTGATTAAGTTCCTCTTGAAGCCATGCTATCTTGAAGTTTTCTTGTGTGGATGTATAGTCTTGACTTATTTGATCGTGAAAGGTTGCATGGCAGCATGATTATCAATCTCACTCCTTACTTTTCTTGGCCATTCTTGTCTTCAAGCTGATGATTTGGTTTTATGCTGTGAAGCTATTTTCCTTTTGGATCTTGTTCAAATCTGTGCCGAGTGCTTAGTCTACTTGTGGAGTAGTTTGGGCAGCCGGCTCGCGAGCGAGCCGAGCCGAGCTCCTTTCTGGCTCAATATCTTAACGAGCCCAGCTGCAGCTCCGTGCAAGCTCGGCCATCGTTTCCAGCCGTACTTGATGGTGTCGGGCACGTCGTAGCCTCCTGACTGAAGGCCTCCACAAGCATCTTCGACTTTACCAGTGTACCGCAGTTGGAGATGTATCGCCCATCCACCGCCTCGACGACCGTGTGAACTCTTAGCAAGAGTTGCTTCAATCTCTCCGCCTTCTGTTGATGGCAGGCTTGGTTTGGAGACTTGTTGATTAGATAGGAGATGAATTGGCTAATTAGGTCATTTACAACTGCAGATAATCCTATCTCCATCTCCAATGAGAGTGTGCGTGTGTGCGCAGCAGAGTATACTACTAAATGCGGACATTCGACAATTATGTGACAGCCTCCATGAGAATGACTTCACTCTGCTGCGAGAATGTTGACATGTCGGGTCTACATACATTGTAAGTTTTTCTCAACACTAATAATAATTAGGAAAAGTTCAATTTACACCTGAACTCTACCCTCGATTGATTTTGAACCATGAACTCGGAAACTGCTCAAATCAGAACCTCGAACTAACGAAGCCGTTTGCTTTACCCCCTTAACCTAAATTGGAATGGTTTTGATTTGACATGACATACTAATCAGACCAAAACCACTCAGATTTGGGTCAAGGGGATAACATGAATGGTTTCATTAGTCCGACATCCTAATTTGAACGATTTTCAAGTTCAAGGTTAAAAATCGAACCGACCAGAATTCAAGGTTGTAAATTAGACTTTTTCCTAATAATTAAAGTCAAGTGTTTTTAATTTGACTGTTATAGTAGGTATGCAGGGTAGGCTAAAATTGTCCTACATTTAGCATGTGTTTGGTTACTTGTATCGAACACATGTATGAGATAGTTTTTTAAAAAACGTCACCATATGTTCGGATGCTTGAACTGCACCATCATATCTGATGGTGGAATACAAATTTGAGCAATGTTCCACCTAAATGCTAAACCGTCCTATTCATTGAACCATCCCATGTGCCTGCCAGTAGAGTGTGACCGTGGAATTGTGCTACGAAGGAATTTAAGTCTACAGTTGCAGCAATTAATTGATGACCACCAGGTTGCTAGCATAATCTTGGAATTGGAGAAATTTATGAGGGATGAATTGAAGCAAAAATAGGGTGAATGTGGTGCTTTTTTCCTTGCACTACTTTACCTTGACATAATGAAAAGGAGATAAACATCATACTCTCTGACATGTTAATAGAGAAAAAGACAGCTGTTTAACCACTAAATGTTACGGCCTTGTTAGCACATCATTTTGCCATCGATCTAAATTAAAATACTACTACCACTATTATTACATTATACACATCATGTTGTAAGATTATGTAGGCTCTTTACGGCGCTTCCTCCCTGACAAGGGAGTACCTTTAGGCATATCTTGAGCACAAGTTGGAACAAAGTGAACAAATGAAGAATAAGGGGGTATCCTTGATTCCCATGTCAATAGATTGAACTCTTCTTTTGGCCTAACACTAGGATCTACTAGTAGTTCTCCAAGTGTCACCTTCGGCAGTTCCTTCTTCGTCGAAACATTATTTGTGCTGTCGTTACTAGTACAAGGTATGATGCGAAGTGGAGCAGCAGGATGCAAAGTAAAGTCCGTTATGTCAACTCGATGGCCTTGTTCAATAAGTAATTTTGGATGCACACCATATACAGTGAGGTTTTTCTCAATCACTCTTCTGCCCCTACTCAATACAGAATGCCAGACTTGAATATTCAGATTCCTTCTCAATACATCCGCAAATGCATTTGTTGCGACAAGTGACCATCCCAAATGCAACTCGTTGGCAAATTCTTCTGCTACTTGTACTAGTTGTGGATGTTCTGCTGGGTCTGCACTTCCGAATGCCAGTGTCTTGAAGAGGTACCTGAACTCCTCGTAAGACAGCATATTGAGAAAAATTGGCTTCACTGATCCAAATCTCGCGAATCTTTCAAGTTTGCTTACGATGATCACTTTGCTTGCTTTGCTCATCGTTCTTGTGATGAAGGAGTAAAACGTTTTCCAGTCCTCGTCATCTACATCTGAGACAAACTCAACAACTACCAGCATCATCCCTGACATGGTCCTTTCATGGTCAAGTATTCTCAAAAAGTTATCTCCATTCAAGTGCAAAATCGAAGAGAAATGCAAACGAACCCTCTCATCATCACATACGTGAGCAACCAAGGTTTTCTTTCCAACTAAGTGACCTCCAATGATTGGAAGAACCGCTGGTGCGTCAGGAGGGTTGTGTTGCAACAGGAAGTTCAAGACCTTTTGCTTTTCAGTATGTCGACCGAACATGAACTTGTCAACGTAAAGATACACATCGTAGGGTCTACGCGACATGCGCTCAAATCCACCCAGAAGTATAAGAAACTATGTCATGTTAGCAACTGTAGCTTCTAGGTTTTCCAGTACACTTTGTAACTCCAGGTTGAAGACCTTGTTTGTTGTGGTATAAGATATTGTGCGGGGACGTTTGAGAGGATTAGTAAAAGATAAGGAGGATGAGTCGCTTACCAATTCCTTGACACCCTCTTTGTGTTGCCTGTACTTGATGGTGTCCAGCACATGGTAGCCTCGATACATGGCCGCCGCTATCATCTTCAACTGTATGAGCATACGAGAGTTGCTGATGTATCGCCCATCTGCCTCCTCGACAACCATGTGAACTCTCAGCAGGAGTTGTTGTAGCCTCTCCACCTTCTCCTCCGAGCATACACGACTAGAGAACTTGCTCATCAAAAAAGAGATGAATCGGCTTGCGAGATCACCTGTGATAGCAGATATGGCAAGCTCCATCTTGAAATCTTCCAAGATAGGTGTATGAGAGAGGTGAGGGAATCTGAACAGATCTCGCTCCTAGGGCAGTTGTTACATCACATCTAAGTTAAATTGACTATGGCAGTTGTTACAAGAAATTTCCCGGCTATTGCTTGTCAAGATTTCTGTGGCATCTAAGTTAAACCAGAATGGACCGCCAGATTGAGTGGACAGGAAGGATCGATGCGTGCAGACCACATGCTATGTACACTAAATTAAATCAATCCACACAAAAATATGAAAATGAAATGAAATAGATATGATAGATGTACGACAGTTTATTACGTACAATCCTGTGAATTTTCAAGTTCAATTCTATGTACATCGGGAGGGGGGAAATGGAAAATCTCCTGCAAAATAAATTGAAAAGGAGAAAAAAAAAATCAAAACAGACTATTCTAATACATTTTAATGGAATGTTTTCTTTTCTTGGGCATCATGGCATGTCCTCGACGCTTCATCCTCAATAATAAGAATGTTTTTGGCTTATCATCAACACAAGCTGGAACAAAATGAACAGACATATTGTAAGGCGGTATCCTTGCTTCCCACATAACTAGTTTAAAGTCGCCCTTCGGTCGAAGTGTAGGATCTCCTATCAGGTCTCCAAATGTCACTTTAGGTAGTTCCCTCTCAGAAACATTAGTTGCACCACGTTAAGGTAGAAGATGGAGTGGAGCAGCAGCAGCAGCATATGCAATTTCTACTGGATGATCTCTTCCGAAAAGTGTTTTCGGATGCTCACCAAACAACTCAAAAGTTTCTCTGAACCATGCTCCTGCACATTTTCATTATGCAAAGCCAAAATTGGAGGTTAACATTCTTCCTCAACACATCAACGACCGTGTATACTCCCACAATCGACCCTCCCAATTGCGGTTCAAACTCTCTAATCATCGATACTAAAGATGGATGGTTGATCGGGTTTGCGCTTCCAAATGCGAGTGTCTTGAACAGGTAGCTTAACTCCTCATCCGAAAGCCTACTGAGATGAATTGGCTATACGGTTCCAAATCTCACTAATTTTTCGAGCCTACTAATAATTGTCACCTTACTTCCTCGACCCATTGTTGACCGTGGAATTGTGCTACGAAGGAATTTAAGTCTACAGTTGCAGCAATTAATTGATGATCACCAGGTTGCTAGCATAATCTTGGAATTGGAGAAATTTATGAGGGATGAATTGAAGCAAAAATAGGGTGAATGTGGTGCTTTTTTCCTTGCACTACTTTACCTTGACATAATGAAAAGGAGATAAACATTATACTCTCTAACATGTTAATAGAGAAAAAGACAGCTGTTTAACCACTAAATGTTACGGCCTTGTTAGCACATCATTTTGCCATCGATCTAAATTAAAATACTACTACCACTATTATTACATTATACGCATCATGTTGTAAGATTATATAGGCTCTTTACGACGCTTCCTCCTTGACAAGGGAGTACCTGCAGGCATATCTTGAGCACAAGTTGGAACAAAGTGAACAAATGAAGAATAAGGGGGTATCCTTGATTCCCATGTCAATAGATTGAACTCTTCTTTTGGCCTAACACTAGGATATACTACTAGTTCTCCAAGTGTCACCCTCAGTAGTTCCTTCTTCATCGAAGCATTATTTGTGCTGTCGTTACTAGTACAAGGTATGATGCGAAGTGGAGGAGCATGATGCAAAGCAAAGTCCGTCATGTCCACTCGATGACCTTGTTGAATAAGTAATTTTGGATGCACACCATATACAGAGAGGTTTCTCTCAACTACTCGTCTGCACCTGCTCAGTTACTGGTACAAGGTATGATGCGAAGTGGAGCAGCAGGATTCAAAGTAAAGTCCGTTATGTCCACTCGATGGCCTTGTTCAATAAGTAATTTTGGATGCACACCATATACAGTGAGGTTTTTCTCAATCACTCTTCTGCCCCTACTCAATATGGAATGCCAGACTTGAACATTCAGATTCCTTCTCAATACATCCGCAAATGCATTTGTTGCGACAAGTGACCCTCCCAAATACAACTCGTTGGCAAATTCTTCTGCTGCTTGTACTAGTTGTGGATGTTCTGCTGGGTCTGCACTGCCGAATGCCAGTGTCTTGAAGAGGTACCTGAACTCCTCGTAAGACAGCATATTGAGAAAAATTGGCCTCACTGATCCAAATCTCGCTAATCTTTCTAGTTTGCTTACGATGATCACTTTGCTGTTCATTCTTGTGATGAAGCAGCAAAATGTTTTCCAGTCGTCGTCATCTACATCTGACACAAACTCGACAACTACCAGCATCATCCCTGACATGGTCCTTTCGTGGTCAAGTATTCTCAAAAAGTTATCTCCATTCAAGTGCAAAATCGAAGAGAAATGCAAGCGAACCCTCTCATCACTGCATACATGAGCAACCAAAGTTTTCTTTCCTACTGCGATACCTCCTATGATTGGAAGAACCGCCGGTGCACCAGGAGGGTTGTGTTGCAACAGGAAGTTCAAAACCTTCTGCTTTTCAGTATGTCGACCAAACATGAAGTTGTCGGCGTAAAGATACGCATCGTAGGGTTTACGCGACATGCGCTCACATCCACCCAGAAGTAGAAGAAATTCTGTCATGTTAGCAACTGCAGCTTCTAAGCTTTCCAAGGCACCGTGTAATTCAAGGTTCGGGATCTTGTCCTTTCTAGTACTGGCAATTGTGCGAGAACGCTTCAGAGGAATGGCAAAAGGAGAGTTGGACGGGTTGCTAACCTCGTTAATGGCGCTGTCCTCAATGGATCGGTACTTGAAAGTGTCCAGCACGCGGTAGCCTCGATACATGGCCTCTGAAAGTCCCTTGAGCTGCGTAAGCATGCCGGAGTTGGTGATGTATCGCCCATCTGCCTCCTCGACGACGGTGTGAACTCTCTTCAGGAGATGCTGCAACCTTTCCACCTTCTCCTCCAAGCATACATGGCTTGGATACTTGTTCATCACGAAGGAGATGAATCGGCTCACCAGTTCGCCAGTAATCGCAGACATGGCAAGCTCCATGGCCGGTGAAACCACCCGAGTGTAGGAGATTAAAGAGGGAATTGGCAGGAAAGCTGATCACTGTGGATGAATGGTGCTGAAAGCTTGCGTTCACAATTACTTGCTCAAATTGGCATCTATGGTGGATGAAACGACGATTTTTTTTTTTGGAATTAGAAATGACGAAACCATTGACTGCACTTCTATTGTTTGACAAGGACATCCCAACTGCGAAGATGAGCAGATGTGGTGATCCACATGTAAGCCTTAAAAGATTCATGCATAACATCAAGCCACTAGTCTAGCATCTAGAACACCTAGGGTTTACTTGGATCGGGAGACTTACGGTCGCCGATGAACGCCATTGAGCGAAGACCCGTGCCTGCGTAATGCAGGCGTGAGGAAGAGTTGGTGAAGATCCGAGAGCTCGCGGTTCGGGGTCGTCGGCGTCGTCCTGCAGTGGCGGTCGGCGGCCTTCCCGTTGCTTGACAGCGCGCGGTAGATCGGATCGCGTTGGGGTTTGTCCGGGGTTTCTTACTCTCACGGGATCGTCATCCTACGGGAGAGGCCGGAACCCTTGCTTTATATTGCGCTGTAGCAACGGGGGACCGTAACCATAATTTGGTAAGGCACCCCCGATCAGGGCGCTGAAAATCAGGGACGTGGGTTTCCCCACGTCTCACTTATTCTCGGCCGTTTGGCCTGAGATCAATATCCAACATTCTCCCCCTTGATCGTAAGGCTAAACATCATAAGCCCTCTCTCAATAAAAGTTCACACCAAAGTAATGCTTCACAACAGTTAATTAAGTACTGCTGGACATCAGTACTTATAGTGCTCCCTTCTATATCGATCGGATAACATAATACTTCATGGGAGTTGGTTACTTTATATGATCCTCTTATTCCAGGATCACAGGCTCTCCAATAAACCCATGCCGGCAACATGATCACGAAAAATATTAGGTGGTAAGCCTTTTGTGAGCGGATCCGCGAGCATAAATTTAGTTCCAATACCACATTCACGGCTGGCAGCTGTTCCAACGCATTTAGGAGTATATATATTCTGCAAATGAGTCTTTCTTTTTATTTGACAAGGACGTCTAGTCATCCATTTTGCCTAGCTTACTCAAAAGACTGAAAGACCCTTTCTAAAAGGACACCTAGTTGTTTAACTATTATTCTCTACATAAAAACATATCTAATTAATTACTGAAAAGAACAAACATTACTGATTGCTGTAGTGATGGGTTTAACCTCCAACTGATCTAATCACGGTCAAACTTTGCTGACATGGACATGGCTGCTATCGATAAATTATCAAGGCCATACTTTGCTTCTGCTTGTGACTTTTTTATAGTAAAGTATTTTTCTATAGTAATAAGTTTTTAAATAGAGTGTCTTTTTAAGATGATAAGTTGATTGTAGTACACACTATAACGACTTCATTTGTTTCGGCCAAAATCGCACGCGAGTTTCTCTCACTCATACTTTCTCTTATAAAAAGCTAAAAGCCATAAGTTACAACCTAAAAGAACATGTAACTTTTAGGTTGTAACTTATCTATCGATGGCAAAAATAAAATTGAAAATCACACTCATGGATATGTGAGGCACAAATATAATGAACATACATATATATTTGATATAGATCTGAAAATGCTACAGCTTCTACTACATTAGATATGCGTCATGTTGTAAGATTCTATAGGCTCTTAACTACGCTTCCTCCTTGACAAGTGAGTACCTTCAGGCATATCTTGAGCACAAGTTGGAACAAAGTGAACAAATGAACTCCTCTTTTGGCCTAACACTAGGATATACTAGTAGTTCTCCAAGTGTCACCTTCGGTAGTTCCTTCTTCATGGAAACATTATTTGTGTTGTTGTTACTAGTACAAGGTATGATGCGAAGTGGAGGAGCATGATGCAAAGCAAAGTCCGTCATGTCCACTCGATGACCTTGTTCAATAAGTAATTTTAGATGCACACCATATACAGAGAGGTTTCTTTCAACTACTCTTCTGCACCTGTTCAGTTGCATACAAAACGTAGAAAAATAGAGACGGGAGACATAAATTGTTATATGAAAAATTCTTATGGGAAAAAGCCACTGAAGCTTAAAGGCAAATCACGGTAATAATGAGATATTACAATGGAGTGCTTGCTCTTCTTATGATATACTAGGGTACATATATAAGGCGAGGAAAATGAGTCTCACATGGAGAGAAAATCGAAACAGAGTCGGTTGTTACATGTTGACAAAACGTCTTATACAAGCTATGCATGAACCTGAACTTGTCATGCGACGCCTGCCATGAGATGATGCGGCGTCCTATATGGATACAGTACAAATTCTTTTGTAAGACAAATATCACTCTAACTACCACAAAATATTATAGTATAAGATGTACTTCCATAATGATTAGTAAATAAACCTCTTAACAAAATGGTTTCTTTGCAAGTTTCAAAAACAACCATATACTCAACTTCTGTAGTAGACAAGGCAACGGTAGTTTGCTAACGTGCTTTCCAGCTAATGGCATACCCTTCAATGGGAGGTGGTTTACCGGATTTATGACCAGTGTAGTCGCACATGATTGGAGTTGATGACAGGGTTTAAAGTGGAGAAAACTGTTGTATGAAGTGGAAATGATAAGGGGACTTCATCGGTAGCATTTGCTTCAGCCTAAGGAAAATAACGGCCGAAATTAAAGCTCGAGAGAGGAACATCAATGGTGAACGATGGAGGAAGAAGAAAGGAAAAGAAGGTGATAGCAGCGGGCTTTGAATTTTGGATATTTTCTTCCAGTATTACAAAAAATCCAAATAAAATCTAATTAAAAACCCAAAATTTTTTAACAATTATTTTAAAATTAAAATTTTAAGGAAAATGAAGTTTTCGAATGCTACATTGGAGCAACGTTGCACCTAAATGCTAAACCATCGTATTCATTGAACCATCCCATGTGCTTGCCAGCAGAGTTTGACCGTGGAATCGTACTAGGAAGGTTGACCATGGAATTGTATTACGAAGGAATTTAAGTCTACAGTTGCAGCAATTAATTGGTGATCCCCAGGTCGCCAGCAAAATATTGGAATGGTAGAATTTTATGAGCGATGAATTGAAGCGAAAAATAGGGTACATGTGGTGATTTTTTCCCTTGCACTAATTTACCTTGAGATAATGAAAAGGATATAAAATCATACTCACTGACATGTCAATGAAAGAAAAACACAGCTGTTAACCACTAAATGTCACGGCCATGTTAACACATCTTTTTGCCATCGATCTAAATTAAAATACTAGTACAGTTATTACATTATACGCATTATGTTGTAAGATTATGACGCTTCCTCCCTGACAAGGGAGTTCTTTCAGGCATATCTTGAGCACAAGTTTGAACAAAGTGAACAAATGAAGTATAAGGGGGTATCCTTGATTTCCATAGCAATAGATTGAACTCCTCTTTTGGCATAACACTAGGACCTGCTAGTAGTTCTCCAAGTGTCACCTTCGGTAGTTCCTTCTTTATCGAAATATTATTTGTTCTGTCGCTACTAGTAAAAGGTATGACGCGTAGTGGAGCAGCAGGATGCAAAGCAAAGTCCGTTATTTCCACTTGATGGCCTTGTTCAAAAAGTAATTTCGGATGCACACCATATACAGTGAGGTTTTTCTCGATCACTCTTCTGCCCCTATTCAATACGGAAAGCCAGACTTGAACATTCAGATTCCTTCTGAATACATCCGCAACTGCATATGTTACGACAAGTGACAAATCCAATCGCAACACTTTGGCAAATTCTTCTGCTACTTGTACTAGTTGTGGATGTTCTGCTGGGTCTGCACTTCCGAATGCCAGTGTCTTGAAGAGGTACCTGAACTCCTCGTAAGACAGCATATTGAGAAAAATTGGCTTCACTGATCCAAATCTCGCTAATCTTTCAAGTTTGCTTACGATGATCACTTTGCTTGCTTTGCTCATCGTTCTTGTGATGAAGGAGTAAAACGTTTTCCAGTCCTCGTCATCTACATCTGAGAAAAACTCGACAACTACCAACATCATCCCTGACATGGTCTTTTCGTGGTCAAGTATTCTCAAAAAGTTGTCTCCATTCAAGTGCAAAATCGAAGAGAAATGCAAGCGAACCCTCTCATCATCGCATACATGAGCAACCATAGTTTTCTTTCCAACTAAGAGACCTCCTATGATTGGAAGAACTGCCGGTGCACCAGGAGGGTTGTGTTGCAACAAGAAGTTCAAGACCCTTTGCTTTTCAGTATGTCGACCGAACATGAAGTTGTCGGCGTAAAGATACGCGTCGTAGGGTCTACGCGACATGCGCTCGCATCCATCCAGAAGTACAAGAAACTCTGTCATGTTAGCAACTGCAGCTTCTAGGTTTTCCAGTACACTTTGTAACTCTAGGTTGAAGACCTTGTTTGTTGCGGTATAAGCCATTGTGCGGGAACGTTTGAGAGGAGTAGCAAATGATAAGACAAATGAGTCGCTTACCAATTCCTTGACGCCCTCTTTGCGTTGCCTGTACTTGATGGTGTCCAGAACATAGTAGCCTCGATACATGGCTGCTGCTATTGTCTTCAACTGCATGAGCATACGAGAGTTGGTGATGTATCGCCCATCTGCCTCCTCGACAACCGTGTGAACTCTTAGCAGGAGTTGTTGTAGCCTCTCCACCTTCTCCTCTATGCACACACGATTAGAGAACTTGCTCATCAAAAAAGAGATGAATCGGCTTGCGAGATCACCCGTGACAGCTGATATGGCAAGCTCCATCTCGAAATCTTCCGAGATAGGCTTAAGATGGAGGTGAGGGAATCTTGCAGGTTGTTCACAGATCTCACTCTTAGGGCAGTTGTTACATCACATCTAAGTTAATTTGACTATTACATGCAAGGTGCCAAGAAGAAATTTCCTAGCTGTTGTTGCTTGTCCAGATTGGACCACATACATGGCATGGTTGGCTGGAAACCACATCTGTTGCTTGTCCAGATTCGACCGCCATGCTTGACAAGATTATTGAGTGGACAGGAAAAGGATGCCTGCAGGCCACATGCTATGTACAATCCTGTGAATTTTCGGTTCGGCGGATCTTGACAAGATTATTGTAAAACTTCTACAAGTCGATTCCAAGCAAGAGTTGTCGGCCACTCAGCACAACCCCCGCGTGGGAGCAACGAAACCCAAATCGAAAAAAAAGGAATCCGCCTCTTATTCTTGAGACGTAACTTGGCGACGCCCATTCAAATAGAAATTCTGGAACTTCACAAAACTTTTATTCACGTACTGTAATTCAAAGTACAAAGTACACGAGATTATTAACTATGTTTGAACTGTTGAAATTAAAGACAAGCAATGATTGATCTAATAAAAGTTTCATAGCACTGTTTGGTGTTTTAGCAAACATGCTTTCGGGGGAAACGAGTTGCTCAAAATCACTTATAAAGCTAAGAAGGTTATTTGTCCATTAGGAATGGAAGTAGAAAGAATATATGCATGTCCGAACGACTGTATCCTCTACTGTAAACAGTATACAAACATGCATATATGTCCGGTGTACAACATATCCCAATATAAGCGTAAGAATCAATTAGATGTTGGCGAAGGAATAAAGGTGAAGAGAGGACCTCCTGCTAAGGTGGCATGGTATCTTCCTATAATTCCCCATCTGAAATGGCTCTTTGCGAATTCAAAGGAGGCAAAACTGCTACGTTGGCACTCGAAGGAGCATAAGAAGGATGGAATGCTAAGACACCTTAATGATTCCGCCAAACATCGATTTGATTTTTGCAGACTTCGGTGCAGAACCGAGAAATATAAGGTTCGAATTGAGTATAAATTTAATGAATCCTTTCGGTAACATGAGCAGCTGACATAACACTTGGCCCGTGACTCCTGCATCTACAACCTTCCCTCCTTAGTTGTGTATAAAGTAGAATTATATTTTGCTGTTGATACTTATCCAAGGGCCGAAGTAACCTGGAAACGATATTGATTTTTACCTAGCATCGTTTGTGGAAGATCTAAAAATACCGTGGATCAAAGGGGTACATGTATGTGATGCATACAAACAAGAGAACTTCACTTTATGCTCCTTGCTGTTCTGCACCATACATAATTATTTTGCCCTTGCTAACCTGTCAGGCCAGAGTACAAAAGCGGACAAAGCCTATACTCACTGCTTAGATGATACCGAGAGTATGTGGCTAAAGCACTCGCGCAAAACTATATACATGCGTCACCATAGGTTAATTTGAAGGGCTCACCCATACCGCAGGATAAAGAAACAATTCAACAGAGTAATTCCTCTCGAACTAATAAATTCTATTTTTACAGTGCCACCAGCAGCCACCTGGCAACAACACTTGTGGATTCTATATTTGCCACAACATGCAACTACTCATCAATTTTGCGAAGAATAATCGTGAGGTTTGTCAATCTTGCGATAATTATTTTATACTTATCAATTTATATATGTATGCACGACATTGATCTTTATATCGACAGGTTCCGTCCACCGCTACAACTCTGATGAAACTGGTCGACCTCAAACATATTCGAGAACAGTGCGTGTACTTTTTGATTTCTAAAGTCATAAAAGAAGATGGAAAGTTCCGTAATGTAGAATTAATTTCACTAGGATCGATAAGATTGAGCTTAATTGTTCATGTGTGTATTTGTTCATGAATGGATAATTTATTTCACTTCTGTTAATTGATTTGTGAAATGGACGTTCTTATTTCTGAAATGAATAAATATGAATTAGATGTATATATATTGTGTTGATCTGCTAGCTTGTTTCAGAGGGCATATATAGCTAGCATATCCTGAGTCTAGCCAACAAACAGAAATATATTTAGGAATAGAAAATAATTTCACAAACGGTAATTAATTCATAAACGTCTGTGAGTGTTTACTATCATAGACAGTTTTTAGTAGAAATTCTCTGTGTATTATAGATAGTTTGTATTTGAAACCGTCTGTGATAATCTATATGTTACAAACGGTTTCTACTAAAAACCGTCTATGATAGTCTGCATTACAGACAGTTCCAAAGCCGTCTATAATGACATCGTATTATTTTTGATCCATAAACTAAGATGGCTCATGAAACCGTCTGTGATGACCTATTCTACAGTTGTGCCTCATACAATAATTTTCGCTTTTGTGAGTCCGTGTTTTTTTCATAAGGATTTTCCACATTACAATCTCTATCTCCTGTTTTTTCGTTCATATATTTTATTGTATGTTTTATACAGAGAGAGATCTATTTGCAAAAAGAATGAAAAAGAAAGCGGAAGAAACACCCGAACGAAACTGCAAGCTAAAGTAAACTGCTGCTGGAATCACCTATGACCTCAGGTATGGCATGGTCCATCTGTGTGTGTTGGTTGTCCAGAATGGACCGCCATGTTTGACAAGATTATTGAGTGGACAGGAAGGATGCGTGCAGGCAACGTTCTATGTACACCAAATTAAATCAATCCACACAAAAATATAAAATAAAATGAAAAAGATATGATCATATGATAGATGAACGGCAGTTTATTATGTACAATCATGTGAAATTTCGAGTTCAATTCTGTGTGCATAAGGAGGGAAAATGGAAAATCTCCTTCAAAATAAATAGAAAATGAGAAGGAAAAGAAAAATCAAAACTAACTATTCTAATACACATAAATGTAATATTTTCTTTTCTACTACATCATGGCATGTCCTTGACGCTTCCTTCCCGGTAATACGAATGTTCCTGACTTATCATCAACAGAAGTTGGGACAAAATGAACAGACATATTATAAGACGGTATCCTTGATTCCTACATAACTAAGTTTAAAGTTGGTCAAACAGTAGGATGTCCTATCAGGTATCGGATCTGAATTTTATCAATTTGAAATCTTATGTGATTCCACCGTACTATTTTCTATATCAGTAGATAGTGCTCACGGATACATTACTATATACTAAAAACATGTCATACAGAGGCGTAGATAATACAATAATACCTTACACATAGGTGGGACCCTCAGGACATGCCCATAGGTAGCGAACTCGGGTTTGCGACCTAGTTTTCAGCCTCATCATCTTCTAACTCTATCGATCCCTTTAAAGCACTGTAGAGCTTGACTTTCTTTTTCTTACTGACTAAATAATGGTAATTGGCAAGAATGAGTACAACAGTACTCAGCAAGTCACCACACAGAATGCAATAATCATAGATGCAAAGCTGTTAAAGGACACTACAAAAAGGCTAATACTAGATGCATCATCACAGACAATTAACCAAAACCGTCTGTGAAGATACAATATCTCAAATAGATCATGGTGAAAACCGTCTGTGAATTATCATAGACGGTTCTGAACAAGAACCGTCTGTGATATTATCTCATCATAGACGGTTTGTATTAAAAACTGTTTGTGATATTTTGCCGCCCCCTTTATTCAAACTTTCAAACTGAAGCGTCGTGGCCTCTCGGTTCTGCTACCAAAATACCCTTATATAATGCCTCCCCAACATGCTCCAAACTAATCCACTTCCCATGTGCTCCTCCGCCTCCCCCGAGCTCCTACGCATCCCCTGAGCTCTTCCGCCTCCAGTTGTGATGCCACGGTTCACGCTACCGCCTCCTCTCCTTAATTCATCGACATCAGTATTTTGTTCATCCGATCCCCTCCCCTATCTTCATTGACGCTTGTATTTGGATGGATATGATGCATATAAATATTATTTGTTCTTGCATGTGATGCTTGGATGGATATGGTTAGGATGCTCTTGTTCTCATAATTAGGCCTGCTTTGGTTCATCTGCATTCTCCGATGGCAATTAGTGCAATCAAACAATGTTGATGAACTGAAGGAGGCCTATTCTTATGGTCGTGAGAAACTTATCACCGACGATTCGTAGTAGAGCCATATGTAATAATAGTTATCACATGCGGTTCTATTTAGGAACTGTCTGTGATAATATACTATCACATATACTCTCTGTCATAATATACTATCATAGACAATTCGTAGTAAGAACCATTTGTGATAATAGTTATCACAGACGGTTTAAAAACCGTTTGTAATGCACATAGAGTATTACTAATCCATAAGCACAGACGGTTCAAAAAACCGTCTGCGATGACATTTCTGAACTATCTATGATAAGCTTTTTTTATAGTAGTAGGAGGCTTGAGATTCTTTTAGTTGTTAAATGCATTATTTTGAATGTACAATAAATAGGAAAGCTCCTGGGACTTAGCAGTTTTAACTAAATCATAATTTCTAAAGTTGTTTGAGAGAATATAGTAATAATAGTAGTGCAGGTTATATCCACCTTTTATAGTGCATGGTTACCTCCATTGAATGCTAGTTTTGATTATAATCACCACTTGAGTACATTCCCTCCGGGAAAAGCCGAAGTCGGGGTTACATACGCCCAACGAGTTTTCATCCCACCCTTAAAGGCTTTTTAAATAGAAACTAACTTGTGCAAATTCCCATGTCCACCCTTGACCGTGGGCACAGCTGTTCGAATAGTTTATACTTTGTAGAAACTATACATCTTTACCCACAAGAGACAATCGACCGATAGCTCTACACGATTCCTTGGTCATGTAGATCGAGGGATCATCACGCAGCTTTTTGTAGCTACCTCACCCCATTGCCAGTCCACCCAATATGAGCCTGTCTCATAAGTCGTGCGAGAAGTCATACCCTAGTCACTAGACCAGCTAGACTACAACGTTTCCACAAATCTACTGCAGCGGCATACACATGTCACCTTAAAGGTGTCCTATTCACACTAGACTTTGGTCCACGCATGCACTACTCCACTCCCCTACCGATGGAATGACTTTGAGGTCTAGTAACCCTACTTGGCCCAGTTGCATTTTGCAGACTTGTGGTTGTACTATTCTATATAAGGAGGTCATCACAAGATTAAATCCTTAGTTGTCTGTGTGGTTCATACCACAAACCACAATTTCTCGTGCAACATCAGCACCAACCTCTCTTACTGTCCGCCCAAATAGGTATAACAAGTTTTTAGGATTTTGACAAGCATAAATTAAGTTGTCATAAATTACTAGTCACTTACATCCCATGACTGTCTCAAAATCAGTTTTTAGTTTAAAGATTAATGATCAGGGTGAATTAGTGCCCTAGACTTAACAAGACTTAGCATGGCATTTAAATATGACTTATAGCTATCAAAGTTAATAATATTACCAAGGGTGAAGGTTCAGGTATCTCAAGTGTCAAGGATGGCATATTAACATTACTATATCATCAAGTAGGCATGTAGCTACTTTAAGCTTTGACATACATTTGCATAGTAAACTAAGCATGCAATTTGATAATTTAAAGGAATATAATTTTGCATAAAATATAGGATCAATATGATCAAAGTAATGACTTACCTTGCTCTATTTAACACGACCCTGATCTTAGTCAAAGCCTTATCAGTTAGTGGTCATGAATCCTTGGTCTTCGTCTTTTACCTGAATCTTGATCCTGCTTGAACTCGTCCTCTCTTCGTGGCTTCAGCTTCTAATTACACGACAATCGATCGACAAACCAAATAACTCCAGGAACAAATGAAAGTTCAAATAAATATAATTGATCTTAATTATAATTTGCTATGATTAAGATCTGAGGGAAGATTTGGCGAGTTGCGGGATAGAGATAGAGTCAAACAAATTTTTGCGAAGTGATAGAGTACTTCATCGGGAAGGGTATAAACGGAGGATTAATGCTGAAGGAATACTCACGAGAATATTTTGCTTTGGATTGGAGTATGGCTTAGATATAGCCGATTACAAGATACCAAAGCTCGATCTTTTAATTTTAATAGCTTCTTTAATCAATTTATATTTATTCAGAAAGTTTCATAGGTTAGGCAAGGCCTATAGATGGATGAGAGAGATTAACTGGGATACTGAGTACTATTTATCGAGTGTCAACAACCTAGTGATTTTAAGATATGGGTTTTTCATGTGATGTAAATAATTTTAATTGGTCAAATTAACTTGATAGTTGGAGATGCAATATTATCTGAGATTGTAGATACCAGATTAATGAAACCATTAATTTATAATAACTTAATTAAGATATGGAGTTGGTCATTTAACTAGTTATTATTATGAACAACGTTGATTATTTTGGGGACCAATCACTAGAGCTCGCGCCCGACAATTGAATTTACAGGTGAGCTCGTTCCTAAGTACTTCTTTTTGTTCATTTGAGAATCGATTGCTACCTAATGATTTAATTATGATTAGGAACCATGGAGAGGACCAAGAAGTACTTGGAGAAGGGCTACGAGGCGTACAACTCCAGCAAGGGCGGTCGAATCATGTTGGAGGCCCAACTCAAGCTGACTTCGAATCCAATTCGGAGTCTAGGACCAGGCCGCACTAAAACGGACGCCCAGATCGCATCCAGGCTCCGTTTTGGACGTTCTACATAAATATGGAAAGCTGAGAAGATGACCTTTCCAATGGCTCTAGTCCCATGTCAAAATTCCTTCTGAGTCAACGGGAATAGTCGAAACAAGTGGGCATTCAGAATCTGTCAGGGTGCTGCGCCACCGTCTTTTGGGCCGTTCGGCTTTGTATCGTGTTGGAGCCCATTAGAGCGCGTCCAGGGGTTTTGCACGCCCCTCACTCCTCTATATCCAGCTGCCACCCCCACCATTAGGGTTTGGGTTTTGCTTAGATTATTCTGTCTTTGAACAGTTTCGCCGTTCATCGGTTTGTGAGACCCCAACTTTCGAGTGCTAAATCAATACATCTGCAATTCAGTTGTGTTCTTCCTTGTTCTTGCTTGTGTTCTTCGATTCGCAGGCGAGGATTAGCCTTCTTGGCGAGGTCAACCGGGCTGCGCACGGTTGATAACCTGAGGAGACGTGGTGCTGCGATTGCGGGGTTCGGAACGTGTTTTTCGGAAGCCGGATCGATTTGTGTCGCGCCTCCACCAAATCGAACTTACCCAGGACCTGTTGGAAGATCGAGACCCCATTCCTATCAAGTGGTAATCAGAGCTTCAGGTGTTCCTTCAGGTTCGAGTTTACCCCACCTTTGTTGTTTTCGGTTTCATCCTAGAGTCCAAGAAAAAGCCCTACAAAAAAAATTGTAGTCATAGGTTGTTTCCTGTCCTAGATCTCGTTTAGCCTTTTGCACAATTTGATTTCAGAGTCCGTAGTGTTGAGTTTGTGTCCTTAGTCGAGTTGTGTTGCTGGTTTAGATCGTGTTTTGTTTCGGGTTGTCTTGCTTCCGCTACCTTACATCACCGAATTTATTTTGCCCAAATTCGGCCTGGAAAGTTCAGTACTCGAGCTCCGAAATTTCATCACCGAATTTTTAGCACATTCATCATTTTCTGTAGGCCACACCTTACATAAGATTGAGGTGAAACTTTAGGCACCTGGGGTTATAGTGCTGCGAGTGCTCTCCGTGCCTAAAAAAACAAACTGTGACAGAGCACAGTTTTAGGTGACAGAGCTTCATTTGTTTTGTGCTTATGCTGAATTACGTTGCTCATTACCTGTCCATCTTTGTTGCTGTCTTTGCTTTACTATTCTGGTCTTAACTCCTTGTTCATCATATCATAACTGATATAGGACACATTTAGACCAGCAACTAGGACCAGTGCTTTGGCCATTTATTCAGCATTACTATCTGTTATTGATTTGTGTTCCACTAACATATTTGGCCTGCCAAGCTCCATATACCTACTTCCGGATAGCACAGTTTTTGACCCTTGCAATCGCCGGATCACACTCTCCAGGTATCATTTGCCTTGCTTTGGTAAGAACACTTGTAAGAGCTTGGTAAGCCACTTCCTTTGCGGGTTCCCACTGCCTTAATTTGTATTTGATAGGGATAATCCTTTTGTTTTCCCTGTGTTTCCACTAACCATGGCAGGAGATGAAGGGGACGGGACACCGGGCGATTTCAACGAGTGTGTTAGTTGCGCCCAGCTACAAGCTGCGCTCGACAAACACAATGCTTCACTCACTGATCTCGGCGCGAGAATGGACACCATCGTCGCTGCCATTGCCCCGTTGAACACCACGGAAGGCATTGAGCGGATGGAGCGACGGATGTCTGACCTCACTGGTCGGATGGACACATTGGAGGCACGCCTACCACCTGTTAATGACGGCCATCATCGTGATGTTGACACAGTGTATGATGCGGATGGCAACATTGATCAGCGGGCGACACAAGATGCACGACTACGTCGGCGTCTTCAGCAAAACCGACATGGTATGGGAGGTAATAACCAGAACCGTCATGGTAACGACGACCCTTTTGCTAAAGTCAAATTTACCATTCCATCTTTTTCTAGTCTTTATGATGCTGAAAAATATCTTGATTGGGAGATGACGGTAGAGCAGAAGTTTAATTCTCACTTGGTTCCTGAACAACATAGAGTTAGACAAGCTACTAGTGAGTTTAAGGACTTTGCTATTATCTGGTGGAATGAACTGGGTACCATGCGCTTACAACCTGATACATGGGAGCGGTTAAAAGAAGCTATGCGTAATCGTTTTGTTCCTCCCTCATATAAACGTGATTTGAGAAAAAAAATTGTAGCATTTAGAACAAGGTGATAGTTCTGTTCAAGACTATTATGCTGAGCTTCAAAAGGGTATGGTGCGTTGTGGAGTTGTTGAGGAAACGGAGGATAAGATTTGTTGTTTTTACGGGGGGTTACGGCGTGAAATTCAGGATATTGTTGATTATAAAGATTTTACTACTGTCAACCAGTTGTTCCAGCTTGCTATGCTTGCAGAAAAAGAATTGCAGGGACGCAAGGAATCAGCGAAGGCAAGCACCGGATGACCCTTCTACACTCCGCGAACGTCTACATCAACGGGACTGCCCAAGTCTTCTTCGAGTTTTCGTTCTCCTCCACCACCTGTGAACAAGATTGCAGCAGCTCCACTGAAGCCACCTTCCACGACACGCCTTGCAAATTCTATAAAAATTCTTTGCAGGGTCCAGCCAAGAGTTCTTCTTCCGTGGCTTCAACGGGCCGCTCCTCCGACATTCAGTGCCACCGCTGCCATGGGCTTGGTCATGTGCAGAAGAATTGCCCTAGCCAACGGGCATACATTGCCACAGAAGATGGAGGCTACATCAGCACTTCGGATGTCGAGGAGGATGATGATGTTGTTGCTGCCTCGAACGACAATGGCGGTGGTGATGACGACCTGGTCCTTGGTGGGGCGTCCACAGCGACGCTACGGAGCATCATTGTGCAGCGAGTCCTCAGCACACAGGTACAACAACCCGATAAACTTCAACGCCACAATTTGTTTCAGAATTTCTTCGCAATCAAGAACCGGCGTGCACGTGTCATCATTGATGGAGGAAGTTGCAACAACTTGGTGAGTCTGATTTGGTCAAGAAGCTTGGCTTGACCACGCGACCGCATCCACATCCATACCATATTCAGTGGTTAAATGACTCTGGAAAAGTTAAGGTAACGCAAACATGCCGAGTCCATTTTTCCATTGGTGGTTATGCTGATCATGTTGATTGTGATGTGGTTCCCATGCAAGCATGCTCTCTTTTATTGGGTCGACCTTGGGAATTTGATAATGATGCTTTACACCATGGTAGTAGTAACAAATACACTTTATGCATAAGGGAAAGAAAGTTACTTTACTGCCTTTGACCCCAGTTGAGATTATAGAGGCCGATAGGGAAGAGCTGCTACAAATGATCCAAAGGAACATGATAAATCTGAAAACAGCAAGTAATCCATTTGAAAAATTCTGTTATGCTTGCCACAAAATCAGACCTTGCTGCAAATTGATGATGTTAATGATACATGCTATGCTTTTGTGTGCAAAGATGCTTTATTTTCTCTTGATAATATGCCTTGCACTTTGCCTGCTCCTGTCACTAACCTTTTGCAGGAATTTAGAGATGTTTTCCCTGATGAGATACCTCCAGGACTTCCACCCATTCGAGGGATTGAGCACCAGATTGACTTGATCCCTGGAGCGAGTTTGCCAAACCGTGCGGCGTACAGGACCAATCCCGAAGACACTAAGGAGATTCAGCGACAAGTCCAAGACCTTTTGGACCGTGGGTACGTACGTGAGAGTCTTAGTCCTTGTGCTGTTCTTGTTCTTTTGGTTCCCAAAAAAGATGGTTCTTGACGTATGTGTGTAGATTGTAGAGCCATTAACAACATTACTATAAGGTATCGTTATCCTATTCCCAGGCTAGACGACATGCTTGATGAGTTGTGTGGTGCTATAATTTTCACAAAGATTGACTTGCGTAGTGGATACCACCAAATAAGAATGAAACTTGGCGATGAATGGAAAGCTGCTTTTAAAACTAAGTTCGACTTGTATGAGTGGTTAGTCATGCCTTTTGGTTTAACTAATGCACCTAGCACTTTCATGAGATTAATGAACGAGGTTTTACGTCCTTTCATTGGCAAATTTGTGGTCGTTTACTTTGATGATATCTTGATTTATAGCAAGTCCATGGATGAACATTTGAATCACTTACGTGCTGTTTTTAATGCTTTGAGAGATGCACGTTTGTTTGGTAACCTTGAGAAGTGCACCTTTTGCACGGATCGAGTCTCTTTTCTTGGCTATGTTGTGATTCCACAGGGAATTGAGGTTGATAGAGCCAAGGTGGAGGCGATATGGAGTTGGCCCACACCCACGACGGTCTCCCAAGTGCGGAGTTTTCTTGGCCTTGCAGGATTTTATCGCCGCTTTGTCAAGGAATTCAGCACCATTGCGACACCGTTGATTGAGTTGACAAAGAAGGGCGTCGTGTTCCATTGGGGGCCATCACAAGAGGAGTCCTTTAATCTTTTGAAGGACAAGCTTACACACGCACCATTGCTCCAACTTTCGGATTTTGGTAAGACTTTTGAGCTGGAATGTGATGCTAGCGGAATTGGTATTAGTGGTGTTTTGATGCAAGAAGGCAAACCCGTTGCCTACTTTAGTGAAAAATTGAATGGTCCTGCTCTTAATTATTCCACGCATGATAAAGAATTGTATGCTCTTGTTCGTTCTTTAGAGACGTGGCAACACTATTTATGGCCTAAAGAATTTGTCATTCATTCCGATCATGAATCACTTAAGCATAATGTAGTCAAACCAATTTGAATCGTAGACATGCTAAGTGGGTTGAATTTATTGAATCTTTTCCTTATGTCATTAAACACAAGAAAGGGAAGGATAATGTGATTGCTGATGCTTTGTCTCGACGCTATAC